>CAHIKZ030000678.1:370000-522500 GCA_903632075.3 Acanthosepion pharaonis | reverse complement strand
GGAATCGATCCTGTATCTTACACGGAACCGATGTATTATACTAGTTTAATCGACTTTGCTAGCCAGACGCTCCTCTGTAGATAAACTGGTATAGCACGTCAGGCTCTATGACGGTTCCGTGTAGGATACAGGTTCGACTTCTGTCGGAGGTTACATATTTTCTAAGAAAATTTTCTCGGCGTCCAGGCCGGTAAATGTTGTTAATACTGTTTGTTATATACAAAACATTTACTTAAATATTAATAACGTATAACAATTATATATATATATATATATATATATATATATATATATATATATATATATATTGTGACATGTTCCTCAATGTTAACTGCTAAATCAGACGTACACTTTAATTTGATAAGAAACGCGCTCTGTTTTTATTTCTACTTGTCCTCCTTACTTTTTTTTTTAGTTTACTATTTATCTGGACTGAGTATTGTTTCAGCGAAAAAAGGTCTGGAAAAAACAGAATGACCTCCAAAGAAATAATAGGAAAGGAATTTGACATTGCGTGACAACAAACAGAATGACCTCCTAAGAAGGTGAATAAGAATCGCTGACCTACGCTCACCAAGTGGGATTTTGTTATTGTAAGTTTAGTTTCTCAGGAATCTCCAACAGCAACAGTTCGCAAGAAAAATAAACTCTCATCATACGATCCTAAGGTATGAGTAATACAATCACAAGCGTATTCCATTAATTTTGTGTAAGGAATAAGGAAATTTAAACATAGACATCTTCGATGTATTTGATTATTTAGTGGGTAAAGATTAAAGGATTGTGGTACTGTAAAAGATATAGACCAAAGAAAACGCCTTACTTCCCATTTGGAGGCAATCCAAATAACCAAAAACGGAATACGAATATTATTTCCGAATTCTATATTTCACATCAACCAACTTTTGCGAAAATCCTACATTCTACAGCACCTTTGTCTGCTATTACGAATATTCTAACACCAAATTCCTGAAACACAAACGTTTGAATTGACATCCAAGTTAAGTGTTATTTTATTAATTGTCCGTCTGTCACTCCATACTTTTCAACATGTTTTGTATTTGTATTTTGTTATATACAATTTATTTACAATTTTTTTAAATTTTGTCTTTGTTGTTTGTTTATACCTGTTCGTGTGTGTTCCTATCTAAGCGAAACCACCTGGGGTTCATCTATTGCGAATTCGTAACAATATATATATATGTATATATATATATATATATATATATATATATATATATATATATATATATATACAGTCCGTTCATCTACCTATATAACTATTTATTATAGAATACGTAGGCTTGCCTATGAAGCCACACCTTACAGTACTGGTCAGAAATTTGACGAATCGAACATAATGGGGCTAGTTTGAAGTCCGTGAGTGTGAAGTCCAGACAGATTTGTGAAGACAATCAATACGGTGGCAGTAATAAATGAGTGTAAACACCTTTTCGCTCCCAGGTTCCTTGGGGTACTGAGAAAATCAACCAAATAGTGATAGCAAGTTACCGGCTGACCTTCTGTGGCCCTTTCTCTATAACTTTTTCTTTCTCCCTCATTCTCTCTCCAAGAAAGAATACTACTACTATATCCATTTTCAAAGCAAACAAGTAAAAAGCAATCTGAAGAAAAATGTTTGCAGCGTTGGGGACCTAAGGGATTGCCGATAGACTACAAGAAGACAAAGGCGACACGCAACGCATTGGTGCATTAGTTCTTTCAAATCAATAAACTGATTTTATTATGCAGTTCGTGCGTTGTTCATACTATTGTTAATAAATATGATAGTATAGTTGTTGATACCTATTTTTTTTATTTAAATAGGTGTGTGTCTAGTGATTAGTACGTTAGCATTTGAAGCATGAGATCTGGTTTCGAATCTTGATATGGTTTATTTTTTAAGATAATTGCCCATCTTCTAGCACCGTTTGGAAGTGTCTAGTTTATCCGTGAATAAATTGGGAAGAAATAACTCTTTGATGGTTGCGCAAGCACAAAGTTACAAGTCATCGTGACAGAGGGTTTGAGAGAACAGATTCTTACAGAAACTGTAACTAATGTCTCTTGTGCATAGTTGCAGTCGGTGTTTGCTTTGTGGTTGTTGGAAAAATACAAATAAAGAAATAAATAGCTGCAACGAGCCCAAAAAGGAATTAGAAATCGGCTCCCCGACTAAAAATTCCGAGCCGTTTTCCATTACATCACCCGCTGCTGCTATGTGCAAGTGGTCACCAATCAAGGTAGTGAACACGCTCGATGTTGCTTAACTTCGGTGATCGTATGTGAAGCGCTTTTCAACCTGATGCAGCCGTAAGTTATAATCACATATTAATAATGATAAAATATTAACAAAAAAAATAAAAATAAAAGTAACAATAATAAAGGTAATAATAAAATAATACCAATAATAATATAATAGTAATGATAATATATTAACAGAAATAAAATAATAATAATAATAATAAAGGTAATAATAAAATAATTATTAATATATTAATGAGAAAATAATAATAATAAAGAGAAAATAATAATAATAATAATATTAATAATAATAATAATAACGGTAATTATAAAATAATAACAATAATAATATAAGAATAATGATAAAATATTAACAAAAATAAAATACTACTACTAATAATAATAATCGTAATAATAAAATAATACCAATAGAAATATAATAATAATAATGATAAAATGTTAAAAGAAATAAAATAATAATAATAATATTAATAATAAAGGTAATAATAAAATAATAACAATAATAATAAATAGTAATGATAATATATTAACAGAAATAAAATAAAATAATAATAAAAAATAATAAAGTTAATAAAATAATAAAATAATAATATAATAAATGATAATAATTAACAAAAAAAATAATAATAATCAATAATAATATATTAACAAAGAAATAAAATAATAACAATAATAATAATAGTAATGATAATAATTAAAGAAATAATAATAATAATAATAATAATAATAATAATAAAGGTAATAATAAAATAATAATATATTTAATAGTAATGATAAAATTTACAGAAATAAAATAATAATAATAATAATAATAAAAAGGTAATAATAACATAATAACAATAATAATATAATAGTAATATAATATATTAACAGAAATAAAATAATAATAATAATAATAATATTAATAATAAAGGTAATAATAAAATAATAACAATAATAATAAATAGTAATGATAATATATTAACAGAAATAAAATAATAATAATAATAATAATAATAACGGTAATAATAAAATAATAAATAATAATAATATAATAGTAATGATAATATATTAACAGAAATAAAATAATAATAATAATAATATTAATAATAAAGGTAATAATAAAATAATAACAATAATAATATAATAGTAATGATAATATATTAACAGAAATAAAATAATAATAATAATATTAATAATAATAAAGGTAATAATAAAATAATAACAATAATAATATAATAGTAATGATAATATATTAACAGAAATAAAATAATAATAATCATAATAATAATAATATTAATAATAAAGGTAATAATAAAATAATAACAATAATAATATAATAGTAATGATAATATATTTACAGAAATAAAATAATAATAATAATATTAATAATAATAAAGGTAATAATAAAATAATAACAATAATAATATAATAGTAATGATAATATATTAACAGAAATAAAATAATAATAATCATAATAATAATAATATTAATAATAAAGGTAATAATAAAATAATAACAATAATAATATAATAGTAATGATAATATATTAACAGAAATAAAATAATAATAATAATAATAATAATAATAATAACGGTAATAATAGAATAATAATGATAAAATCTTGACTAAAATAAACTAATAATAATAATAATGTTAATAATAAAATAATTCGAATAATAATATAATAATAATGATAAAATATTAACAAAAATAAAATAATGATAATAATTATAAATAGGAGGTTCTGGAAATCAAAATTTTAAAAAAATGTGGCATATGAGGATACCAATAATCCCATTTTTAGTTGGTGGCCTCGGATTGATTGGAAAAAGTTCGGATAGTCTCTTTGAAGTGATTCCTGGTAGCCTAAGTCTTAAAAAAAAAACGATCTTTCGTCGAGCTTTATGTAAAATGTTTGTGATCTTAAGTTGTTTTTTTTTTTTTTTACTCAAAACATGTTCATTGGAAAACGCCATGTTTCCATTTCTGACCTTAGGTCTCTGGTTGGGACCCGGAAAGAAATAAATACGCACCAGAAATCGGGAAATAAAATAATAATAAAATAATAATGATAATCCGAAAAGAATAGCAAAACCTTTGAAGCCGAAAGCATCAAAATAGTTAATAAAATTCAATAACTAGATTGATAACGATTACGATAAAAACTTTGTCATGATAGATTTTCGATTTCGGAGTTCACAGATCTTTCCTTCTAGATATTGAACCATGTGATGACAATCAGGGATTTGATGTCATTGTTTGAAATCGATATAAATCGTCTCCATTGCGAAGATGGCGCATCTTTGGTAAAGAAAAATTCTTTCATTGTCCTTTCGACAATCATAAATATTTCATTTTCTAAAAGAAAGATCGAACAAATTACTTCGTAAATAAATCTCAATGTGTTTCATTAGGGACATTAACGTTTCACTTAATATATAACTACAAAGAATATCTATCATGTCCGAACCTCGTGTGTGGCAGTGAATATTGAAGAATTTCCTTAGAGATCGAAATTCTGCTCTGCAGAAAGAAGTTGAGAATAATATGAAGAGAACATCTGATCAACGAATAAGTCTGTCTATTTATGAAATAAGCTATTGTAACTATTTACGTTGTTCAAACAGTTGTCCTCATCTCTGTTGAATTTTCACGCCGTTTCGGCCGTTGTACTCTCAGGGCTTATACAGAATCTGCTAATATTTCGAAAATGAGATATTTTAACTGTTTACACTATTTACATTGTTCAAACTATTGTCCTCATGTTTGTTGTCATATTCACACCGTTTCGGCCGTTGTATTCTCCGGCCTTATTCAGGATCTGCTAATATTTCGAAAATGAGATATTGTAACTGTTTACACTATTTACATTGTTCAAACTGTTGTCCTCATGTTTGTTGTCATATTCACGACGTTTCGACCGTCGTACGCTCCGGTCGTTTTCAGGATTTGTCTATATTTCTAAAATGTGGTATTGTAACTATTTAAACTATTTGGATTGTTCGTTCTGTTATTCTTATGCTTATTTACATATTCAATTTATTTTTTGGTATATCAGATCCTTATATATATATATATATATATATATATATATATATATATATATATATATATATATTTCTAGAGATGAGATATTGTAAGTATTTACACTATCTACATTGTTCGGACAGTTGTTCACATCTTTCTTATATTGCCTACTTTCCGACCGTTCTGCGCTCTGGATCTGTTTGTATTTCTGAGATGAGGTATTGTAACTATTTAAATTGTTTCAGACTATTGTGCCCATCTTTATTGTCATATTCACAACGTTTCGGCAGTTGTACGCTCCGGCCTTCTTCAGGGTTTGCCTATATTTCTGAGATGAATTATTGCAATTATTTACACTATTTACATTGGTCAGACTGTTATCCTAATTTCTATTCTCATAGTCACTACTTTTCGACTGTTGTACACTCCGGCTTTCTTCAGGATCCGTCAATATTTCTGAGGTGCGGTATTGTATTTGTTTACACTATTTATATTGTTTGGACTGTTGTATTCATATTTGTTGCCATATTTGCGATTATCTGGCCACTGTACGCTCAACTTCTTCAGGTTCTGATTTCTGAGATGAGGTATCGTATTGTAATTATTTGGACTATTCACATGATTCGGACTGTTGTCCATATGGTTGTTGCCATATTCACGACATTTCGGGCGTTGTACGCTTCAGCCTTCTTCAGTTGATTGGAATTTCGCACCGACCCCTTAATTTCGGCCATATGAGCTCTGGTAAAAATGGTTACTGACACGTATTTATAGAAAAAACAGAAGGTATCTATGCAACGTCGGTGGCGGCGAGAAAGTTACTGAAACCGTGATGGTAGGTCAAGACCGATAACTTTACATACCCTCCTTGGAATCAAGAATCTCCAGATATATACCAGAAGCAACAGAGCAGAGGTGGCAATATTCAACGTACGCACAAATAGTAGATTTATAAACGTGCAAGATGGATTTTGGCAAGAATTCTCTGACAGAAGAACTAGCAATTGAATCAATATAATTATCCCATTTCATGTCAGTTGCAAACCTGGGACCGAGTAGGCGATTGAGTTATTCCGTTAGAGGTTAGCATCAGCCATACAGATTGAAAGCAAAAAGTATTTAAGACGACTAAAAGATCGTCTTGGGTATGACGATAAACTACATCCGCGTCCTGGGTATGATGATGAACTACATCCGCGCCCTGGGTATGACGATAACCTACACCCGCGTCCTTGTTAAGACGATAAACTACATCCGCGTCCTGGGTATAACGATAAACTACATCCGCGTCCTGGGTAAGACGATAAACTATTTTCATCAGCAAGGCCTCTGATCAGGAGATTTTGAGGAGCGTGGAATCACCTCTTAATTGCTGGTGCTCCCAGGTTCATTCTGACCAGGGTTGGTAGCACCTGTTAGGGTTCAAGCAATGGACAAATAGTTAACACCCAAACTTGTGTATAAATAGGTTTTAATACCAGAAATACTTTATAAAAAAAAATATGACCAGCTTTCGATTTCTTCAAGAAAAAATATTCCCAGAAATAGATTTTTGAAGAAACATGACCAGCAATTAAAATTTTGTCGGCATTAAATAACCCACTGAGGTGTTGATATGCCGTAAAATAAAACAAGCCAAACGACTAAAAAACAGTATTTTCGTTTTGGAAGCGTTAAACATTTCAAGCCATTTCTTTCTCCAGTTAACAGTTGATCGAAAGCCATTTTTGAAGATTGGTACGCCAGTTTTACTTTATTAGACATCTGATAGGAGAAAATATGACACTGAGATCCAAAGGCTCATTAAAATAGAGAATGATACCTTCTGAAAATTAAACAATGTATGAATAAACAAGAAAGTATTGTATAGAAACAAAGAAAAATGTGCTGAATTGATATATATATATATATATATATCAATCCTCCTTTATACAGGGTGCGATGGGTAAATTGTCGACATTTTAGATTTTTAATTTCGCGCATGAACGTTTTCTGTTTTTGATTTTGTCAACAGCACAGTATAGTAGGGTCAGTTGGGCACCGTCTGTCAGAAAAAGAGCACCATGATGCAATTCACTCTGCCAGAAAAGTAGAAACAGCATGCTCTACTGTTTCGAGCCGGACGTTCCAATACGAACATTTCAGGATGTTTGGGTATCAATCTGAGGACAGTACAGAGAATTCGGAAAGAGTTGGATGAGTCTAATGGTGATTACGAAGGTGTTTGGAGTGATCACTAGTAATGGCGACGTTATGCCTCCATTCATCTTCTCACGTGACCTCAGACTCAAGATGGAGGTCTACATCAACTACATCAACACAGATGCCTACATCAACACAGAGGCCTACATCAACACAGATGCCTACATCAATACAGATGCCTACATCAATACAGATGCCTAAATCAAGGGCCTTAAGGAGGTAGTGTTGCCCTGGGTCAAGAGAGTGGCTGCTGAAAGACCCTATGTTTGGCAACAGGACTCTGCACCATGCATCACCTGTAGGAGAACCCAGACATGGCTGTCAGGAAATAGCTGATGCTAACCTCCAAGAATGTGACTCATTGTGCCTTCTCGGGCTAACGTTCTCGGTTGGCGTGAAGTGAAAAGACTAGATTGAATTTTAAGACATTTTTTACGTTAATACATTCTTTTTATAGATACAAATATTTAAGTAAGTGCTCTAATTATAATAAACAGTATTAAACAACAATTATCGGCCTGAATATCCGAGAAAATTTCATAGAAAATATTTGTCCTCCATTTTATGCTTATTGATTTCGCGTATGAACTGTTTTTGACTTTGTCGATGCACAGTATAGTAGGGTCAGTTGGGCACCGTCTGGGAGAAAAAGAGCACCATGGGGCAATTCCCCCCACCTGCTCCAATACGAACATTTCAGAGTGTTTGGGTGTCAATCTGAGGATTCGGAAAGAGTTGGATGAATGTAATGGTGATTACGAAGGTGTTTGGACTAATAACTAGTGATGGCGACGTCAAGCCTCCATCTCCTGCCCTGGCCTTGAGGAGGTAGTGCTGCCTTGGGTCAAGAGGGTGGGTACTTGAAGACTCTCTGTCCGGTAACAGGTGTCTGCACTAGGCCGCACAAGCAGGAGAACTCAATCATGGCTATCGGACAATTTCTGTGACCACAACACCCTTGATTATTATGCGTAGGGCGAAGTTGAATGAGAGTTCAACAAAACTCCTTGTAACAACAAAGAGGAACTGACAGTAAAGATTATGAGAGCATTCATCAACATGTACAAAGAGACCGTCCAAAAGAGTTGCAGGAGATACCGAATTTGTCTGGAGGCTGCTGTTGAAACCACTGGTGATTTTATTTAATAAATTTACTCAGTAGTATTTCAAGATATTTTTGTGTAAATTTGGTAAATATATCTGTTAAAATTAGATGCCAGTGTTATTTTTTTTATTTTCGCGTAATTTAGACGAGAATTTATCAATTGCACTCTGCACATACATACATAAGCGAAGCAATTTCTAAAAAGAAACTGATTGATTTTTATTTATTGATCTAAGAGATTAATAAAACAACAAACTTGTTTATGTTAGGATAAGAATCTTCGTAGATATGTCTATTTCGAGGTACTTCATTGATTATCATGTGTGAGACTCACTTGAAACAGAGACTAATAAAATTTAACACCAAGGATAAACTAAAGACAATGATTATGGCAGCATTCATCAACTTAAACAAGTTGACCGCCCAGAAGAGTTGCAGGAGACTCCGAAGTCGTCTGGAGGCAGTGATTGGAGACAGTGGAGATTTTACTGAATAAATTTACTCTTTAGTATTTTAAGATATTTTTCTGTAATTTTGGTAAATATATCTGTTAAAATGAGATGGCAGTGTTATTTTATATTTCTGTATAATTCAGACGACAGTTTATCTATCGCACCCTATATCAGTGAATGCTTGTTAAGAGAGAAGACGGAAAATTCTGCGAAGACAATAGATCAAGTCCGTTAGCAACAAAGAAGTTTGAACTAAAATGGAGACGAAGAGGACACTTAAAATAAGAAACGGACAGTTGAAGTTTCCCATATAAGTAATGAGAAAAGAAGGCTTGGAGATTTTGACCCTCAAGGGACAAGTCGAAACCAAGAGGAGGGAAAGGAATCGGCAAGTGACACACCTAAAAAGCAAGTATATATCACAGAATTTACTACAAGGGTAGGTAGTTATAGACAGTCATGATCGCCCACGTTTCTAATAGATCACATTATACAGTGTAACCCGGATGTAAGAGAGTTGTCGGGACCGGAGAAGAAGTCTCTTATATCCGGGTTTCTCTTATATCCGGGTTTCTCTTATATCCTGGTCTCTTATATCCGGGTTACACTGATAAAAGAAGTCCTCAACAAAATTCCGAGGAAGATTCAAATTCCTTGTATTTTTTTTAAGACACTGGTCCGTCATGATGTAGACCACCGTGGCTCTCCACAGAAAATGTAATCTAAATACAAACTTATACTTAACATCAAGAAGAGAATGCTTAAATTTTTATCAGATATAATGAGGAAAGAGGGCTTGGAAAATCTGATGCTCACAGGACAGATTGAAGGCAAGTGAGATAGAGGAAAACAACGCATACTTAGTGAAGGTGACTAAATGGATTACGGAACAGAGTTTGGAGAAATAACAGAAAGGTGAAATTAATTAAGATATACAAAGGAGAGGTAATTGTGGAGAGCCATGATCTCCTACGTCATGAATCGTAAGACAAGGCCCGATTGATAAGGAAATTAAGTACACATATAGGAGTAAAGCTATTTTTGAAATTCTATCCCTTCGTTTTACAAAACAGGACAGGGCAACTCTCAGTTGAGTCTTTGTCGTCGGGCTGAGCGCAACTGGATATATTATTGAGAAGACCCCGGTTCCGGAATACCTTTGGGCAGAAAAGCTACATTTTTATCTGCCAGATGTATTTTTGTCTTTGGTAAAGACAATAAATGAAAGAAGGATTCTAACAGAGCCGGTGCACCTCTCTCATTGCACAAAAGTTTCGTCCGGGGAGGTAGACAGGCCCGGACCCGTTTATGCGTGTTCTACGGGAATATTTTTGGCCGGGCCTATGAGCTCGGAGAATCCACGGTAAACTCGGCCTTGTGCCACATACATCCCGCATTGGTGGGAGGCTTTTAAATATTAACTGGGATCAAACTGTAGTATCTGTTCACATCATCTAATGGTAATATTAATATTAGGCGTTTCCTTATTAGAAAACATTCGGCATTCATTGACCATACAACAAGTGCTATTTTCATCTGAAATTTATAAAATATTTCTACTAGAAAAATTTTTCAGTACTGATGGAAATTTCCTACCGAACCTTCTATTTGAAGTTGTATGGGATATCAATAACTTGATTGTATAATATGTTCTTCAAGTAACAAGATTCTATCCATTTTAGTTGTTGCTGCTGTAGAAAGTTCTCAAGTGATGTTTTTTTTGTTTTTTGGTACTACAATTTTTTTTCGGTTATTCTATAGCCCTAGTCTACGAAATTCGAAAAAGGATGTTCCTTGATATGACCTGCAGACATCATTTCTCATGAAGACGTTTTTTTATCAGTTATCTGAGAAAGAGGCTGTGTACAGTTGCAGTTTACATATTTCATAATGGGTTGGGCGCCATACATGATTTCCATACGAAAGTTTCGATTTAACAAGGCTACCGTCATTTCTCGAAAAAAATACGCACACATAAATAATAGGCACCCGAACAAATAATCCAAAAATTAAGAAATATATCTATCTCTATGTATAATACGCATCTATAAATTTTGTCAAAAAAAAATAATTAAGAAGACATTTTGTCGACCTTGACATTAAGAATAAAATCGAAATTAAGTGGCTAAAATAATGTTGAAAATTACTATTATTTTTTCGCCAAATAAAAAAATGGAGTTACTGATAAATATAAATTTATTGCCCAAAACATGTGACAATTATTATTGTTGGATTTAAAATGGAAATTGGGATACTATCTTTCTTATTTTAGAACAACTAATAAGTATTTATTATTATAAATCAATAACGAAAAAAATATTTTTGTTTAAACCTATTTATAATACGCACCCCTACTATCGCCCGTAATTTACAATAAAAAAATGCGTATTATTTTCGAGATATTTAAGTAGATGACTTGATATTTCATGCTAATGTTTTGGTTTTGCAACAACTTGTTGTATTGTGCAAAACTACGCTTAACGCAAACTATGTTCTTATCTCATATACTAAATTTGTAATAACATGTCCATATACGAAGATATCCGTTTAGTCCTGGGTATGGCGATAAACTACATCCGGGAGCAAGACCCCTGATTGGAAGGTATGAGGTTTTGAGGGGCGTGGAATCATCTCTTAATCGTTGCTGTTCCCAGATCCTCCCTGACATGGTGTGGCAGCACCTGTTAGGGTCCCAGATATGGCCAATAGTGAACAAAACACTATGAAAATATAATATTGCATTTTGATAGTATAAATACCAGCAATATATATATATATATATATATATATATATATATATATATATATATATATATAATTACCAAGAATACATATTTATAGTAAAATTACCAACAGGTCGCACATACTAACAAAATGTAGTGACTTCACCCAAATCCACTTAAAATAGTTTCAAACAACCAACATGAAGGTATTCTTCTATGGCATTAATATGTGGAGGGTATTATTTAACTTCGTGCCGATAACAGAAGTTGAATTTTGGTGGACCACTATAAACAAAATGAAGACTTGATTAGAAAATGAATGGCCATTGCTTATTGATGTACGGAGATATAAGATGTTGAGGTAGAGAGAATGGTCGACCTCAAGTCAGCCTAACTTTGAGTGAGAGCGACCGAATCTCCCTTTCGTTGGGACGGCTACCAAACACGTCTGAATTCAATGTTTGGGAAACGAGAAGAAATTATCATCTTCTTTCCGGAAGTGGAGGGTCATTAAATTCACATGTGACCGGAAACCATTTTCGGTTCCCTTTTGCGTTATAGGAAAATGAAATTCTTCATTTTTTATTATTATTTTATTTATTAGTTTATTTGCATACGAGTTTAAGAAATCTGAATATATATATATATATATTAAAAAAATATTTTTTTATTATTTAATCTTCATGATTCCAACAGGTGCTAAAAGGTGAAACATGTTTCTCAGCCACTTGAGTTGTTTACACTTGTAAGTGGTTTTCATGCACAGGTCATTCCGAATATGTCTAAAAAGTTATTCAGACATTATGATGCCAATTTCTATTGTTTAGTAGTTGAGGTTATGTTTCCCAGTTGTGTAATATAATCTGTAACTGCTTCATATCCTTACATCGATAACATAATGAATAGCATTCAAGAGACAGACTTATTTGAATGTAGAGTTTATTTGGACTCTTTTGGATCAGTGAAGTTTAAAAACCAACCAAGAATGAACAACAAAGAATGAATGGAAAGGAATACAGGAATTTTGTTTAATGCCGGTATTTTAATTTTTCTTTTTGAATTCTGCTGATGAAAACGTATTATTTATGCTACTGAAATAATGGGTTTTTGTTGTTTGGTTTCTAAGAGGAATGTTGTTCTGCAATACAAGTGGAAATGGTTGGTATTTGCTATTCTGCTGCTAGTCGAATTTGAATGTCGGTGGATCGTAAGAAACAAAATGAAGACTTGATTAAAAAATGAATGGCCAATGTTTATTGACGTACGTAGATACACGATGCGGACATATAGAGAATGGTCGACCTCAAGATAAAAACTCCTCTCATCTACCTTGGAGATTTTCTTTACAGGTGTATTTCTAAACATTTCTCTCTTTGCAAAAAAAAAAAGGTGCTTAAAGGTGAAACATGTTTCTTTAGCCCCTTGAGTTCTTTACAATTGAGGATGGTTTTCATACACAAGTCATTTTGAATATGTCTTAAAAGTTATTCAGACATTATGAAGTCAATTTCTATTGTTTAGTAGTTGAGGTTATGTTTCCCAGTTGTGTAATATAATCTATAGCTGCTTTATATCTTGCAGATCAGATATTATTAACTAATACATATCATTCAAGAGATAGAGACTTATTTGAACAATGTCTTTATTTGGACTCTTCTGGATCAGTGAAGTGAAAAAAAATCAACCCACAGTGAATGATAAGGAATACAGGAATTTTGTTTAATTCCCGTACATTGTGCTATGATAAGTTTTCAGCCACCCCTGATTACAGCAAGTCTCGTTTGTGTAATAATGTCTTATCTTTCTTTTCAGACATTACTGTGTTAGTATCAAGCTATTCTCATTCTATTCTACTAAGCTATTCTATGAATGATAGTTGACTAATATTTTGCAATGAAAGTTTGCAGAAGTAAGTAAATTGGTGAATTTCAACAAAGGCAAACAATAGGATGGCACCAGTGTGGCAAGTCAAATAAAGAAATTGCTAGGTTTTCCAGGTTAATCATGAAATGGTTAATAATATTGTCAAGAAATTTAATGAAGAAGGTTATTGTAAGTGATTTTCATGCACAAAAGATTTCAAATATGTCTTTACGATTTCTTCGATCATTATCATGTCAATTTCTATTGTTTAGTAGTTAAGGTTATATTTCTCAATTGTGTAATATAATCTGTAACTTCTTCATATCCTTACAGATCAGATATTATCAGCTAATAGATAACATTCAAGAGACAGGGACTTTATTTGAACGTAGAGTTTATTTGAACTCTTCTGGATCAGTGAAGTGAAAAACCAACCAAGAATTAACAACCAATAGTGAATGAAAAGGAATACAGGAATTTTGTTTAATGCTTGTATTTTAATTTTTCTTCTTGAATTCTGCCGATGAAAATGTTGTACTTACGCTACTGACATAATGCTTTTTTGTTGTTTGGTTTCTAATAGGAGCTGTTCTGCAATACAAGTGTGAATGGTTGGTATTTGCTATTCTGCTACTAATCGAATTTGAATGTCGATGGATCGTAATAAACAAAATGAAGACATGATTAAAAAATGAATGGCCAATCTTTATTGACGCGCGTAGATACACGATGCGGACGTATAGATAATGGTCGGCCTCAAGTCAACTCAAAGCAGAGTGAGGACAGACGAATCTTCCCTTCGTTAGGACAGCTACCAAACACGTCCGAACTCAATGGTTGGGAAGTGAGATGAGAACGATCATCTCCTTTCCCGAAATGGTGGCGGGTGATAAAATTCATAAGTGGCGGGAAACCCTTTTTAGTTTTCTTTTACATTATGGGAAAATGAAAAATACAAGGACCACATCAAAACAACGCTGAAATGAATTTCTTTATTTTTTTGAATGATTTTATTTATTATTGGCTTGTCCGGAAAGTTGATGCCGATTTCTAGGGGAAATTAAAACAGAAAACGAAATTATACCATTAAATATTTATTCAACTAAATATGAACCATTTTGGGTGCACAACCTTTCACCATTTTTCATTCAGTTTCAAGATTTCGTCTTTCCATAACATCAGTGATTTTAATTTTTAATATTTTATTTATTAGTTTATTTTCATTTTCCCACAAATCTATATAATATCTTTCAATTTCTTAAATCGAATTGTATTACAAAATATAACTTCATGAAAAAATACCACATAAAACATAACACGGCCTCTAGAAATCACGTCTGCATAAAAGATGTTTATGCGCGAAAGCTGAGTATCATCTACCAAGTATTCAATTGTGAAAGCAGAATAACATATACTATATTCTTATTACTTAAAAGATCAGAAAAAAAATAAATGTCGGCATTAAATGACTCATGAGGTGTTGATATGCCGTTAAACAGACAAATCAATCGATCAGATATCTGTTCAGTATTTAGTAATTTCACATAATGTTTTACGATTCATTCAGGAAGGCGAAAAAAATTTCAAGACTTATTATCTTGCTTGTAAAACAATTGATTATCGATGCCGACTTGAATATCGATTGCAGGATACCAGTTCGATAAAGTATCAATAATTGCAGGCTTTTGAAGGTAGGAAGTAATCTGAACTCCAGATAACTTTAAAAATATATTTTTTATAAAAGTTTCTTTGTTTCTTTTTATAGCTTCATTGTTTTATTGATTTATGTCAAAGAAAATTCATTAGACGTTTTCTTTGCGTGATATTTTTGAAAAGAAACGAATTTCTTACCGATTTTTCAAGATGGGGGAACGAATTACTTATATGTAGACAGAAAAATCAGTAGAAAATTATCCGAAAATAAACTTAAAAAAATTAAAGAATATAAGAATTGAGACTACATTAGACTTTAGATTTACTTAAAGAAGAATAAATAAAAATTATTTTGATAATCCCGTCAGCTTTATCTCATATCCAATAATTAATTTAATTTCTACTTTGCTGATAGCTTCTTTTACACTGATGGCATTGATGACGAAGTAGACCAATTCTTCCATGGAATAGTCGTTGTTCTTGAGTGTATAGTAATGTTGGTTGAAGAAGAGGTCGATTTGGAGAGCTTTTTCTCTCCTGTTTGAGTTTTTTATTTTATTTTCTGGTGGCTTCCAAGGTGATGGAACATCCCAGTTGATATATATATATATATATATATATATATATATATATATATATTTTTATTTAAAACAACAGACAACTTTTGTTCCATGTAATAAATATGTCACCACAGCCCTTTTAAACTGATCATCAGACTTTACTTCCAAACATTTTTTGTTTGGAAGTAAAGTTCTATGATCCGCAAGGGCTGTAATAAATAATTTATTACATGGAACTAAAGTTGTTGTTTTATTTAAATATATATATATATATATATATATATATATATATATATATATAAAACCTAAAAGAGCCAGACAACCCTACCTAGGTTTCACCTACGCGGATCGTTAGGGTAAACTGGCTAAAGAGGTGCTATAAGAACAGAAAATGGAACATCTCCAGTTGATATATATATATATATATATATATATATATATATATATATATATATATATATATATATAACCTACAACACAAAAACATGACCATGTGACTTTTTTTTTTTTGGACTCTGTACTTAGATTCTAGACGATTATTTTCGCCGGAAGTACATGTTCTTAGTTCTTTCCTTTTTTCCTCTTCCCCCCCCCCTGGGTATTGGTTTGTTCATTTACAAGCTAAGACACCTAAGGTTTTGCCGGACGAGAATAGCTGCTTATATTTATAAGATTATTAGTATTATATATATATATATATATATATATATATATATATATATATATTTGATGCATGTTTCATTAAATAATATAGACAAGTTTTGTCTATTTAAGTAAGTTCATTTCATATTGTCTGATAAGCTTAATAACATTATCATTGAAAGCCGAGAAAAACATCAAAAACAGGCTATCGTTATTGTTTCGTCCGTGTATTATTTGATATATTGAAATGTAATTGCCATCTTAGATAATGGCTTATGTAAGCCGAAAGCTTAGATAGGATTTAAACATGTATCAATATGGTGATTTCCTTTCGTCTTTCAATGATAATGTTATTAAGCTTATCAGACAATATGAAAGGAATTTACTTAAAATAAATTTTATCTCCTTTCCAAGAACGTAATTTCTTCTTTGCTGATCGCTTCCTTTAAGATGATGGCGTTGCATAGAAGAGCCTATGACAGTGACTTTATGTTAATATTGGTATAAAGTAAAATGGAAAATAGTAAATAAAAGAAGAACCTGTAAAACCTGGGATGACCCATGCCCTTTATGCCTACACGAAAAACTACACATCATTAAGTTTCTAAACAATGAAAAATTATTAAATCATAGGCAGGAGTTAACGGTTTTTTGCTGACATCAACAAATTTTCGCGTTAAATAATTAGCATAAAAAAAAAATCCCATAATTTAATAAAAGTCTTAAGAGCTTAGCCAAATCATTAAATAAGAAAAACCCTTTCTGTAGTCGTCAAAAAACAAATTGAAATTCAGTGCAATACGGTTTGTATATAAAACACCCACTTGAATAAAGAAATGAATAAAGAGATAATAATAAAACACAATCCTCCCGACACATAACGACTTGTAAGGCGCGCCATAAAAATATCCCTCACTGGGAACTAACTAGAGGATGACCTCCAACATTAGCTTTGAAATAGATACCCTACCCAAAACCTCTCAGAAGATGATGAATCTATAGAAAAGAATTAACTCTCTGACCACTTAACGAAGAAAAATAGTCTAGCCACTCCCACAATAACAAATGTTATAACGGACCATGCCTAAAAACACACACCAAGAGATAGCTTATTCCTAAAATTTCGCTTGAAGATGAAACGGGACTAAACACCTCAATTCAACTTAATTTTAATAATTATTTGGATGGTTTCGGCTCTCGTTTTTGAAACATGAGAACTTGTGACGTCGTCCCCCGGTCGCAGCGCCAACTGTGACGTTCTATCCTGATCTACCACGGCGCCAGTTGTGCCGTCCTCAAACAGCACCACTTGTGACGTCTTCGCCGCGGCGCCAGCTGTTCGCTCGTCGCTGCTCCGTCCGGGTGTCGCTCCAAACGTGACGTCCGCCTGTCGCTTCAGTCGTGTTGTCTCGTCCTGTGACGACCAACTGGCTTGGTATCGGTCGCGGCACCCAAATGTGACGTTCTAACCTTTTTGTGATTCGGGTGGGAATCTGGTTAGATTTGATATCAGCCTCGTCGTTCCCAACTCGCTTCCAACGCCTGGTTACCAAGGTAACTGCATTGATCTCCAGTCTGCCTACCCACGTTGTGAATTGATCTTAGACAGACGAGATCAAATGGTGGTTGGGCCGTAATGCAAATTGAATTCAACGGGGGTGATAACACACAAATATGCATAAAAGAAAACAAAATGATAACTCAAAAAGTTCAAAGTATCAAAGAAAAAAACAAACTTTATGTCTAGTTGTTCGATACATAGGACTGCATCTATCTCCCGACCCGTTCTGTGGATTGTGACACGTCGTTTTCGCTAGGCAAGTTTTAACGCTTCAAGTTGTTTGCTCTCTAAGAAATTTGTGTTTCGGTGTGTCTTTGGACGAAAGTCGAAAAAAAAACTTATTTCGGTGGTCTGGTCCTAAGTCGCTCTTCAAAATAATTGTTCTTGGTTGAAGAGGAGTCCGGAATTTTGCGTGAATCTTGGTCAGCTATCTCGAGGCGGCTTCAACTCTGGAAACTGGAGCTCGAACTCTCTGGACACTCATCTCTGCCGCCAGGACCCGAACTTTCTGTACGCTCATCTCTGCCGCCAGGGCCCGAACTTTCTGGACACTCATCTCTGCCGCCAGGGCCCGAACTGATTTCTGCCTGTTGGGGCCTGGCTTTTATTGACGCCGACCAAAACCGGGGTGGGTCTGTTGGCGTCCGGGGGTCCTCGATAATTCTAAATACATATCCACCTCTTTTTATTTCTGGTTAGGGATTTTCCACTTTTTCAATTTTTGGTAACTTTTTTTCACTCCCACTTTCTCACCATACTTCTGAGGGCGTGAACTACCCTCCCCACTTCTTCGTAGCAGCTTCTCATACTTACACTCTGGATGGGGGCGTCGACAGCCTTCTTCGTGCGTCACGTGATCACTCTCGGCCAATGAGGTCTTGGTCGGGTATCTTTCCTCCTCCTTCGTGCGTCACGTGATCACCACTTGACCAATGATGTCTTAGTCGGGCGAACAATCCGCGGCTTTGTTTCGGAAAAAATACCTTGCTTAACTAAAAAAAATAATCTTTTGCTTTTCCTTTTCTTCCTTAATCGTCGTATCATTTCTCTGGCCACCAACGGGAAAAAATATGAACAATGGGGTCATAATTTTGTTCTACACGTGGCTTACGTCAGGTATTTTATCGATAATTTATCAAGATGGTTGGTATTCTTAACATGGCCTCAAAAAGAATTATCCCCAAGTTTTCAGTCAGTCTGACGTCTCCAAGGAAGAAAGAAAACATCCCTGGGTCCCCACCCATTTTCCTTCGGCACATATTCCTGATAACATAAATTTATTATCGCAGGCAAAAGTTGTTTTGTCGAAAAGAATTTAGTTAGCGAGACTGCTTGTGGGGATTTTAATTTTCCATATCTAACTAAGGCTCTGTAGCTACACCTGTGTTTTGTCAATTATCAAAATTAACGTTTTCAAGTGGACTTTCTTTGGCGAACATTTCTTGATAACACAATTCCATTCGCGCAGGCCAAGTAGAAAAATCGGTCAACGATTACTCGTAGGTGGCCTTTAATTTTCATATCTGTCCAAAGTCTTTTTTAGTCGCCTGTTTCTTTTCGTCACTTATCGAAATAACATTTTCACTTTAATTTTTCCTTTGGCCGGTGGTCTGTGATGATAATAAGATGCCTTCCCGTACCAATAGTTTGTTTTCATATCCTTAGATAACACTTCCCTACCCACTCAAATTTCATTGTCATTGTAATGACACTCTTTCGCCATTTGCCACTTATCAAAATAATCCTTTTTTTTATTGCCTCTTAGCCGTGTGTGTGTTCGCTTATCACCTATGATTCGGATCTCGCCTCACTTTTCCCTTCCTTTCTTCTTTTCTTTCTTTTCCCTTTCTGCCTTTCTTTCTCTGCCTGGATGCATGGTGCCACAACTCTTATGTAGCGAAGGAATCATATTTTTAAACAAAAAATATTATTATTATAATAAAGCTCTACTTCTGTATGGAGCACTGTCTTCTTAAAAATAAAAACAAAAATACTAAGGAACTCCGGATTATGCACCCAACGTGTTCTTTTCTATTTTCTGCATACCTGTGCACTTATACATACATACATATATATATATATATATATATATATATATATATATATATATATATATATATATATATATTTCTATCTCCAAATTTTTTATCCCCCTCTCTTTCCTTCAAAACCTAAGTCCATCTCTTTCTTCTTATATCTTTACTTCTCTCCTTTCTTTTTTTCTCTCTTTATATCGTTTCCGGTGAGTTGACCTATTAAATAGGTCAACATCTAATCCTTATCCCCCTTCCTCTCTATTAAGTATTGTAATAAAAATAAATTTAAAAGCATTAACATCCCCCCTTCCCCTCTCTAATTTCGACCATGTCTGTTACACTATCTCTTACCCCTCTCTATATCACCTTACATCGGCTGCAAACCACCTTCCAAAAATATAAGTTTAAATACAATTTTTTCATACTTGGAAGGGAGGTCTGATGATACAGGGAACGAGAAAATCCTTGGAGAAATAAATTATAACCTTATGGAACCTTAAAGTTGTCTGGTTTTCATTAAATTAAAATATATATATATATATATATATATCTATAAAGAAATATAGTTTTAAAGTGTGCTATATTTATGGGATAAAGTGCTTGATATCAGAGACAGAGCATATGTAAATATAAATATAAAAGTGAACATTGAAGTCAACACTCAGAGGCGGCAGGTTGTTTCATGCTAGACGCAATCGTCAGACCGCGAGTGTTGGATTTTTCAACAAACGTAAATAAGCAAAAATAAATAACCAATCCAAATAAATAAATAAATAAAATAATAAACAAATTAAAACTGTCCCCTGCCAAAATAACTGAATAGACTACGGCAATCAATCTAATAATTGGACGAACAAATAGCTGTAATTATTTTCCCAGAACATACTATTAAATAAGCGACCTAAGCATTTTTTCTACGTTAATAAAACATTGAAAAACGAAAATAAAAAATAAAAAATGAAAATAACAAAACAAGTAAAATAAGTACATTACAGCATCACGAATTAAATTCTCCAAGAAAACTTTAGGGACACCACAGGTTTCTTCATAGATAAGACCGGAGATGCGCTTCACACCACTTCTGCGGGCCAAACGGCGGATAGCGGGTTTTGTGATAGCTTGGCTGTTATCAAGCAATACTTTACGATGTCGCTAACCACTTCTTTTTCCTAAACCTTTTCCTCGTACATATTAGCCCTATACTCGAGTATATACGGCATTTAGATGAGTTTTTAGTTCAACCAGTTCAGACCTTTACTGCTTAAGCACATCTTAGCACTTTCACTTTATTTTCTTTGTCTTTTAATAGAGGTTCTACTCTTTTTTTACCACAATTTTATGGAAAATGTTCATCTTCTTTATCCGACCAAAATATCCTCATAATCTTCCCTTTCTAACATTAATTCTCTTATTCTTCTTACACATCTGACACAATAACCATCTATCCTGAGAGGCTCTCGAGCCGTGTACTCTGTGAACTATAGTAAATACTCCTTTGGATTACTGATCTCATTCATTTGTGTTGCTTTCGCTGTTACAATTACGTGTCTGATCTAATCTTGAGCCTTCTTCAGGTATAAAACCTGCAATGAAGGTAAAGATTCTCCTGCTTCCAAAAAATACGACACAGTGGCTATCTTATTTTTTTACCGAAGAATGCCGTACAAAGCATCGGCCGAAATGTAGTAGCGATAAAGAAAATATAACCAAGCATCTCGACTTCAGTCATTTTCTCACCGACTTGACATGGCTTCCCTCTGTCTTTTCTACAAATACTTTCATGGCAGCTCTTCTCTCTGGCTCCCAGACCAATTGAATTTAAACATGCGACTAGATTGACAATTAGGTCTCACAATTTATTGTTGATCATGCTAGATGCAACCGGCATTTCTAATCTAACAATTACTTTACTCGCACCTCACGCCTGCGGAACTCCTTTCATATTTCTTGCTTCCCTGATAACTACAATCTTCAAAAATTTAAGTTCAATGTCAATCGCCATCTTCTGTCTTTTTGAGCCATGTTCTTTTTTTGTCCTCTCCTCAATACTCTAAATTCTCAGTTTTCTCCCTCACTTTCATTTTCGCTCTCTTTAAACCTCTGCGGTCTAGTGACACTGTCGCCTTACTTGGGGTGAAACGAATTAAAAAATGAGTTCATTAGTACGAGCAACTGTTGAACTTTCTGCATCTGGTACCTCTACATAGAGTAATAGTTAGCGAGCTGATCTGGTTGTACATCACCACGAAGTACTGAGGTCGATCCTCACTGGGAACCAAAACTTGTGAGATATTAAATGGCAAAGACGCTTCGACATGGTGTAATAGTCCCTGATGCTAATCTGTTTGGCCTTTATGAGTCGTGAGTTCGATCCTTACTAGGTACCCCCTACTTGTGTCTTTGTGCCAGACTATGCTAAGCCTGGAAATGTTGCGCGGCTCGGGATGAAGTAATAGGAAGCCAAATTTGGTTGACTATTATTAATGATTATTGAATTGATACCCGAGGGGCGACCTGAACTTTCGCCTTGCACCAAACTAAGCTTCGATTAGTAAATGAGGGTTTTGAATTAACTGACAGAACAGCAAAAAACATATGTGTGTGTGTGTGTATATATATATATATATATATATATATATATATATATATATATATATATAGGGTATCGATAAAGTTCGTGAAACTTTAAAAAATTATAACGTTATTTGTATTTGCGATAGAAATAATTTGTAAAAAGGATTAGAAAGAAGTAAATCTATATTTTTTAAAGGTTTTATTGAGATTTTATTTAAGTTTCCACATGTCCTCCATCATTAGCAATACAAAGGGT
The DNA here is from genome assembly GCA_903632075.3 of Acanthosepion pharaonis. Lineage (NCBI taxonomy): Eukaryota > Metazoa > Mollusca > Cephalopoda > Sepiida > Sepiidae > Acanthosepion > Acanthosepion pharaonis. Next base: position 499,599 of record CAHIKZ030000678.1, on the reverse strand, counting down.
AATACGATTTTGCAGTTCACGGAACACATTTGCCAACTGATTTACAGTAATGCCTGAAATCGCTACCAGTGAGCAAAATAAAGGGTTCAGTTCGACATTCCAAACACCTGAAGAAGGCCGGAGCGTACAACGGCCGAAACTTTGTGATAAACATGGCGACAAAGATGAGGACAATAGTCCGCATAATGTAAATAGTGTATATTTTGTTTTGCTATTATTAGTTACTTTGTTTAATACATTCATTTCGTTTTTGCCTTGAAGAAGTCCACATCGGCTACTATTAAAGTTTTTCTATTGTCTTTTACATTTATAAACATTAGATATGCTGATGACACAGTTTTGATAGAAGACACTGAAATGAAAATACAGGATCTCTTACAGAAGGTAGTGAAGGAAAGCGAGATCAAAGGACTAAGCATCAACTGAAAGAAGCGTATGGTTCAAATGTCTATCGCCAGCAGCTAAATGCATCTAAAATGATTAAACGAGAGAGAGAGAAAAGATTTTAGTAGGTGGTCGAAAGGCTAACTTAAGATTTGACGGCTTGGAAATTATTTCACTGTAGAAATGCATCAAAAATTTCTGGAACACATAACGAGGAAAGAAGGTTTGGAGAATTTGTCACTCATGGGAGAATGTAGGCAAAATATGCAGAGGATAACAGCTAGTAAAGTAATGAGTTTTCTGAATGGATGGCAGAGCGGGCGGGCGGTATCTTGGGAAATGATAAGCATAATCCTCTGATTATGCCATCTGGATGTCTCAGGCAACACCGGAGACAAACGTTGGTTCCCTGACTACAAAGGTTTGAGCCAAATTCAAAAATCCCGATTCAAATGTTGACAGACGCATGTAACAGCAAAATTGTCCAAATCGTATAATCGCATGTGATAATTATCTATTCCAAAAAATGTTTAATATCTAAAAAATAAAAAATAAAAAACTGAACTAATTGGGTTTGTTTTTTCTATTATTTCAGACAAGACGGTTAGCCATCGTGATACCATTTGTCGTAAGAATCACTGAAAAACATTTTGAGTTATTCAGCTAGAAAGAGAACAGGTTAAAATCGTTTTGTGTCAGCCTCACTGTCTTCGCAACTGAGAAATGGCGAGAGGAAAAAAGATCATTCCGGCCTTCAGTAATGGTACCAACATTCATACTCTGGCTTCCATCTTCAAAGTCCATTCAAGAAACATCAAGAGAACGGTGAATAAGTTTAACAAAGAGGGAACAGTAAAGAGGAAAACTGAATCAGGAGGTCACAGCAGGAAGAGGATTTCAACTTAGAGTTAAATATATTTTTATTTTTTGAGGTAGAGTCCGATATTATTAAAAAATCCTCAGAGAATTCCAGTAAGATATCTTTAATCATTTTTAAGATAAACCAGTTGAAAGATTAATCACGATTTGGACAGTTTTGCTGCTACACTTGGTATATGGAAAATTGACACAATGTATATTTCCTTCTTTAATTATTTCCGAGTGGTTTTCGTACCAGAATAAGTTTATTTTTTTTTTTTTTTAGTGAGTGCCTTTTATGGGGAGTTGATTCATAAGCTTGTAACGAAATCGAACTCGATTGTGAGTTTTACTACTATTGTTGGGATCCGTCTACCCAGGTTTTTCTTGCTATCCCCGGGATCGGGATTATAAACGTTTGACACCACCACCACCACCACCAACAACAACAACAACAACACATCTTTTAAATGAAATATATAAAAGGTTATTTTCTGAAAGAAAAAATAAAACCAAAAAAACAATTGAAATAACCATTATATATTCTTTTCAGAAATATACAATAACAAGAAAATGTTTATATTTTCTTGCAACGAAGCTTCTTTTATCAAGTATTTAAGTGTTCTTAAAACCGTTTGGAATCTGAAGACAGACTTACTTAACAATATGTTTGAGATATCATATGCTACCCTTTTCATATCCGTAAGGGAGATCCAAAATCTAATTTCACAAGAGGTATAAACTTTTCGAGTACAAGGTTATCATTAATTAGAAAAATGATTTCACATTGGCTCGAGAACATCTTTTCCTCGAATTTGCAGAAATGATAAAAGGAGTTATTGTTTTTATTCTCCAAAATAGCACATGGTAAGTCTACAACTACATCCCCTAAGTATATTGACAGTATTTGACCTAGTAAATATTGTTTATCAGACAAACCTTTTGATGGGATTTTATTGTATGGAATATATATATATATATATATATATATATATATATATATATATATATATATATATAGGATTTAATTCCTATACTGCAATAGAATCCCAGACAACCGAACTAAGAAGGCCTTCCGGATATGAGGAATTGGTTACAAAGTCCGGATATGAGTGGGTATATTTAGATTAAAATAAAAGAACTGAAATCAGGTTTAACATTTATTTTCTATGTTTTTAAAGTAAACAAAATAAGCTAATGGTGAGTGAAATATAACGGAATTGATTTTAAGGAAAAATAAATAAATTATATAATGTTAATGAAAGTTCATTAAATTAAGTATGCCATGTATGCAAAACAAATAATGTAACTAGGATTTTTTAATCGCTGTTACACGATGATTTTTTTCTCTTCTAATGTCATTCTCAACTTTCCCTCCATTTCGTTTTCCTTTTGATCTTGAAATTATTAAAACAAAAAAAAAAATCTTTTAAACTCTCCGTGCGTTATTACAATCGTCATAGCTGAATGCTGGCTTTCTTTCCATAAAACTTTTTCAGTAGGTTTTTCAATTTAAGTCCATGTTTCATCAAAACCATGCTATCATGTTGCAGATGTGTCTCGTTGTCATCTTTTCCTCTTATTCCCATCATCTTTTGCTGCAATACAAGCCATTACGGTGAAATAAGCATAAGTAATTATCCAAAGTAAATTTTCTGAAAAACAGAAATTTCAAATCAGTTACATATCTTATAACTTCATAGAATAGGTAATGACGCAGAGAAATATAGTTGTGGTCGCTGATACTTTAGTATCCGACTAACGGTCGTCCGGCATCGACTGACTGACCGACCGACTGAACGGTATTCAGTCAAAAACACGAGGGCATAAAGTGGCACAAGGCCGGTTTAACGTGGGATCTCAGAGCCCGTGGGCTCGGCCAAAAATATGCCCTTTTAACCCGTATAAACGGGTTCAGGGTCGGTTTACCTCCCCGAAAGCGTAGCCTCGTTCGGGTTCCTCCCCGCCCGAAGGCAGAGAGTTCAACCGGTCAGCGGAACTGAACTCAGACCGACCCACTGAGCGACCCCTCGTTACTCTTACTACTCCTACTTATTATAGGTGGGAGAGTCTATTAACTATAGAATTGGTGTGTTCCACTATAACATATAGAAAGTGCTTTAATCGCTAGATCCTACACAGTAAATCCGCGTCCACGTTCTAACATTTCGCCTTCCTTGGCATGAGTTTTATTGTTGTAATATGGAATATGTTTAATAATAATACGAGATATACTTAATAATAAAAAGTAAAAAGAAATGCAAAAAGAAATACATAAAAAAAAATAATTATAAACAGAAATGACTAAACTCCATATTCGGATGGGTTACCCACCCACCAAAAAACCCTTTCAGTTTTTACTATCTAGGCCTAATTATGAACTTTATTGTAACTTTATATTCCCTTCACTTTCAGATGAATATATAATTACATCAACAAAATATTAGGAAAGGACAAAACGCGGTGCAGAGAAAATAAAAATTCAACATTGTCGATAAGTTGCCTCACAGTGTTCCGATATATAAAAAAAATTATATACAGGATGATTGAAAAGTAACCCCTTATTTTATGTATGATGGACTCTCCTGTCTAACTATATTTTCTACAAGACTGAAGAGTCCATCATAGATAAAATAGGGAGTTATTTTTTCAATCACCCTGTATATATTATTGGCCTATTTAGTGATTTTCCAAGCGTAGGTCAGATGTGTCATAAGGCCGAAATTAAGGGGTACCCAGTGAAGATCGAACTCACTACTCAGTCGTAATTGTTGTAGCGAGACAACCATTACACTACCACGAGGTGCCCCCTATCTATCTATCTGCTATATATATATATATATATATATATATATATATATATATATATATATATATATATATATATATATATATATAAAGAATGTATATATATATCGATATTAATGTACATATATATTAATATTTACATTGAGCACTATTTTGTAAAAATAAAAATATCCATAAGAACACCGGATTATATATCTTACTGTTCTTTTCTTTTTATTTATATACATATATATATTAATATACATATATGTTTTAATATATATATATATATATATATATATATATATATATATATATACATGAAAACACTTCAACTAGTGATCAGGATCGCCTCGTCAGTGATGTTATGACTTGGGGTCATGACAAGTTTCGGGTCTTCCAACATCATACTTGTTCGCCCAAGAGACCCTACCGAAACAGTACTATTCCGGCAGGCGATCCTGAAGCATAAAAAAAAAATACGCCAAGCACGCACCAAATGAACTCGTTAAATAAATGCCACTGCTGACCAATGGTTAATGACTTACGTCACTTCCTCCTCAACCAAAGAAGATACAAAAAAAGAAAAGACAGCATGGTCGTCTTTTCTTTTCTTTTTTTCCCATCTTAGCTTGACCACGATCCCCATTCTCAACGGACAGTCTGACATAACAGGTAAGTAATGACAAGAAAAGTTTCCTTTCATATGAAGTGTCACTTTAACCCCCACCACCAAAGAAAAAAGAAAAGAAAAACTAAATATCGAACACATTCGTTGGTCATAAGAATTATGATCAGAAACGTTTCTTGCTTTCTTTTCTCACCACCGCCATTTTTTTTTCTATTCTTTCTTTACTCTTCCTCTCTCCCCTCCCGACTAGGAATGCAAAAAAAAAAAAAAAGCAAAAAAAAAAAAACAGTTAGGAACACAAAGACGGCATTGTTGAAAAAGGTGAAAAAAAAAATATATAAAAAAATAAAAGAAATTAAAAATTAATAGGACCCTCCCCACATATCCCTTTTCCTTTATTCCTTTATTCCCAACTGCCTCTCAACGTCCACCAATCCTCGTCGTAGAGCTCCATGGAACAGATCTTTTAATCCATAGCCATTTTGAGGCTTTCTCTGCAGCTTCTGATAGAGCCATGATGGCCTTTCTCTTTTTTACTCCTCTGATTCCAAGCCGATATACGAATGTCGAATCGGCCTTCAAAAATATTTTAGCACATAATTCTTCCCATTTCAGATACAAATATGATTCTCTATTAATAATTCCGTAAAACATAATTTTACCAAATCTTGTCAACAAAATGAATGACGTCGACACCATAGTAGACATTACCTTTAAATTTGAGTCAAACAACACATTACCATTCCGGGAAATCATGTTGAATTGAAATAATAACGATTTTCAGTTTGAGAGTTTACACAAAAAGGTACTATGAAGAATGAGCTGGTCAATTTGTATTCCAAACCCTGCAACAAGGTGAAATATGGAATAATTAAACGATTCTATTCAAGAACAATAAGAATATGCAGCCCCCAGTATTTACCCAAAGTAGAAATATACATAGAAAACACATTAAAAAAAAATACCCTTATTATTTCACCCACAATACTAAGAGAACAACATACAGAATATACGACTGCAAAAAATTAACAACAATAAACCTGATAAAAAGAAAGACGTAATACTATCGATTAACCCTATAACATCGACTATCCAATACAATTTATCCAATCCAAACAACATCAAAATAAATGCAACATCCAATTTTTTTTTATATACCTGATCAAATCCTAAAATATTCATAACAGTAATAATTCTGAAGCAGGAATATATAAAATAAATTTCACTATATATTAGGGAAACTTGCAGAATTTTAAAAAAATATATGTTTGAACACAAAAGGGATCTTATACACAACAATTTATCAAATGCATTAGTTATAGATAGATATAAATTCAACCACAACTTTGATCTAAAGAAATCCACACTTATTAAAAGAGAAAGTAACTTACTTCGAAGGAAAATTTTCGAGAGTGCAGCTATCGAATCTTATCAAAATATAAATTTGCGGCGCGGATTTTTTTCCCAATATTTTCATTCCTGAAATAATTACAACATTCCCAAGTCAACATTCTGGACTGTAAATACGTTTAAAATAAAAAGAAAACTGTTAAACCCACACCTCATGTTATTTAAAATATATAACACAAATTAATCCCAAACCAAAATAATTAATACAGACAAAAAAAAAAAAAATCCTAAACTTTCTTTTATTAGATATAGAATTGTGTGACTTCACGTCCTCCATGGGTCGCCTGGCTTTTCGGCTAACGTGATAAATATGAGCGTTCTTGGATTTAAAATTATTAAAAACAAATAAGATTTTTACTCCTGTATACAAATTCTTGTTACAAAATAAAATGCTTGCGTTTGCCTTGATAAAGTGCATCAGTAAATGAAACGGGTCTGTTAAAATAAGTTTTTTCTTGTGTTTATATATATATATATATATATATATATATATATATATATATATATATATATATATGGGAGAGACAGAGACAGTTATTAACCAGCTGCGATCAAAAGCAAGTGCTGAGAATTTCTCAGCTCAGCCAAGAATGGATTTTAAAAAAATCCAGATTTTATTCATTTTGCCAGAATTTGGATAATTGCTGAACTATTCATCAACACACGAAGACAAATAAACGTGTTAAATATGAGTATAGATAGATAGATAGATAGATAGATAGATAGATAGATAGATATGAACAGACTGAAACAGATGAGAACAGATTGAGAGAGATAGTTAGATAGATGAGAACAGAGATAGATAGATAGATAGATAGATAGATAGATAGATAGGAACAGACTGTGAACGATATAAACAAACTGATATAGTTAAATAGATAGACATATATGAACAGACTGAGCTAGATATGTACAGGCAGCGATAGATAGATAGATAGATAGATAGATAGATAGATAGATAGATATGAACAGACTGAGATAGATAGATATGAATTAGATGGATAGATATGAATTATCTGAGATAGATAGATAAATAGATAGATAGATAGATAGGAACAGACAGATAACTATTTGAACAAACTGAGATATTTAAGTAGATAGATATGAACTGACTGAGATAGATAGATAGATAGATAGATAGATAGATAGATAGATAGAAACAGACTGAAAGAAATAGATAAATAGATAGATAGATAGATAGATAGATAGATAGATAGATAGATAGATAGATATGAACATATGCCAAAACAGAATGAATAAAGTGTAAGAAAGCATGACAAATAAAAGGCAGGGATGTACAGAAATATAGATAATATAAGAAAATAATATATCTCAAACGATAGATAGATATAAACAGACTGAGATAGATAGATAGATAGATAGATAGATAGATAGATAGATATGAGGGGGATATAAGCAAACTTAGAATGACATATAGATATAAAGAGACCGACATAGCTATGAAGACTGAAATAGTTAATTAGATAGAGATAGATAGATAGAGATAGATCGATAGATAGATAGATAGATAGATAGATAGATAGATAGATAGATAGATAGATAAGAACAGACAGATAACGATTTGAACAAACTGAGATAGTTAAATAGATAGATATGAACTGACTGAGATATATCGCTAGATAGATAGCTAGATAGGTATGAACAGAATGAAATAGGTAGATAGATAAATAAATTGACAGATAAATATGAAGAGACTGACATAGATATAGAGATATACTAAATATGAACAAACTGAGATAGATAGATAGATAGATAGATAGATAGATAGATAGATATGAACTGAGAGAGATATAAGCAAACTTAGAATGATGTATAAATATAAAGAGATTGACATGGATATAAACAGACTGAAATAGATAATTAGATAGAGTTAGATAGATATATAGATAGCTAGATAGAGCTAGATCGATATATAGATAGATAGATAATGAACAGATTGAGATAGATAGATAGATAGATAGATAGATAGATAGATAGATAGATAGATAGAATCTTTGAATCTTTATGTCCGTATAAAGATATCACCAAAATGACATCCATAATACGACATATACAATCAGGTGGGATTATGTCAAGGAAACGATAATCCAGATAGACAAACAATGAATAAAGGAATCTCCACCGATAGATAAGTTTTGATCCCAAAAAGGAAAGGTAAAATGAGAGAGATGGAGAAGGAGAGCGAGTGAGAGGAAAAATGAGAAATATCAGAGGGAGAGAGAAAAATGATATTGATTTTAATAAGACGGTTGTACTCAGTGACACTTTAGATAAGGTTTCTATCATTAGAACTTTGGAAGCAATTCTGAAACGAGCAGTTGTGTCATCATTAAGTATTTACACCTCGTCATGGTGAGGCTGCGAAAGGCAGTGTTTACCTTGAGACAGATGTTTGATAAACAACTTTGTTTTCCGCCACTAAACAATTTGTGAAACAAATTTAGAAATGCTTCCACAATAGAGAAACAAAACGACTTTTTTAAAAACATATTTTTAATATTCATAAAGGATAATTACACAGGCCTAAACTATATTTATTTTTCAACACTCCGGGCATTCTTGCATGAATCGAGATAAGAGACGAAAAAGTTCATACATACAAATCCAACAATAATAGTTTCTTTACTTCGTAAACGTAAGTCGACTTTTTTAAACTTAACATTTAAACAGAGAAAGGGGATCGACTAATACATGAGTTAAATACAGGCGTAAACTTTCTTTTTAAAGCATTTCACCCCAAGCAAGGTGGTAGTACCACTAACACACAAACAGTTACAGAGAACGAAAGTAAGAAAAAAAGGGGGGGGGAGGAAAGGATAAAGAGAAGGACAGGGATCAAAATCAAGACATTAGATGTCGATTGACATTACATTTAAACTTTTGGAGATTATAGTTACCAGGGAAGCAAGTAAGAGGAAGGGAGTTCCACTGTCGGGAAGCGCGAGAGAAGAAGCTGTTAAAGTAGAAGCGGCGGTTACATTTATCTGTTTCGACAGGAGAAGAGTGAAACCGAGAGGTCAACCTAGTAGCACGCTTAAATTCGTTCAGCCGGGGCTCCAGGGAAAATAGCCCGTCAGAGCCGTTGCCATGAAAATATTTGCTGAAAAGGCAGAGGGAAGCCACATTACATCTGTGATAATGTGACTGGAGTCGAGATGCCAGGTCAGAACCTATCACATTGCATATCCCTCTTTGGATATTGATATGTCCCGGAAAGGGATATATTTGTTCAATGTAACAAAGTGGTTGTTGACTAATGTAACCCGGTAGGACAATCTAGCAGATAACCGTAATGGACTGGTCCTCATCGTAGTGGTAGGCAATAGGCGTAGGCAATAGGCGCGTGAATAGGCGTCCATCTACCTCCACATCAGTCTGTATTTATGGCTGACACCAGCCAATCATATTACTGTGAGGGGGAACCCAGGTGTATGCATATTCATTACATCAGATATCTATTTTCAGAACTCTTTTATAAGTCGAGATATCAAACCAAAGATGTTCATAAATACGGGTCCAGCGATATAAGCGTAATATTTTTATAAGCATAATAAAAATACCAGAAACGTATTTTTATATAAAAAATGGCCAACAATACGATTTATAGCAAAATTTCCAGCAATAAATTTTTACAGTAAAATCACCAACAGTACATTTTTATACTACAATGACCAACGATATATTTTTAAAGTAAAATAACCAACAATACTTATTATATTAAAATGACGAAAATTACATTTTATCTGTACTATAATACATATAAATGTGTGACGTCATTTGTTTACATTTGGCTACGCTATGAGCAGATATGAATGTACGTGAGAGAATCTTGGAAGATTGGAGTTTAAAGACAGTAAAATCGACTTTGGTAACCGAACGCTCCTCTGTGGCCTAATCGGTTAAGGCACGTCAGGCTATATGACGGTTCCGTATAGGATACAGGTTCGATTCCTATGTAAATTTCTCGGATATTCAGGCCGGTAAATGTTGTTTAATACTGTTTATTATAAACAGAGCATTTACTTAAATATTTGTATCTATAAAAAGAATGTATAAACATGAAAATGTCTTAATATAAATGCGTTCAATATACTAGAGATTTCGGCATTAAATAACCCATAGAGGTATTGATATGCCGCTAAACAAAATCAACACCACTCAAACTGTTCGATTCCAAATCGAAAAAGGAATTCTTCCAACATTCCGAAGAATATCAGAAAAATCGTGAAATTGAAGGACAAAAACCTAGTAGCCATTGCTTACTTGTGGCACAAGGTCAAGAGTATATAACACTTGGTGAGTATCGAATTTGCTAATCTGTCGTATATGATCTCGTAAGAAAAGCTTGCTAACCATTGTACCTGGGGGAAGTGTCTTAGGTTTAGCTGTCTATGTATCAACACAACCAGCAAAATAAACTAACAATTAGATCTTTACGAATGCTTAGACTCAATAATAAAGAAGGAGAATTAACTAAATGCATTAATCTACTCATAATTTTGTTTCTTTTGTCAGGGAATAATTTTTGGAGATTAACAATAGACCTTTCTCAAGCCACGACGTTTGTCAGCATCGAAAATTATTGATTCTTACAAGATCATAATATCGATAGAATGTACACTGCGTTCTCGATGTTCGGCAGAGAATTATTTTTTGGAATGTTATTTTTTGGGAGTTGGTCCTTCATTGCTAATAACTTAGCCAATGGAGACATCTTATATCATAAGATTATCATAGTGTGGACAAGGTTACCCTGTCTATATAATGCTTCCTTCACGTACATCTCAAATAGCCATTGACAATTAAATCCAGCTCCAAAGCGGATGAAGAAAACTGGCCCCTTATTCCAGCTACCTCGGGTAGATTGAGCTCGACAGTACAGGAAGACTATTTAGGGCAGTGGTTTCCAAAGGGTGCGACACACCTCATAGATGAAGCGAAAGAGGATAGCAGGTGAGGCGGAAGAGGATAGCAGGTGAGGCGGAAGAGGATATCAGATGAGGTGGAAAAGGATAGCAGATGAGACGGAAGAGGTTAGCAGGTGAAGCGAAAGAGGATAGCTGGTGAGGCGGAAGAGGATAGAAGAAGAGGGGGAAGAGGTTAGCAGGTGAGGCGTAATAGGATAGCAGGTGAGACAGAAGAGGAAACAGGTGAGACGGAAGAAGATAGCAGAAGAGGCGGAAGAAGTTAGCAGGTGAGGCGGAAGATGATAGCAGGTGAGACGGAAGAGGAAACAGGTGAGACGGAAAAGGATAGCATTAGAGACGGAATAGGTTAGCAGGTGAGGCGGAAGATGATAGCAGGGGAGACGGAAGAGGAAACAAGTGAGACGGAAGAGGATAGCAGAAGAGGCGGAAAAGGATAACAGATGAAGTGGAATGATTGAAAGATAAACAAGGATTTAGAAACAGTTTTTAAAAAATCACATATCAAAATTTAAAATATTATTATGGATTACTTGTAATTGCATGCAGTATAAATAGGTATAAATAATTATTGACCGATTTTTTTTTTTTAATTTTTAAAGAGTGTGAGTTCAATACCCGGTTAAGGCGGAGAAGAACTTGGAGACGGGAATTAACAGGAGATAACTGATAACTGAAATCCATTAGACATGGCACGTGGAACTAGAACAGTCTAGCCCAGTGAGCGAAATAAAGGGCCCAGTTCGACATTCCAGCCACCTGAAAAAGGCCGGAGCGTACAACGGCCGAAATATTGTGATAAATATGGTCACAAAGATGAGGACAATAGTTCGAAGTATGTAAATAGTGTACATAATACTTCATCTCAGAAATATAGACAGATACAAACCAAAACTATTTTTTATTGCCTAGTTTCTCTTTTATCGCGCACATCATTCATTACCCCTCTACAGTGAATGGATCTTGAACATCCTATTGGGGGAAATTATCATAAAATAAATCTAAAGGCTTACTTCATAATCAATATCTAAATCTATATGGAACATATGCTATTGATTGATTTGTTTTTACAGCTTATCAACGCTTTGAGCATTATTTAAAGCCAAAACATTTTGGGATTGTAACAATAATTCTGCTTTTTTTTCTCGATTTGTTTTTGCAGTAACAATATTTTGAGTATACTAATGATTTTTCCAGGTACATGTCCTACTATACTATTTAAGCCTTATCTGGGGGATGAGATCGATTCATACCTTTCTGAGGGGTATTTGTACAAGGAAGATATAGTAAAGAATACAAGAACTCAAACATAAAACTCTTGTGAACTTCCTACTCAGACAACCTCTTTCTGGTCCAATCTCTGTTCTCCCTTCGAAGTGACCCACAGGACCAATAGGGCTGGACTTGGGAGACATTTTCAAACGAAAGACGGGCCCAAACCTATTGACCCGATACGCATTTGTTAATTTAATGCCGACTAGATTTTTAGGATAGTTTCGTATGAATAGAATATATATTCTTTGTAAAAAATTAGTCTGGAGGAGATTTGGTTTGGTTTATTTTCTTTTACGGCATATCAACCTCAATGGGTTATTTAATGCCGATAAGATTTTTAGGATAGGTTTGTATGAATAGAATATATATTCTTTGTAAGAAATTAGTTTGTAGAGATTTGGTTTGGTTTATTTTGTTTTACGGCATATCACCCTCAATGAGTTATTTAATGCTGACTAGATTTTTAGGATAGTTTCGTATGAATAGAATCTATATTCTTTGTAAGAAATTAGTCTGTAGGAGATTTGGTTGGGTTTATTTTGTTTTACGGCATATCAACACCTCAATGGGTTATTTAATGCCGACAAGATTTTTTATTGCTGGTAATATTTTGTCATAATCTGTTTCTGGAAAAATTTTCCCTTCAAAAATGTATTGCTGCTAATAAGTTTTTCAAAAAAGTATTGCTGGTAATAATTTTTTTCAAAAATGCATTGCTGGTAATAGTAAACTCTTTGCCCAAAGCTGAGACCCTAGCAGGTGCTACCACCCCCGGTTTAGGGTGGACCTAAGAACACCAGCAATTAAGAAGTGGGTCAACGCTCCTCAAAATATCCTGATCAGAGGCCTTGCTGCTGGACGTAGTTTATCGTCATACCCAGGACGGTTGAGTCTTGGTAAAAATAAGTGGACCACGGAAGCGAATGAGGGACCTAGACCTATTGACCTGATACGCATTTGTAAAACCTGTTATTTAGCAATATAGCAAGTAAATTTGAAAACGATACTGGAGTAAAGAGTGAAAAAAAAGAGAAACTGTCAAAAAGAGAAAAAAGAAAACATCCTTATGGCTTTTTTCATTTCCTTCCAGGAATGATTAGTCTATTCAATTGGATTATTGAAAATTACTAATCCCAAGTATTATTGAATATACACCGGCTTATTCGATTTGAAGGATTTCGAATATTTTCAATTGAAATAATTACGCATTTTCCTAATGGCAAGATCAGATGGAAAAGAAAAGAATAATTTAGCTACAATTAGACGTTGTTTTGCAAGTCTCCTCTTTTCTTCTTTGCGGGTTTTTTTTTTTTTTTTTTTTTTTTTTTTTTTTGCCCATGAGTCAAAATTTGTTGACTAAAAAAAAGCAATTATGAGATGACTTTCCAGAAAATCAAATAACGGGAAAATTAAACAATTTAGAAACGAAGTTAAAAAAAAAAGAAGCGTATGAAATGAAACTGTTGAAATTTGCTAACTGATAATTGCTTCCGTCTGGTGTGGTTTCAGATGCCTGTATGAAGAAGATGCCTGGAAGATGGCGCCAAACGTGGTGTGATGGTGAACACGCCTGTCTCGAATATCGTTTTGCTAGTGTGGCTCATCATCAGTTGAAGCAAAGCTCGGCTCTGCGTGTTGATTGCATTCAATTAGTAACGTTTAAAAGCGTCGAAACTAATTAGTATTTAGTTTGGTGACCACAGTGAATCACAAAACAACGTAAGAATGTCTAGCTTTGTTCTTAACAAACACGGTCACGAGTTGCGTAAAATCTGAAGATTGTACTTTGTTGCGGGACTAAACACTCCAAGGTGTGGACATTTTCTTCTTTTTTATTTATACCTCCTGGAACATTTATCCCGCAAACAATATTTGGCGAACTCGTATGATTCCTGGTTTGATTTCTTTTTTTACGGCTTATCAAACTCAATGTGTTATTTAATGCCGATAAGATTTTTAGGATGTGTTCGTATGAATAGAATATATATTCTTTGTAAGAAATCAGCTTGTAGGAGACTTGGTTTGGTTTATTTTCTTTTACGCCATATTAACCTCAATGAGTTATTTAATGCCGATAAGATTTTTAGGATGTGTTCGTATGAATAGAATATATATTCTTTGTAAGAAATCAGCTTGTAGGATATTTGGTGTGGTTTATTTTCTTTTACATCATATCAACCTCAATGAGTTAAATAATGCCGATAAGATTTTTAAGATAGGTTCGTATGAATAGAATATATATTCTTTGTAAGAAATTAGCTTGTAGGATATTTGGTTTGGTTTATTTTCTTTTACGGCATATCAACCTCAATGGGTTATTTAATGCCGATAAGATTTTTAGGATAGGTTCGTATGAATAGAATATATATTCTTTGTAAGAAATCAGTTTGTAGGAAATTTGGTTTTGTTTATTATGTTTTACGGCATATCAACACCTCAATGGGTTATTTCATGCCGACAAGATTTTTTATTGCTGGTTATATTTCTTTTTGTCAAAAATCTGTTTCTGGCAATATTTTCCTTCAAAAATGTATTGCTGGTAATAATTTTTTCAAAAAAAGTATTGCAGGTAATATTTTTTTTCAAAAATATATTGCTGTTAATAGTTAACTATTTGCCCAAAGCTGGGACCCTAGCATGTTAGGGTGGACCTGGGAACACCAGCAACTAAGAAGTGGTTCCACGCTCCTCAAAATATCCTGATCAGAGGCCTTGCTGCTGGATGTAGTTTATCGTCATACCCAGGACGGTTGAGTCTTGGTAAAAATAAGTGGACCACGGAAGCGAATGCCCTTCGTTGGGCGGTTTCATCAATGATCTATGACATCTTGTAGAAGAAAAAGAGATAAACAGAAGTAGGTCTGTGCATTTTTAGCCAATTAAGTGGGATAACCCTCAACTTTGGGCGTATCAACAGGAGAGTGTTTTGTATAGGATAGCCCAATGAAGGAATGCCAAAGAGCCCAGTCCGTTTTGCTATTTATCCATAGCTGGGGTACATGCTTGTAGAAACAAATATATAAATAAAAAAAAACTGATTTCGACCTGAGGTAGCCAAAACAAATGTTGGTGATATCGGTCGATATTTATGAGATGGGGTATTTTAATTATTTACATTATTTACACTTTTCGAAATGTTGTCATCATCTTTGTTGCTATATTCCCGACATTTCGGCCGCTGTACGCTCCGGCCTTCTTCAATTTCTGTCTATATTTCTGAGATGAGGTACTGTAATTATTTACACTTTTAACATTGCTTGGATTTTGTCCACATCTTTTTTGCCATATTCACGACGTTTCGGCTTTTGTAGGCACCGGACATCTTCAGGTGTTTCGAATTTCACACTGAACACTTTATTGTACCCCCCCCCCACAGAGTAGACTGTTCTGCTTCTATATTCCATGCCTCTTCCGGATATCTAAATTATCTTCGTTTAACTCAACTCTCCAAGTTTTTTTTGTTCGCAACACTTGATTCAAAAAACGTTTTTATCCTCTGGACCATATGTCCTTAAGGACGTCACTGTATTAACTTTTTGGACTTATAAATTAATGTACCAGTAATCATTTTTTTTTTACCAGAACGCATATTGCAATATTTTGTTGTTATTATTGCTTTTCTCCAGCACTCCGTATTACTCGTTCCCATACTGTATTCATTATTATGCACGGTTGATTTAGGAGATTTTTGTGTCTTAGCATATGTGCTGATTCCTTAAGTTTTCGTATTTTTCAGTGATGTTCTCTATTATTCCCAAATCATCCTACAGGGGACATTTATCTCCCTTTTCCCTAAATATATGTCTGATTTTCTATTTCCCAACGTGTTGCAGTTTTACGATGTTCTTGCAGTCTTACCTTAAGTGGGCGGCCTGTTTCTCTTTTTTTTTATTTCTTACCACAGCTGCGCGGAATAGCATACATACACTTCTTAGTCATGTTGTTCTCTAGTGGGGGGGGTTCACGCAAAAGATGTCTGCGAAGTGTTGAACCACTTTTGAAGGTCGTCCTGATGTTATATGGACCACTGATTTTTTTTTTTGTATTTTTTCCCATAATCCCTTCACATAGGGTACGCAGACCGTAGCTATTTTCTGAGTATTGTTATCCTCTTGTACCCTTCTATCCCAGTTTGCCGGAGCTGCTGCCATTTATCTAGTGTAATTGTTACGTTATAGGGTATTGCTTATAATAACCATTTCTTGTTCATGTCTCTGGGTCGCCACTTATGACATTTGATTGATACTGTAAGCAGCGGACGATCCCTTTTTTTTTGCACTGTATGTGTGTTGGGATTTGAAGCTGAGGTATTGTCCGATGAATTTTGGCTTGCGGTAGGCGGATATTAGTACACCCAAGAAGACGATTTTGTTAGCTTTTCCTCTCTCCATTGGGAACTGTATTGATGAGTTCACAAAGTCCAGTAATAGCTGAAACTCTTCTTGGTGTGACCAGAGTATGAAGGTATCACCTAAGGTATCTCAGCCATATCTTTGTCTTTAGTGATATAGATTCTAATGCCATTTTTTTCGAATATTCCATGTATATGTTTGCCATTGCTGGTGATAATAGTGAGCCCATTGTTAAGCCTTCATCCTGCCAATATATGTTTGATACCATTCCGAATTGTGCTGTTTGTGTACAGAAAATCAGCATCTCCACCAGGTTATCTATTGGTAAAATGGTCCGTTTTCCTTGGACCTTGTACAGTAGCGGACTTCGTTGTAAAACAAAATCAGGTACTACTTTCCGACTGATCCTTATACCAAAATTCAGAGCAAAGATGACTATGTTGGGGACTAGATTTAAAATTATGAGACTTTTCTGTTTATTTTGGTATGATTTATTTGCTGTTATCATTAAATATATTATAATAAACGAACAGACATTGTTTTTGAGTGACCTATCTTTCTTTAAACCATAAATACTAAATTAATTTGTGAAAATTCAACGCAAATTATAATACCATTGAATTGATTGATTCATTCGTTTTTACGGCTTATAGACCCTTTTCAGGTTATTTAAAAGCAGAAAACAGTTTTTGATTGTAGGACCATTTTTTAGACAATGATGATTTCGTGATATAAATGTTAATAATCAATCCATAACTTGGGGAGAATTGGTGGATACATTCCTAATCATAATTTGCTAAAACAGTTAAAATGTGGTTATAAAGTGTGGGATCAATTCCGTATAAGAATCAATACATGAAATGATCCCCCACATTGTGGCCACGGTAGTATCTATACATATACATATTCTGGAGAATATAAATAAATAAAAAAGAAATGCCTGCGTAGATAATATCTGTTTGATTGATCGATTCGGTTTTTACGGTTTATCGACCCTTAAGCAGGTTATTTAAAGCCAGAAACTATTTTCAAATTGTGACAAGTTTTTTTTGTTTTTTTTAGATAATAATAGTTTAGTCATCGACGACTTACTAATCACTATCTGGGGTGGGGAAGAGGTGGATACGTACAGTTCGCAAGGATAGTTGCGCACTAAGTAAATATACAAAAAACCCAACAGAAATTGGAACTCAGCATTCTGATAAAAAATTCAGAGTCGTTATCAATTACACTTCCCTACATCCAAGAATACAGCATCTGATATTCCCAAGCGGTTACCTATCTAGGTATTGACCAGGCATGACATTGCTTAACTTCGGTGATCGTACGGGAACTTGTGATTGAACTTGATATTATCGTAAACAGCTAATTTTCTACTAAGCCCACAGGTTTGCTTTGTAGGTGTTGAACAAACATAAATATGCTTGAGCAGCAGTCTGCAAAAGGGATTGGTTAAACGTCCTGCTAGGCAGGTATCTCTAGAACACGAGCGGCCAGCCATTATTTGTTTCAAAGAGTTCTTTAGTGAGTTCTTCAGAGATATAATTTTTCTACGGTTCATCAACCCATTGCATGTTATTTAAAGCCAGAGAATATTTTTGGATTGTAAGAAATTTTTTTTAGATAATAATGATTTACTAATACAAGTTTTACTAATTAACCTATAGCTGGGGGTAGAAGATGTGGGTTCATAACTTGCCAGAGAGTATTTGCGCATGTGATTATAACGAACTCAACTGGAATTAGAACTCGGCTCTCCTATTATCAATTCGGATCTATTATCCATTACACCAGCCGCACATCCAAGCTTACAGCACCTGTTATTCGGGCTCGACGCTGCTTCACTTCGGTGATCATATGCATTACAATAGAAGTATATCGGGAATTATTTTAGTAAAGAATTTATTACAATTAATTATTAAAGGAATATGACTCTAATGATAACATACCTGACAAATTCCGAAATCATATATCGGGGTTCAATTGGTGCACCCCCCCCCAAAAAAAAACAAACAAACAAACAAAATTAATACATTTACGAAACAAATGCGACAAAAAGTACATTCTTTTAAATGAATAACTATGGAGAAACAAACGATTAGAAAGGCGGGAAAATGGGTGTAGGAAAGCTGAGAAAAATGCAATCGTTTTGCTGTAGTGATGTGTGAAGCATCCATATTATTCTCTAGACCATTTTTCCCAACATTTTTTCATTTTTGTACTCTAAGGCGCACTTGTGGGATAGCTAAAACTCTAGGGCGCGCTTTAAATTTTAATAAGGTAAAATCAGTCATGAAATTTGAAAACAGGAAAATGATAAAGAGGTCTCCAGAAATCAGCCTTTATTTTTAAGACATTACATTGTATATTTAAGTCTGCTTGGTTTGGTTTGTTTTACAGCATATCAACACCTAAATGGGTTATTTAATGCCGATAAGATTTTTAGGATAGGTTCGTATGAATAGAATATATATTCTTTGCATGAAATCAGCTTGTAGAAGATTTAGTTTGATTTGTTTTCTTTTAAGGCATATCAACCTCAATGTGTTATTTAATGCCGACAAGATTTTTAGGATAGATTCGTATGAATAGAATATATATTCTTTGTATGAAATCAGTTTGTAGGAGATTTATTTTGTTTTATGGCAATTAAATAACCCATTGAGGTGTTGATATGCCGTAAAACAAATCAAGCCAAACAAATCTATAACAAAGAATACATATTCTATTCATATGAAGCTATCCTAAATATCTTGTCAGCATTAAATAACCCACTGAGGTGTTGATATGCCGTAAAAGAAAATAAACGAAACCAAATCTCCTACAAACTGATTTCTTACAAAGAATATATATTCTGTTCATACAAAACTATCCTAAAAATCTTGTTGGCATTAAATAACCCATTGAGGTGTCGATATGCCGTTAAACAAACGAAACCAAACCAAACCAAACCAAGCAGACTTAAATATACCGTGTAACCTGGATATAAGAGAGTTGTCGGGACCGGAGAAGAAAGTCTCTTATATCCGGGTTTCTCTTATATCCGGGTTTGGTCTATTTTATATACATTAGCACAGGCTCTAATTTGGGACCAGAGAAAATCTCTCTTATATCCGGGTTTCTCTTATATCCGGGTCTCTTTTATCCGGGTTACACTGTATAATGTAATGTCTTAAAAATAAAGGCTGATTTCAGGAGACTTCTTTATTATTTTCCTCTTTTCAAATTTCATGACAGATTTTGAATTCTTATTTTTAGGAATAAATATTTTATAAACTTTCCAACAGCCTTGTATTTAGTTTCTTTCTATTTTGTTTGACTGAAAACATTTTATAAGTGCTATAAATATCCAATGCTAATAAGCGAAATGAACGTGAAAAACATTTGACTTGTGTCTTGCCATTGACATGAGCACTCCATCCTTACACCAATCATTTTATGCAGTCGTCTGTGGTGGCAGATTAAATATTTTCCTTGGATATTACTCATTCTGCTGATGGACATGTCTTATGTCTTGTTATTTCTTTTATTCTTTTATGCATTTTCTGGACAGAAAGTATTTTACATATTTATAAGTTTACCATTTGTCTCTGCTTTGAATATTACTGCCACATCTGATCTGGTGCTCCTGCTATATATTTAGAGAGTCTTGATAAAATACAAAGAAGAATCTGCAATGTTATTGGTCCTGACCTGGCATCTCAGCTGTAATCCCTTTCCCACCACCGTAAATTTTCCTTGTGTCTTTTCTATAAATAATTTCATGATGATTGTCCTGATCAATCTGCTATGGTACTTTATGAATTTAAGCGCTGTAGGAGATTGCAAGGTCTCATCATTTTACTGTTGAAATGAACAGATGTAATCCTAAGTTCTATTTAAGAGTTTCTTTTCTGGCTTGTCGAATTCTCTTCCGTCTTCCTATTTAACTTTGATCTTCAAAAATTTAAATGCAATGCCAATCGTTATCTTCCGTCTTCTTAATCCTTGTACTTTTATTGTCCTCTCTCCTTTATAGTACTTTCTCTTCTATTATCTAACAGTCAGCAATACCTTTGCTTCTTAGTGGCTTTATTGCCTTGCTGGGGGGATTTAAATGCAATGTCAAATCCAATACCTTCTACCTTCTTCATTCTTGTTCTTTTATTGTCCTCTCTCCGTAATAGTAGCTTTTCTCCTATTCTCTAACACTCAGTACCCCCCTTGTGTCTTAGAGGCTTCGTTGCCTTGCTTGGGGAGAAAATTAAATGCAATGTCAATCGTTATCTTCTATCTTCATTCTTGTTCTTTTATTGTCCTCTCTCCGTAATAGTAGCTTTTCTCCTATTCTCTAACACTCAGTAACCCCCCTTGCGTCTTAGAGGCTTTGTTGCCTTGCTTGGGGAGGAAATTAAATGCAATGTCAATCGTCATCTTCTGTCGTCTTCATTCTTGTTCTTTTATTGTTTTCTCTCCGCAATAGTAGCTTTTCTCCTATTCTCTAACATTCAATAATACCTTTGCTTCTTAGTGGCTTTATTGCCTTACTGGGGGGGTTTAAATGCAATGTCAATCGTTATCTTCTGTCATCATCATTCTTGTTCTTTTATTGTCCTCTCACCGTAATAGCAACTTTTCTCCTATTCTCTAACACTCAGTAATACCTTTGCTTCTTAGTGGCTTTATTGCCTTGCTGGGGGGATTTAAATGCAATGTCAATCGGCATCTTCTGTCATCTTTATTCTTGTTCTTTTATTGTTTTCTCTCCGTAATAGTAGTTTTTCTCTTATTCTCTAACATTCTATAATGCCCTTACGCCCTAGTGGCTTTATTGCCTTGCTTGGTGTGAAATATTTGCTTTATCTGCAAGACCTATTCATTCAAGTTCAAGCAAGAATTGGAATGAGATTTTAAAAAATTAAAGCCAGTTAAACATTAATTTTACTGCAAATTATAATATTTCAATATTTGTAAAGAATATTTTAAAGCATTTCACCCCAAGCAAAGCGGGAGTGCCATTACCACGCAAGGGGGTTAGTGAGGGTAGAGAGCAAGAGTAAAGGGGGGTTGAGGAAAGGATAAAGACAAGGACAGGGATCAGCATCAAGGCATCAGAAGATGTCGATTAATATTTGAATATTTGAAGATTATAGTTATCAAGGAGGCAAGTAAGGTGAAGGGAGTTCCACAGAAGGGAAGTGTAGGATAAGAAACTCTTGGGGTAGAAGAGGTGGTTAAATTTAACCATTTCGACAGTGAAAAGGTGGAATCGAGATGCCAACCTAGTAGTAAGCTTAAATCCATGCAGTTGGGGTACCAGCGAAAGTAGCTCGTCAGAGCAGTTGTCATCAAAATATTTGTACAAAAGACAAAGGGAAGCCACAACACATTTGTGAGAAAGTGACTGCAGACGAGATGCCAGATGAGGACTTATCACATTGCATATCCTTCTCTGGATGTTGCGGAGGACCTCGAGACGAACAGCAGGGGCACCAGACCATATATGGTAACAGTATTAACGCAAGGCTGAATGGGAGATTTGTAGAATTGAAGGACAGATTCTGGCGATAAAAATCTAGGTTTCGAATGTTTATTTTCCAGGATGGAACGCCGCTCCATCTTGTAAGATTAGCTTAACACATTTTTTCTTTCTCCTCATTTCTCTCCTTATGTGTCCTTGTACCATACATAGCTACACGTACTAGACATTGTAACGGTAACAAACAACAACGTGTTATTAAGTTGTTTTTTTTTCATAAGATGGTAGCTAGTAAGATTTTCTCGAAAATAAATTGACAAGACAAAAAGAAAGAAAATAACGTTGACTGTTCGTTGTTGGAAAGATCGATGCAATTGTGTTTTCTTTTTATATTTGTTATTTTTCTTGGAATTTTTCCTCTGAATTCTGAATATACACTGACGACAAGAAACCGTCTCCGTGCTGGCGTCTTTATAAATATTCATTATTTAGCAAATGAACTTGCCCTTCGATGTTCTGTCTTTTCAGTCACTAGGCATTCTTCTTTCCGTTGCATCTTTTCGAATAGCCTTCTTCGTCATTTTTTTTTTTTTTTTTAGTGTACGTAAATTCTAACAAATAACTAACGACTACTAGGACAACGTTGTAGTTCTATTATCCCCAAAACTATCTAGGGCTGGCGGCTGTATCATTTTGAAACAGCGGTTCGTCAGAGTTAAGGGACGTTGAACCAGGTCAGTACCTAAATGGGTGACCGTTTGGTTTATTTAGTTTCAAGGCATATCAACCTCATTTGCGTTATTTAATACCGGTAATATGTTTAGGATAACATCATATGAAATGCGTTTGGTTTATTTTATTTTACGGCATATTAACCTCATTGGTTATTTAATGCCGACAAGATATTTAGGATAGATTTGTATGAAAAGAATATATATTCATTGTAAGAAATCAATTTGTAGAAGATTTAGTTTCGTTTATTTTGTTTTACGGCATATCAACACCTCAGTGGGTTATTTAACGCCGAAAAGATTTTTAGGATAGTTTCGTATGAATAGAATATATATTCTTTGTAAGAAATCAGTTTGTAGGAGATTTGGTTTGGTTTATTTTGTTTTACGGCATATCAACCTCAATGTGTTATTTACTGTCGACAATATTTTTAGGATAGATTCGTATGAATAGAATATATATTCTCTTTAAGAAATCAGTTTGTAGATCAGTTTTCATTGACGTATTTTTATAAAGAATGATTTTTTTTTGATAGTGTAGTAATATTTTTTCCTAAAATATATTGCTGGTATTTTTACTGTAAAAATCTATTTTTATACATTCGTAGTGTTTTAACCCCAGTTTGGGGCGGGGGTAACTATTTACCCTAACAGAAAAAAAAATAATTATAAATTATTATAAAAAAATTAAATTATAAATTATTATTAAACTTTGCTCTCGTCAAACTATCCTTCTTTAGCCTTGATTACTGCAGCACAATTTTTTGACATTCAATGTAAATGTTTTTTCAAAAGTATAAGTTTGATAATTCATTCCATTTTTTTTTAATGACTCTAAGACATCTTTTCATTTCTTTTTCACTCTTCTGTCAAGTTCATCCCATGCTAATTCTGGGGTAACTTGAAACTTTTGAACTGCAGTTTATATATATATATATATATATATATATATATATATATATATATATATATATATAATATATTTTTGGCAGCAACCCTTCTTTTATACAAGTTTCATTAAAGACGACTGACAAGGTACTGCGATATGTGTTCGTATAACTGTTTTCTTTTATTGTTTAAAAATTCTTCAAATGTTCTGCATATCCGAGCTCTTTCTGCTATTCTTTTAGGCATTATTAGGGAGTATTTTTGGAGTAATAGTGAGGTATCGGAGAGCCGAGTTCGAATTCTAGTTGAGGAAAGGTATGAGTCCTCGTCTTAAAAGAGACCGGGTTCTATAGCCTTGGTGGCAACTGGTCTAGGAGGAGGTAACTCTGAATTCAAAAACCGTCAGGCTATCTTCTACTGCGGCTGCAGTAGATGTGGTACCCCGACGACCCTGATGGGTCACGTGATTTGCGATTATATAAATATCAAATAGAAGACCAACGGGAATACTATGAACCCAAAAGTGATTTAGTGAAACGAACTTCATTTACTTTATTAAGAATTTATTAGAGGAAATATCAAGTTTAACGGAGACATTATTGACAATTATGTATTCAGTTACATAACAAATAAATAAAAATAATATAAATTTTGATGCTATATTCGATTTGTTGTAGAGGTATTTTTCATTTTCTCCTTTGTTATTGACATTATTTTAGAATACTTTGTCTGCAATGTTAAGTTTCCTAAGTTAAACAAACTAGAGCTATTTTGTTTACGCTTTGTTACCTCTCTTTTCCATTGTTGCTTTTAGATCGCTTTCTTCCAATCATTTTGATGGGCGACAGCAAAATTCTGAAATATAGAATGATCTTATTCCATTTTAAAAATAAAACCTGTAAAAAGGAATATTTTACATTAATATACGACCAAAAATAAAATGCCTTTGTCAAAAAACTTAATGACTTCACTATAATTATGTAACAATAATGTAATGATATAATGCAGACAAATCTACAGTTTTTTTATCTCATCTCATTGCATGGTTACGAACTATAAACCTAAATTGAGCTAAAATATTGTGTAATCGGATCTAATTTTTTGTAAAATGCTTGGATATGATGTAATGAATAATTTGCAGTGGAAAAAGCAGTTTTTGATTTTTTTGTTGAATACGTCTTTCCTCTGTCGAACCCGTCAAATATAAGGTTCATTTCTGAATTCCCTGTAGGTTACCCAGATCGATGCACACATGTAGAAGGCCTGAGAGCACAACGGCTGAAACATCGTGATAACAGCCATAAAGATGTGGTCAATAGTCCGAATTTAAATAGTATAAATTATTTATTTAAATTAAGAGTCTTGGGAGGTTTGGCACAGGACAAGCGACTAACCTACTTAAAGAGCGGCCAATGGATGGCAGAACAGCGAGAGAGAGGGCTAGAAAAAAAGACAAGCATTGCATTACAGAAAATAAGAAGCTGTAGAGAGCCATGGACACGTCTTGGCGGGACATTGCATAAAGGAAAAGAAGAAACCGAATAAAGAGTGTATCGGTCGAAACGTTGGTAGGAAAAGAAAACGGATTGAGATCTATGTCGAAATAACATAGAGAATAGTGTAATATTACTAGTTTTATATTGATATTATATTTTTGTTGCTTTTATGAAAGTGAGAGAGAAAAAAATGATTACTGGTTTCTATTTTCAAGAAAGAAAAACTCAGTAGTTTTCCGTCCCTAGGGAAAAGAAAAAGCGAAGATGAAAGTGCAAGAAAGAGCATGGATTATTGATTTTTTAATAAGTCCATTTGTAGAAAACTTGGAAATTCTCTAAAGCTTTACGCTCGCTTCAGGAATCAATTGAAAAGACGTTGGTGATGGAGAGATAACTTGCGAAAGATAATAATGCCACAAGATAGAGAAGTTGGAGCAAATAGTGCTTCTTTTGCTTGATTAAACAATTAAATATTGGTTTTAGAACTTGAAGATTACGGCTTTTAGAAGAACAAAAGGAACTGACAGAAAATGCTTTGCATTTAGACGACAAATAAACACGAATTTATTCTGAGATAGTAACAAAGAATTTCTCAGTATTTCGAAGGCGAGACATGAAATAAAAATATCATATTTTGGTTAATTCTGAAAGATTCCTTCACTTCAGACATTAACAGACTGACAATTTCTTTCCGAATTTCTGAGAATAGGAGTTGAATAATATCAAATTTCGAACTCATCACCTGTGTGTATTTCTGAGATGAGGTATTGTAACTATTTACACTATTTCCATCGTTGGGTCTGTTGTCCTCATCTTTATTGCCATATTCACCATAGTTTTGGTATATCGGGTCAGTACCGATCCTTTAATAACTGTCTATATTTATGATATGAGGTATTGTAACTATTTACACTATTTCCATCGTTCGGGATGTTGTCCTCACCTTTATTGACATATTCATTATATTTTTGGTATGTCGGGTCAGTACCAATCCTTCAATATCTGTCTATATTTCTGAGATGAGGTATTGTAACTATTTACACCATTTCTATCGTTAGGGCTATTGTCCTCACCTTTATTGCCGCATTCACGACATTTCGGTCGTTGTACGCTCCGGCATTCTTCAGGGGATATATGTTGGAATTTCAAACCGAACATTTTATTTAGTCTACGGGGTTAGATTGTTCTAATTTCACATACCATGCCTTTGAATATCTCAGTTTCAGTAAAACTACCCCCTTGTTAACTCAACTCTCCAAGATTTTTTTTTCTCTGCTGTGGCCAGGTATTGAATTGGATTACTCAATCAACGCTTTTATCCACTGGGCCATACGTCGGGATCAGATTCTCATGTTTATAATAATTGCCCTGATAATTTATGTACGAATTTCTGATAAGTGCTTTTGAAAATATCACATTTCTAATTAGTTTTCTCACATTTATACTATCTGCTGTGTCAATTTATGATCGAGTTTCTGAGTGGAGCTTTTAAAAATATCACATTTCAAACTACTCTTATCATATTTATATAAATTGCTTTCACTATTTATATCCGAATTTCTGAGAGAAGTCTTCCAAAATATCAGATTTATAAGACTGGTTCTCATATTTGCCATTTTGGGTGATCTGAGAAATCATGTCCGCAAAAGGAAGTATTGATAATGTTAAATTTCGATCTCACTTTTGACCGAACTGAAAGTTTATGACCAAAACTATAGAAGGGTGTTTTGATAATATGAATTTTAGAATAAGTTCCCTCATGTTTGTTGTTTTGATCGAAATGAAAACTGACCGTAATTCCCCATGTATAATACGCATTTTTTCTAAAAAAATAATAAGCAAAAATCAGGGCTGCGTATTATGCACAGCTACAAAAAAACCTTTAAAAAGTGCCGTTTCATAGGTCGATTTCCGTTGCGAAATGTCTACTCACCCCAAACATATGGAAATTTGACACTAACATTCGGCGATTGTGACCCCATAAGGACGTCAAATACAATCATATGTACCTAAAAATACTTACAAATATAAAATAAAATAAGATTTATAATAAAACTAAATTAGAATAATATTATTCCATGTTTAAAACCATTTTTTTTTAAAATAAGAGTATGAAACGCTAGCCGTAATGTAATTGGAGAGCTACAATTTACTGGGTTTGTTAACCGAACAAGGGATGCGTATTATGCGTCAGTAGAAGCAATTTCCCATATTTTCAGCCCAATTTTAGGGGTGCGTATTATGGATGAAGGTGTATTATACATCGGGAATTACGGTATATCATTAAAACATCATTTTTTAAAGATATGATGTTTTGATGATAATGTTATTTCATTTATTTAATTTTTTTTAAATACGTGTTAAATTTTGTATTAATTATTTTGTGTAGTTAATAATAATTTTTCCAGGTACATGTCCAACTATTTAACTCATAGCTTTAGGAGAGAAGAGATAGTTTCCTACCTTTCCGAAGAGTAATTTCCCATAGTTGAATGTAATGAACTCGACTGGAATTCGAACTCGGCTCTCCGACTTCTCTTCCCGAGCCTCCGCGAATGGCAGACAGAATATTGGTGAATATTGTGAATTTTCAAACTAAACACGTCGCATTTGTTGTTTTAAACAACTTGATAACTAATGTCCGGAATACTGGTACGATGTGGTCATAAGACATTTCGAAATAGTACGAGAGCATTATCGTTTTGAATATGAGAAGTGCGACACTGAGATCCGTAGGCGTATTGGGATGGCCAAGGACACATTCCAAAAGCTGGACAGAGTATTCTGAGACAGGAGGATTTCTTTGGTAACAAAGAAAAGAATACTGAACTGTGACGTGACATTTGTCCTTCTTTACGGCAGCGAATGTTGGACGACTTCCTCAAAGATGAAGAAGAGACTCGAGGCGAAAGAGATGTGGTTCTACAGAAGGATGCTAAGGATATTATGGACCGAGTGTGTGAGCAATGATGAAGTCTTAGATAGGTTATAAACAAGAAGAAGTCTTATACTTAACATCAGAAAGAAGCAGCTGAAGTTTCTGGAACACATAATGAGGAAGGAGGGCCTGGAGAATGCGATACTCACAGGTCGAATAAAGGGAAACAGTGACAAGAGAAAACAACGCGTGACATACCTGGCGGACTTAAGCGAGTGGATGACAGAATGTTGTCTAGGAGAGGAAGCAACTTGTTGAGAGCTGCAAGGGATAGAAGGATGCGGAGAGCCATGATCGCCTACGCCCTGAAAGGAGATGGCACAAGAAAGTAGTCCGACTAACTGGTGCACTTTCTTGATCAATTTAATAAAAAGACCAAAATACTGGGACGATTTATTGATAATGTGAAATTCTGAAAGAGAATTGCCACAACTATTGTTATGATCAACTTGATAAATAATGTCCGAATTTCTGGGAGGCTGTGCTGTTTATATGACACTAGCTTAAAAGCTGAATTGTAAGCCTACTTCTGCGCAGGGCTAATTGGTCCTCCGGCCCAGAACTACAGAGTCAAACTTAGAAAACAGCAATGATAATTTTGAAGAAATAAATCTGAATTCCTCAATTCAATCCATGGAACTTCAAAACTTCATTTTAACTCTGATTCGAGCTATAAATCCAATTACGGCTAAAAGACTGATTTGGGCCGAAACTTCGAATTGGGCCGAAATTCCAATTCAGACTGAAAATTAAGTTCTTCAAATCACAAAATCCGTGCAACTTCAAAACCTCACGTCAAGAAATCTCTCACTTTATCTCTTATTGCTCGGCATTTTGAAGAAATAAAATTGACTTCATCAATTCACAAAGTTTTGGAGATAATTTAATCTGAATTCAAAACAAAAAAAAATTAAATTCACAAAGTTTTCATGATACTTTAAGCTCAATATAAATTTGAAAACTTTAAAAACACTAATTTATTTCAATTATTTTAAAATTTGAATTTTTAACTCATCTTGACACAAATCCCGATGCCGGACGTTCAAGCACCAGATGAAAGTCGAATTTTCAATCCCGGGATTATTCTGATTCCAAAATGGTATATATCTATGTAGACCGAGTGTGGCATGGGTTAGAGGGGTTTCACACACACGGACAAACAGACAGAATTTGCTATTTTATTTATTTTTTATTGTTCAGCCTGTTCAAGGCCACAGAAGGCAGGAGAGTTACTGAAGAGGATTGTTGTACGAGCGGTAAGTGTAAGAAGAGAAGTTTATTAACATATACAGGAAATGTAACAGTTAAACCTAGACTTTAAGAGGTAAAGATTGTAATGAAAGAGAAAGCATCCTCGCGGGTGTCATTTCCTCAAAATGGCAGTTCGTGGTAAGAGGCTGTCGGAGTGGAACAAATTCTTACTAATGGAATGGAAAGGAAATGAGGACGTGGCATATCGGGTCTTGGCTGTGAAGTTTAAAACAGGTTGAACAAGGAATGTAACTTGGAATAATGATAGAGTGGGGAGAGGCTTGTAATCTCTATCTATAAAAGGCAGGATATGTGTGTGTGTGTGTGTGTGTGTGTGTGTGTGTGTGTGTGTGTGTGTAACGAATGCACGGCCGCAATTTTCGACGGATTTGCACCAAAATTTATATGCACATGCTCCAAGTTAGCGGGAAGGCCAAGACCGACCTTGCATTTCCCAACTCCCATCGATAGTGGAAATAATCGATATTTTCATGCTTCTACGGCAATTTTCATGTAGTTTGCGGCCATTTTGTACTGGCCAGAGTGAGAGCCAATAGCTGGCTGCCACGAATAGGCAGGAAGATTTTATTGGCTAGCGTGAGAGCCAACAGCTGACTGACACGAATGTTAACTAGCATGCTAGCATGCAAAAAAATCGATAGCTGCATTCGTCACAAGAGGGAAAAATTTAAATCTGCACGGCACTTTACTCCAATTGGCTCATTCGCTTGCTTAAACTTAACGTTGATTCTGATTCCGCAGAACTGGGTTAGTTGTGAAAAAGTATTTGTTGTTAACATTCTTTTTTCATTTGTTTTTTCCAGTTACGAGTCAATTTTTATAGCTGATCATTTTGTGTTCATTTTGTTTAGTTCTTTTTTCGTAACAGATTTAATGTTTAGTATAGAGCTTAGAAAAAATTCGCAGTGTGAGATAGGCAAGAAGTAAGGCATGTAGCAACATCAACATGGCAAAGGACACTCATTTAAAGGCAAGGAAAGGCAAAAATATTTTAAGTCAAGTGATAGCGATTGCTGTATGAATCAAGCACGGGCAACGCCGGGCCATGATTCTAGTGTTTTCTATATACGAAAAAAGTTGTAGAGTGGGAAATATTTAGCCAATCACAAGTCCGCGTAGATGTTTTGAGCGCTATCAAGACTGGAAAGTGAAGACTAGATATCTGTAGACTAGATATCTTTGAAGTACTTCATTTTGGATCTCATATGATTTTTGTAATGGTAGAAGATAGCGGTAGGAGTCAATTTTTTTAAAAAAAATGTAAATTAAAATTCGTCTAGTACAAGGCCTGGAGCCACTCGAAATAGAGGATTACATTGAGGTGTAGTTTATAAGGATAGGAGGGAAAGATAACGGTTAACCCTAGACTTGAACTGGTTAAGATTGTAATTATCGGGAGTGTGTGCCGCAAAACAGTAGTTTACAGGAAGAAGTTGTTCTAGTAGAAATTACTTCTCGCCGATGGAACATGGAGGAAATGTAGGTGGCTTGCTAAAATGTAAGTAACATGGCCGGTCCTAACTATAAAGGTTAGAAGTGGCAGAACTAAGGAATGTAGTTAGTCCGAGCACTTTCTATGGATATCATCGTAGAGCAGTGAGAGGCATGCTTTACCCCGATTGTTGTTGGAGGGTAGAAAATAATTCGTCACCCACAAGGACTCGGAGACCCATTGAACTCTATGAAGGCTAGGCAGCTCCCTAAACCTTGCCCCACCATCCTTTTACTCAAGTTCCTTGTACTTCTTTTTGTTCCGTGTCCCTTCAGATTCTAGGCGATCACAGCTCTCCACATTTTCCTCTCCTTCGTAGCCCTCTATAAATTTTAGCTTTTTGTTATCTCTCCTAAACCTTGCTCTATAATACATTTAATCAAGATGATTCTTCTTCTTCTGCTTTGTGCCGTGTCTTTTCAAAACGTTGGCGATCATGACCCTCCACGATTTCCTGTCCTTTGTAGCCCTTAATATATTTTGTTTTTTTCTTATCTCTCTTAATATTGCTCTACCATCCATTTACTCACACGCGTTCTTCTTCTATGTTCCATGTCCCTTCAGGACGTTGGCGATCATGGCCCTCCACAATTTCCTGTCCCTTGTAGCCCTTAATATATACTTCGTCTTTTTGTTATCTCTCCTAACCCTTGATCTGCCATCCACTTACTCACAAACATTCTTGTTCTTCTTTGTGCCGTGTCCCTTTAGGACGTTAGTGATCATGGCTCTCCACAATTTCCTATCTTTTGTAGCCCTTAATAAATTTTGTCTTTTTGTTTCCTCCTAAACCTTGTTCTGCCATCCATTAAGTTACACTTTTTGGTAGGTTAGACGTTGTTTTCTGTCACTCTTGCCTTCAATCCGTCCTGTGGGTATCAAATTTTCCAAACCTTCCTTCCTCACTATTAGTCATAGAAATTTCAACTGTCTCTTCCTGATTTAAGTATAAGTGTCTTTTTTGTTTCCCTTTTATCTAAAATTCCATTGATCCTAACATATGCTATTCTCAAGTAAACTTCTCTTGCTTTAAATCTCTTCTTCATGTTTGAGCAGATTATCCAGTATTCACTGCCATAGAGAAGGACTGATATTACATAACATTTCATTAATCTTCTGTTTATTGCAATGATTTTTTCTGTTTTGTCAATACTTGCTTAGCTTTTGTTAGGCATATTTCGTTATCAGAATATGTCTTCCGATTTCAGTGTCGCATTTGTCGCCCTCTGTTAAAACACTTGCCTCATATTTAAATTTGTGTATTTGATTTATTTTTGTATTCCGAATTTAATATTTGCATATTGTGTTGTTCGTTTTGCTATTAACTATGCATTCCGTCTTCTTGAAATTGATATTTCGTTTTTTCTTCTTATTTTCCTTCACTGTCTTCTATAGGAGTTCTTGTAGTTTTCTTTCCGTGTCCGTTATCAACACTGTGACATCTACATATCTTATGATATTAAGATTCCAATAATGAATCCCAGTAGGACTTCTAATTCTCTCAGTATTGCTTCAGTTGAATAAGTCCGGTGAGAAGACACATCCTTGCCTTACACCCCTTTCTATTTTTGTATATTTACTAAATTTTCTATCTGTATGCAGACAGTTTACTGTTAATATAAGTTCTGGATTATTCTAATATCCTTCCCAAATCTGTCATGGTTAACGTGTTAGTTCTCTCTGACATACATTCTCAAACGCTTTTGCATACTGTATATACTCGCGTATCATGCGACTAGTGAAAACATAATTTTGAAGCTAATTTTAAGAGGGTCGTATCATACACGTGATATAAAATTAGCGTATGGACTGCTGGGCCTGTCTTCGCCGTTAACCAGATTATATATCCATTTACTGTACTCAAAAAGTACAGCTGTATTTAAAATGAACACCACGCGTTACATGAGTATATAGGGTATATATATATATATATATATATATATATATATATATATATATATATATATATAAACCTTAAATATATACCTAAGATATATATATACACCTTCATATACATATAAATATCGTATATACTAGCGTATCATGCGAGTTTTGAAAACATAATTTTGAAGTTAATTTTAAGGGGGTCTTATTATACATGAGATGTAAAATTAGCGTATGGACTGCTGGCCCTGGCTACGCCATTGACCAAACTATATATCCATTTACTGTAGTTAAATTTGCTTCAAAATTAAGATTTTAAGGGTCGCATAATACGCGAGTACATATAGTAGTTTGTGGAAGATAGGTAATCATACTTTTGCATTTGTATTGCTTGTTCTGATATCATTCTGTGTATAAACATTGCATTCCTTGTTCCAGTGTCGCTTACTAATCGTCACTGTTGTCCTATTTCTGGTCTAATTCTGGTACGCAATCTATTCCTCAGAATTCAGATGATATGTTTTGATAAGGCTGATTAGAAAATTCAAATTAAGTTGTCATATTTTCTGTGTTGACGTAGGAGATGTTGGAATTACATGGAAGTTATGTTCATGCTTTGACATTTTAAATTATCTTGTCATATTCTTTGAATCAACGTGATCCCCAATTACTGCGAGGATGTGTTCATGATATGAAATTTCGATCTTGTATATCATATTGTGTTACGTGACATCTGTTCATCCGGCATCGAAGATTTCCTCAACGATGATGAAGAGACGCGAGGCAACGGAGATGTGGTTCTACAGAAAGATGCTAAGGATATCATGGACCTAGCGTGTGAGCAACGATGAGGTCTTAGGTTACAAACAAGGAGAATGGTTATGCTTAACATCAGAAAGCTAGATGAAGTTTTCTGGGACATAATAAGGGGGGAGGGCCTGGAGAATCTGATACTCACGGGTCGAATAAAGGGAAAGAGAGACAAGTGAAAGCAAAGCGTGACATACCTGACGAGCTTGAGCAGGTGGATGACAGAACGTGGTCTGGAGAGGAAGCAGAGGGAAGAAGCTTGATGAGAGCTGCAAGGGATGAGGTGGAGAGCCATGATCGTCTACGTCCTGAAGGGACAAGGCACATAAAAATAAAAATAAAATATATTGTTTTGATCAACATTTTAATATCCGAATTATTTGTCGGTCGAATTTTTGTTTCACATTTGTAGTCTGGAGCAACAATATAAATAATATCCGAATTATTGAGAAATAGATTATCATATTCAATGTATTGATCAGCATCCTATCTAATATCGTAATTAGTGCGAGTACGGTTTATAATACGAAAATAGGAACTACTAAACATGTCCCAATTGCTTTTTTCATCAATGTGTCATTTAATGTCCGAATTACTGGGAGGATCTGTTAATCATTCACGAACTCTGCTAGATTTGAACTTAGTATGCCAATTTCTATTTCCTAAACATCTGTTAAATTATCAAAACCATATAATAGTTATCAATGTGTATTGATTTATATATTTCCTGTCCCATCTATAGTGGGAAGGGAGGTAAATTAATTTTAACGTAAATATATGAATGATTACTTCCCCTAGTCGATTTAATAATCTATATAAATAAAATATTTATCTTCATTTACACAAAATTAGAAACCTAGCAAAATGAAACGTTTACTTAATCATTTCCTTTACTTCTCCGTTTTTTTTTTTTTAGATTTCAGTCGTATTTGTTGAAGCCTTTCATGATAGGTACTCAGATACCTTTGTATATTAAGTTATCGTCTTGCATCAAATTACTTTTGAACAAGAGCCACTCAAGTTAGAGGATTACTGTGTGGTGTGGTATGAACGTAAGAAAGGGTGTTAGTAAAGTTCTTGGTGATATTTAAGAAAAATAAGGGTTAAATCTGGAGGAGGTCAGGATTGGGAAAACATAAGCGAATGAAGAGACTTTAGAAAAAAAAACGGAAACCCGATCCTAAACAGGAAGCAAGGGATAAACCTCAATCCCTGTTCAAAAGACTTGCGTAGGGTGTGACCCGGACGATAGTGGTACCTACCTACACGTACTGAGAGAGAGAAACAAAATAGGAAGAATAAAATGTCACTTCAGGCGGAGACGTTAGAAGGGTAAATTTGAAGTAGACTTTAGAAAAAAACCCGAAACCCAATCCTGAACAGGAAACAAGGGGTAAACCTCTACCCTATTCAAAACAGCAAATGCTAGCATAATCTGTATTATCATATATATATATATATATATATATATATATATATATATATATATATATATATATATATTACACTCGATATATATATATATATATTATAAAATGGACAAAGTCCGACAATATTTTTAAGACATTTTGATGTTTATAAATTCTTTTTATAGATACAACTATTTAAGTAAATGCTCTGTTGTATAATAAACACAATTAAACAACATTTACTGGCCTGAGTGTCATAGAAAATATTCGTTCATTATTTACGTTATTCGGACTATTGTCCTCATCTTTGTCGACATATTTATCGCAACGTTTCGGCCGTTGTACGCTGCGGCCTTCTTCAGATGAGGACAATAGTCCGAATAATGTAAATAATGTACATAATACATTATCTTAGAAATATAGACAGGCCCCAAAAATATTCGTTCTCCGACAGGAATCGAACCTGTATTCTATACGGAAAATTTTTGTCTATTTTATGTAAATTCTTTTCATATCGTCTGATAAGCTTAATAAAAATTATCGTCTGATAAGCTTAATAAAATTATCATTAAAAGAAGAAAGAAAATCACAATATAGATACATATTTTTTTTAATCCTAAGCTTTCGGCTTAAATAAGCCATTATCAAAGATGATAATTACATTGCAATATATTTAAAAAATACACGGAAAAACCAATAATGATAGTCTGTTTATATTTATATGGAAGATTTCCAAGCAACGAAAACTCGTGCATACGGGACGCTGGAAGCGGAAATCGCACCGCAGCTCATGACATCACATATGACCACGCGAAAAACTTGCATCAATGAAAAAAATGCTACCTAACTACACACAATAATATATATATATATATATATATATATATATATATATATATATATATATATATATATATATATGTATGTATGTATGTATGTATGTATGTATATCGTGTAACAACATAATTGTCCAAATCGTGTAACAGCATAATTATCCATCCTACAAAATGTTTAATATTTTGATACCTAAAAAAAATCTAAACTAATTGAGTCTTCTTTTTCAGGGTTTTTTTTTTTTTTTGTAAGAATCTTGACATCTTTTGTCGTAAGCATCACTGAAAAACCCTTTGAGTTATTCAGCTAAAAAGCGAGCTAAAATTGTTTTGTGTCAGACACAGTCTTCCCAAATGAGCAATGGTGAGAGGAAAAAGATCATTCAGACCTTCATTAATGGCACCTACATTCATACTATGACTTA
This sequence comes from Acanthosepion pharaonis, assembly GCA_903632075.3. NCBI lineage: Eukaryota > Metazoa > Mollusca > Cephalopoda > Sepiida > Sepiidae > Acanthosepion > Acanthosepion pharaonis. The sequence continues at coordinate 463,320 of CAHIKZ030000678.1, read as the reverse complement.
CATCTTCAAATTCATTCAAGAACCATCCAGAAAACGGCGAATAAGTTTTAAAGTAGAGAGAAAAATTGGATCAAGCGGTCACAACAGGAAGAGGGATCATCATTTCAACTTAAAGCTAGAGAGATCAATTAGAAAAGATCCAACTCAATCCAGAAAACGTTTGGCACGTGAGAGAGGAGTTTCAGCTATGATAGTACAACGAGCAATGAAAAAAGACTTGAAAACGAAATCGTACCTGAAAACAGTGAAGCAGCTTGCTACTCGTGTACGGAAAATTAAAAGGTTAGAGAAGGTCATCTTAAATTATGTGTAAATCATGAAATAATATAAGATTCTGAAATAATATATATATATATATATATATATATATATATATATATTGGACATTTTTTCAATCTTTCATGAGATTACGACTCTTATTGATTAATTAATGATGAACGTGTCATTTTCGTTTATGATCGATTTCATCACGATTCTTCTATTAAGCTTGGGGAGTAATTAAAGATTTTTATTGCTCAAATTAGAGTCCAATAGTGTTATAAATGTCTCAGAGAATTCCAGTAAGGTATCTTTAATCATTTCTAAGATGCAACGGTTCAGATTTTAATCTAACAATTGGACAATGTTGCTGTTACACGATCTGGACAATTTTGCTGTTACACTCGGTATATATATATATATATATATATATATATATATATATATAGCATAATGAGAAGCCACGTATACTTTCTTAATATGTATATATAGAAAAAGTTTCAAATTGAAAATTATAATGTTTTATTTTATGAAAGTATTTATTTATTTATATATATATTTGATATTTCAAATTGTCCTCAATTTTTCATCAGAAATAACTGTTTGTTACAAATAAATTAAAATTACTGTTTGTTAGCAAGTAGCGTCCTTCGCGAGAGACGCAGACGTCACGTGATATGCAACGTCACTGTTCGGATATATATATATATTTCCACATACTGTCTGCGAATGACATAATATATATATATATATATATATATATATATATATATATATATATATATATATATATATATATATTATGTCATTCGCAGACAGTACAGTTTCGCTGTATCACAGATCATCAGACTAGACAATCGAATGCCTCCGGATCGAAACTCAACCGATTTGGTTCAGTCAGAGCTTCTACCACTGAGCCACCTTCACTTGACAGAATGAATCAGCCAAATCTAGCGTATTGTTTTTACAAACGTAAACAAACGCCAAGCAGCCAAAGTGCTCCATTCATTTTACTGAAGAGCTTCGCATTTACGCAGTTGACCGTTGTTTTTAGAATAAGCTTGTCGTTCAACAGTGCTCAATTGAAAATATATTTTCAAGAGCTAAATATATATATATATATATATATATATATATATATATATATTGTTGAAACTTGACTAATGCATGGAATAATAATGCAACACAAAAGGTACTTAGAACAAAATGTATTGAAACAAGAAAGTGTACACAATATTAACATATAGTCTTTTGTATATTCCTGGTAACCCCGTTCCTGGAGAATGTGTTGACTGAGTCGCAGTCGGGCAGAGTCTCTGGTTGAATCTCTTGATTCCTCCTTCTCTCTTCCCGGTACCAACCATATTTATATGGTCGGTACTCCACTATGCAAATTAGGTGGATCCTACCACAACTATATATATTCAATCCAAGGTAAAATGATATTTAGAAAAAAGAAAAGGCTAAATAAAAAGAGTGCTCAATACGGGTTCAGCTACCTGCTTGATGCAGCTATACTGGTAGAATCCGTGTTAGCATAAAGGTCCGTGTTTTGAATATCACACACACACGCACACACATACACACACACACACACACACACACACACATATATATATATATATATATATATATATATATATATATATTTAAAAACGCAGGAAAGCATTCTTCTTTCTTAAAGTGTCCCTTTCGACCAAGACATCCTCTGAAGAATACGTTGCTAAATATTAAGTGATCAAGAAACCACAAAATTCACCCTGCAAGAAAAACAAGGGGTAGAAAAAACTACGCCTAAAATACAAATTTATTAATAAAAACGAGCGGGAAATAAAAAGGGGGGAATATACAAGCAAAAAAGCTAATGTAAATGGTTCGAAGTGAGTATAAAATGGAACTTTTTTTACTCATAAACCTCCTAAAAGACAGAGAAAGCGAACAACATGTTCTTTCTGTCTGGACAGAGAAAGTTGATGTAACTTAATGTAGACCGCTTCTAAGAGACGCTCTGCACAAGATAGTGAACAAATCGTCTATATATCCTGCTGCACACTCTGAATTATCTAATAAATGTTGGCTAATAGCAGAGTTATGAACGGACTGGCTATAACGCAGACAGCAATTAAAAATACCCTGTCCTATATTATACACTAATTACATGAGAATGTTCAGAGGTTGATAGTTAATAAAAAGCAGAAAAAAAAAAACTGTTCTATAAAATTTAATTAATTCTGCCAGAAATCTACATGTCTGGAGCTCCTGATGAAATTGCAACCTGCGAAATGAACTATTGTTTTATAGTGTTGCACACCTTCATTTCTTTTCGGATTTATTCTTTTTTTATTGTTGAGAAATTTAGGATTTTCTGAAACACGCTTTACTACCTTGAAATAAAGAGACTTACTATCATATTTTCTTGATGGATTATAGTTTAAATCTGGGATCATTCTGTATAAGATACACGTCAGATTCAATTATTAAAAAAAAATAACCTTTCATGGCGTAAGCGATCATGGCTTTCCACATATTCATTTTTTTCTCATCAGTTAATTGCCATGGATTCTTGGGAAAGATACGAAGTTGCATCCCGTTGGCTTCTACACGTTTTTGGAATCTAGTTTGCCTACGTTAAAACTTTTTTTGTTTTTTGTTTTTTTAAGCATTACGCCCCGAGCAAGGCGTGAAGCCACTAGGATGCAGGAGGTTGCAGAAGATTTGGAGCGAGAGCAGATAGGAGTGATAGAAGAAAGGATGAGGAGAGGGATAGTGGATAGATCAAGGTAACTGGAGGTGTCGATTGACATTACATTTGAATAGTTGGAGATTATAGCTCTCAGAGAAACAGTAATTGGGAAGGGTGTTCCATAGGCGAGAGGTGCGAGGTATGAAGCTATTGGAGTGGAAGAGACGGCTACATTTAAAAGTTTCTACAGTGTAAGGGTGGGGGTGGGATGCCAGTCTCGTAGGGCGCTTGAATTCATGGAGTCTGGGAACCAGAGAGAGCAGCTCATCAGAGCAGTTACCATGGAAGTATTTGTAGAAAAGACAGAGAGAGGCGACGGTGCGTCTGTAAGAGAGTGACTGCAGACGAGACGCCAGATCAGGGCCAATTACATTACATATCCGTCTCTGGATCTTGTCAAGAACTCCGAGGTAAACAAAGTTTGGAAGAGCTGTTCTAATCTGATATTTAATCCATAGTTGGGGAGATGCCAAGCTTTTGCAACGATATTGTTTTGCGAAAATGAACGCAAACGCATTGGTCAGAATTCGAACTCGGTTGATCGATTCCGCTTCCCTTGCCGATTCGAGATTAATTGATCAAAAGTGAAAGGTCCCCCCCCACCCACTGTACATGAAAAACGAGTGTCATCATTTGCAAGACGTTCACAAGAATTTAATAGAGCATATCAGCGGTAAGTCGCAAAAGACAAAAGAAAACGTAATTCGCGGGGCGGTCCCCCGCGGGTCAGAAATAATGGAGCCACGGAGAACGTGTCAGAAAGCAATTAGAAAGAAAAGTCAGAATTCGAAAGGAGATAAAAGCAAGCAGACATTTTTACCCAGCCTTTCCACACGCCACCTAACTAAAGGGTTCTCGATATAACCTCACAATCGAAGTTGCTAGAATGTCAATGTCTCGGGCGAGAGAAAAGGTTATTTTGACAAGAATAAATTGGAACACTGAACTATTTATGTTTAACTATGGCAGCCTGTTAGATTTCACAAATGGTTCACGTGAAAATTGATTCTCCGAAGACACTGCCGGAGAGTTTTGGCGTTTGCCAAAAGAAAATTGTTTTGACCAGCTGACAAGGACACTAACAGACTTTTGGTAAAAGACGAGATCTTAATAAATAATGACCACCTTGAACGTTAAAAGGCTGCTAGGAAAAAAAAAACCAGAAAGATATCGATAACTGAAAAAAAAGTCGAGCAAATAAGTCAAGCATCATCCACAATCGGAACACCGGTTCAAGAAAAACAAAGCATAATTTACTTTGTCGAAATTTTGTATTAACATTTTCTTTAAGCCGAATTTAAAACTGAATAAAAATGAAAACACCTTATCACTGTCGATGGTGTAAAACATTTTATCCCCTATTAACACTATAGAGCGCGATGGATAAATGGTCTTCTAAATAACGCAAAAATGAAAATAACGCTTACATCTCATTTTAGCGGATATACAGGGTGTCCATAAAGTTCGTGTGCACTTTAACAAATTGGTAACTTTATTTGTAGTTGCGATAGAAATAATTTATAAAAAGGATTAGAAAGAAGTGAATCTATATTTTTTAAGGTTTTATTGAAATTTTATTTAAGTTTCCACATGTTCCCCATCATTAGCAATACAAAGGGTAATACGATTTTGCAGTTCACGGAAAATATTTTGCCAACTGATTTACAGTAATGCCTGAAATCACATTAGTTATTTTAGCGATACTTAAAACTAGGTACATTAAACTTTATAACATTTTTTTACAGATTATTTCTATCGCAAATACAAATAAAATTATAATTTTTTAAAGTGCACACGAACTTTATGGACATCCTGTATTTACCACAATTACACAAAAAAAAATATTTTTGTAACCTAGAAAGCGTTACTGAATGGGGAATAACCAAAACGGAAGTTGGAAATGAAATGGTAATTTTTATAACATCAACAACATACAATACTCGCCAGCGCCTTTTAGTGGGTAAACCACTGCTAGTGGTGGACTACATAGACACCATATTACTCCCCCCGACACACTTACAATAGCGTCCAACGTATTTATGAGGATTGGGACATACCCATAATTGTCCATAGGTACAGTATATAACAAATATTTTGAAATATTAAAAAGTAAATTTATCCAATAAAATCGCCATTCGCTTCAACCACGGCCCCCAGAAGATTTCAGAATCTTCAGCATCTCTTCTGGGCGGTCTCCGTCTTTAAGTTGATGAATACTGCCATCATCCTTGCTTTCAGTTCATCTTTGGTGTTATAAGGAGTTTTTTTAAGGGTCTCTCGCTCAACTGCACCCACACATAATAATGAAGAGGGTTGTCATCAGGGGAATTAGGTGGCCAGATATAAGGGGTGATGTAGTCTTAGAAATTGTCTGACAGCCACGACTGGGTTGTATGGCATGGTGCAGAGTCCTGTTGCCAAACATAGAGTCTTTCAGCAGTGAACATCTACAACCAGGGTAGCACTACCTCCTTAAGGCACATGATGTAGGCCTCTGTTGATGTAGGCCTCTGTATTGATGTAGGCATCTGTATTGATGTAGGCATCTGTGTTGATGTAGGCCTCTGTATTGATGTAGGCCTCTGTATTAATGTAGGCCTCTGTGTTGATGTAGGCCTCTGTATTGATGTAGGCCTCTGTGTTGATGTCGGCATCTGTATTGATGTAGGCCTCTGTATTGATGTAGGCATCTGTATTGATGTAGGCATCTGTGTTGATGTAGGCCTCTGTGTTGATGTAGGCCTCTGTATTGATGTAGGCATCTGTATTGATGTAGGCATCTGTGTTGATGTAGGCCTCTGTGTTGATGTAGGCATCTGTATTGATGTAGGCCTCTGTGTTGATGTAGGCATCTGTGTTGATGTAGGCCTCTGTGTTGATGTAGGCATCTGTGTTGATGTAGGCCTCTGTGTTGAGTCTCCCGCCGTCACCAACAAATACCGGAGTTCCTTTCTTAATAAAACGATCAAAGTAACATTTCCGAGCTGTCGTAACTCTGTAATCATCATTAGATTCATCCATCTCTTTCCGAATCCTCTGCACTCTCCTCAAATTAACAGCCAAACACTATGAAATGTTCGTATTGGAGCTTCCGGTGCGAATGCCAAGCAGTACAACATCCCGTTTCCTACCTAATTTTTTTTGTGGACTTGAATTGGGTCATAGTACTTTTTTTCTCGCAGACGGTGCCCAATTGACCCTACTATACTGTCGACAAAATAAAAAACAAACAACGCGCATGCGCGAAATTAAAATTATAAAATGGCAACAATTTCCTTATTGCACCCTCTGTCGGTGTAAACAATCTATTAATTGAAGAGAAATGAAAATACAGTAACAATTAAACAATAATGATAAGGCATCATTTAAGAAAGTCAGATGATACAAAACTATTATATCTCTACTAGGTGTAAACAATTAATTAACATATGAGAAATGAATCAGTGTAGCCCGGATATAAGAGACCCGGATATAAGAGAAACCCGGATATAAGAGACTTCTTCTCCGGCCCCGACAACTCTCTTATATCCGGGTTACACTGTATAGCAAAAAACTTAACAATAATAAAAGAGATCAATTTAACAAAAGTCTACTGGCTTACTATGGGATATTCATACTCGATTAAAAAAGATAATCTTCCCACAGAGGAAGAGAAAAGTGTAGGCAGCAGAAATATGTTTCTACAGAGGGATACTGAGAATTATACGGGTTGAGTAAGCAACGCGGATGTCTTAAAGAAAAAGGTAACAAAATGAACACTTACTAAGAATCAGGAAGAGACAGTAGAAATTTCTTGGATACATAATGAGAAAGGATGGCTTGGAAAAGCTAACACTCACAAGGCTTATTGGAGAAGATAGGGGAAGCCAGTGAGTCACGTATTTGACGAGTTTGAACAGAACACGGAGTGGGAGTCTAAGCGAAGGGAGAAAAACGGATAAAGGTTACAAAAAAAAAAGAAATTGTGGAGAGCCACGATCACTCATGTCCCGAAGTGTCTCGGCACATACAAGAAGATGATAGGAAAGAAAGGCGAGAATTTCGAGGGCAAAGAGTATCTGAATGAAACTTACGATTGCCTGTAACTATTTGAACATTAAAATGATGAGACCGAATTGCCATTCTAGACGCTTAAAAACATTCGGTCGAAATACGAAAGAGGAAAATATTTATAGAAAAACAAAGGGAAACTACGTTACGGCAGTGGGAAATTGATTGAAGCCGAGATGCCGGGTGAGAACCGACAACATTGCAGATTCTTTTGTTTTTACAAGAAACTCGAGGTCATATATAGAGATCATATATATATATATATATATATATATATATATATATATATATATATATATATATATATATTATAAATTAATTGATTTAAAAAATATGGTTATTTTCGCTACACAGTTCCAACCATGTTTCAAAAATAAGCAAAAAAACCCTAATTTAATTTTGCAATTAAATTAAAAGCATTAGTTCCATTTCATCTTCAAGCGAATTTTGGAGTAACTTTTTTTTTTTGAGTAACTTTTAATTTAATTGCAAAATTAAAGTAGGGTTTTTTTTAGCTTCTATTTTGAAACATGGTTGGAACTGTGTAGCGAAAATAACTTCATATTTTAAATCAATTAATTTATAATATTAATGCTCTGTAAATTTACATTGAGCACTATTTTGTAAAATAAAAATATCTATAAGAACACCGGATTTTATATCTTACTGTTCTTTCTTTTTTATTTATATATATATATATATATATATATATATATATATATATATATATATATATTTTTGTGTCTGTATATATGTAGATATATATATATATATATGATCGGATTTGTATATATATATATATATATATATATATATGCAGAAGTATAGTTTTAAAGTGTGCTATAATTTATGGGATGAAGTGCTAAATATCAGAGATAGAGCGTATGTAAATATAAATATAAAAGTGAACATTGATGACGACAGAAGCAAAGAAGCAAACGACCATTGCTGCCTGACGATTGCGTTTAGCATGAAACAGCTGTCACCTCTGAGTGCTGACATCAGTGTTCACTTTATATATATATATATATATATATATATATATATATATATATATAATTTAGCGGAAAATTATAACATAAATATGTTATAAAATCACTACAAAAATATCCATTTTGTTTCAACACTTTTGGTGTCTTATCAAGTGATGTTGTTGAATGTAGAATAAAGAGTTTTAAATTGACCAAATACCCCTCGATAGGGGAAATGCTGTTACATAAAAAATTATATAATTTTTGAATAATTTATATTTGCTCTGCTCTGTATTGAGCACTTTTTTAAGAATAATATTTTTGATATTTTGTATTATTGTAATTTATTCCGTATACACCAATCCTATATATATATATATATATATATATATATATATATATATATATATATATATATATATATATACGAGCACTACCTCATCTCAGAGATATAGACAGATATATAGAGAGACAGACACAAAGGCCGGAGTGAGTTAATTTCTCATTGGGTGCTCGATACGTTCGGCCTTGTACCACATCTAAGCTACGCTTAAGAATCGCTTGGGTACCTCGACGTGGTGTAATGGTTAGCAAGCTTGTTGCGCTAGTACAATTACGACTAAGTAGTGAGTTCGTTCCTTATTGGGCGCAACATTCTTTTGGCCTTGTGCCACATCTAAACTACGCTTAGGAAATTACCATCTTTGAGAATAGCCTGAAGCTAGAAAAGTTTCGTCTGTGGGAAAGGGATTGTAAGCGGGGAAATCATTCATTACCCACAAGGACGCGAAATTCTTTCTTTTTTTTTGTTGTTTCTTGTTCTACTATCCATTCCCAAAAAATAATATAAAATGTCCTTTCAGAATGTGGGCGATCATGGCTTTCCACAACTTCATGTTTGTTGTGGTTCTAATTTTGCTCTTTCACCTTCTCTATTTTTCCTTGTTCTGTCAACGATTCAAGCAAATTCATGCACCATGTCTCTTTAGAACGTGGGCAATCATGGCTCTCCACGACATCTTGTGTTGCTCTAACTAGTTTTTAACTCCATTACCACCCCTATTTGTTCTTGTTTAGCCATCCATTCACACAAGTCTTTATTCTATGTCCCTTCAGGACGTGGTGATCATGGCTCTCTACAACGTCTTTTCTTTATGACATATTGAAATATTCCCGGATGAATGCGCCATTTTCAAGTTACAAAATTTGGTGCATATTCGCTGTGAAGGCGAGAGTCACACAGCATAACAGTTCATTTAATGGTGTCTCCCTGAAGACAAACGGGTCTTTACAGAAGAGTGCAATAAAGATAACACGGTTTTTGTTTTTTATTTATTTATTATATCAAAACCGCACAACCAGGTCACGAGATATTCGAAACGGCTGCATATTTTACGGACAGAACACGCAAATGATGTCAGTCATTCCAGAACAAATAACATTTTTTTTTTTTTGCTTAGATCGTAAAAAGGAAGCAAGGGCATCTTAAATTCATAATTAGGGGCAAATGAGTAAATGCCCCACCTGCATAGATCCTCAAAATCCCCCATTAAGTAATTGATTAGAAGTATTTAGAGACACGACATTAACGTGTTATGCTTTCAAATTGAGCGAATAAAAATGTATGCAATTATACGACAATTTCTCTTTACACTCTTATCTGTTTTCTTATCTTCTAATAAATTTTTATTAATTTTTTTTCCCACTATATCCTGACTTTATTCGTGTTCTGGGTAAGTTGTCTGTTTTAAGATGTTGCTATTGGCGTTATATAACAAGAGACATGATAGGAAGATGAGAAAACACGCTTCGTCAGCCTCAGACCTACCCATCTGGAAGCCATATTTATGTCGGCACACATTGCATCTTAACAGCAAGACACCCTACAAAAGTCAAGTAAGAATGATAGTTAAACTTACGCTCGTAATATTTTTTTAGAAAAAAAAAAGAACGAAAAATAAAAGAAACTTCTCAACGAAACCACGAAATTTTTTTTACGTTTCAGACTCATCCATTTAATATTTTTTGTAACCTATCTAATTAGTCATTCGGCTTTTCCTATTCCCTCACAATGTTCTGTTTTATTTCAGCGGCTTTATTGCAGTAGCCTCACCCCTTTCAAATGGAGAGGGTAAATCTGGAAAACAGCCGGCACTCAAGAGATGTTTCTTATACGAAACTTTTTATTTCTTTCGAGTTCTTTACTCAGTTTCATGCTTTTATCCCCTAATTGTCTTTAACGTTACAGTTATATATATATATATATATATATATATATATATATATATATATATATATATATATATATCATAACATTCATATTTCTCTCACTTAAACCTCTTCCACTCACCTCTATAAAACTTCTCTCTGTCAAGGTTTAATCTCCCACCTTCTCTCGTCTGTTACCCCTCTCTTTAGCTCTAACATTCGTCCCACACTCTCATACTTACACTCTCTCTAAATTCTTTTTTATTTCCGGAGTTGTTTTTTCTGTTTTTTTTTTTTTGAATTTGTAGGTCTGATGAATTGGATCGTATTTACGTTTCCAATGGAATAAATTATGACCATGGAATATTAGTGTTTAAGCCTTTTTATTATATCCTTACTCTGTCCTAGACATTGAGTTCTACCTGGATTCTGTCCTCTAGTAAATTTTTATTCAAAAACTATAAATGTATGTGTATGCACCTATGTATATATATTTATATTTTTTGCATATGTATGTGTATATTTGCCACTAATATTAGCTTTATATATATATATATATATATATACACACACACACACATATATATATATATATATATATATATATACACACACACACACACACACACACACATATATATATATATATATATATATATATATATATATATATATATATATATATATATATCCTTCAGTGGTATGGATGGATAATTTATTTTCTCTCATATTTTTACTCACCACTTCACAGGAATCTGCTACAAGTGCCCCAACAGATGCCAGAAATCACGAATTTTCAAAAAATCCTATATATGCAAATAATTACTCGACCCCACCTCCAAAGTTTGCTTGGTGTGGCGCAAAGCCAGTTTAAAGTGCAGAACCCAAGCGCTTGCACATGGGCTAAGGCCAAAGATTGCCACGAAACTGCAACCACCGTCATACTGGTGTTGATATACCACCGAGGACTCCTCTTTATTTCAATGATGGAGGTTAGTCAGCCCTCAGTCTTTTTTTAAACCGCTCTAAGAGTAACAAATACGTTGCTACCGACCACATAGTATTACTTTTAATAAGCGTTGTTTAAATGTTATGAGGTCAGAAGTATGTGTCACACTAAGAGAACTTAACTCACTACTCAATCGTAAGTTCACCATAGTGAAGTGTCCTATAGATACTTTTCGTTACAAGACCCAGGGGTCAAGGCAGTGGACTACGTTAGGAGATGAAGATTAACCCTAGACTTGAACAGGTTAAGATTGTAGTGCTCGTGGAAACATCTTCTTGGGAGTCGGTCCTACAGAAGTTATTTCTCACCAATGGAATACGGAAAGAATGTGGCTATTCAACGTCGAATTTTATATGGAGCACCTGGTGAGGACTTAAGTCAATATGCAGTAATAATCGTCAGCCAGAACTTATTTTCACCTGTTGGGCTATTCAACTTAGGAGCTCCAGTTTTTATATTATTTTCCACCCTAATCGCTATTTCCATAAATCCAAACTGATATTACTCACATTATTTAAACTGTTATCCTCATCTTCATTGCCATATTCACAACGTTTCCGGGTAGATTGTTCGAGTCCCACGTGTCTCTTCCAGATGCCTCAGTTATTTAACTCTCCAAGTTTGGTATTGAACTCAAAACTCTAGTCATTGAATCTAAACACCGTCTTTAATCCACTAGGCCATGATGTCCTTGATGACATCCATGTATGAATTTTGGGGTCTTATAAACCTAATGTCTCAGCCATCATTTTTTACCAATGTTCATATTGAAATTTTTCTGTTATTATTATTGCATTTTCTTACCAGAGCTTATATTTTTTTTGTTGTTATTGTCGCTTTTCATTGGTTCTCATTATTACTGGCTCCCATATTGTATTCATTTCTATGCTTGGTCGGCTCAGGAGATTTTTGTAGCCTAGCATATGTGCTGATTTTTGCATTTTACAGTGATGATCTCTGTCTATTATTTCAATCTCATCCCACAGGGGGGCGGAGATCACCCTTCTCCCTCTATATGTGGTCGGCTACGCCTGATTTTTCTATTTCCCTTTGTTTTACCGCTTTACGATGTTCTTTCAGTCTTACCTTAAGGGGGCGGCCTGTTCCTTCTTTGTATTTCCTACCACAGCTATAAGGGATGGCGTACACAAAGTCCTTAGTCATCCTCTATGGGAGGGGGTCTTATACTGCATGGACCTCTACTCGAAAGGATGTTCTATTCCCCCAGACAACATATTAATAATGTTATATGTCAGTTTAAATTTAGTTGCAAGGATGACTATATAAGTAGAACTATCCAACGATTAGATTCTAGAATGAATCAACATGTACCCAGGAAAATTAGGAATGGAACATTCCAAATAAGGGACGTTCTTAACAATGGTCCTGCCATTACGGAGTACCTTATTAAAAGCCAAAATTGTGCCGTTAATTTTAGCACGGACTCTTTTACCATCTTGAGTCGGGCTCGCTCGCTATCACAGATCAAGGTGCTGGAAACAATTTACGTTCGGTCCATACAACTCACCCTCTGTAAACACAGGAAGTGTCTGTTAGGACTTAACGGAATTCAATATAGATTGCATTCCTTCTTTAATATTGCATATTATTTGGAGTTTTATATCCTGTATATAATCCCTCGATTTCAGCTCTATTGAGTGAGGGCGAAAACGGTCGGCTGCGTCGGATTTATTATTTATTTATTATAATTTATTTTTCATCAACGTAATTGGCCCTGATCTGGCATTTCGTCTGCAGTCGCTCTCTCACAGACGTGCCGTCGATACCCTCTGTCTTTTTTACAAATACTTTCATGGTAACTGCTCCGATGAACTGCTTTCGCTGGTTCCCAGACTTCATGAATTGAAGCGGTCTACTAGGCCGGCATCTCGCTCACACCATTTCACTGTCGAAACTAAATGTAACCATCTCTTCTACTCCAATAGCTTTATGTCTCGCACTTCTCGCCTGTGGAACTCCCTTCCCTCTTCCTGTTTCCCTGACAGCTATAATCTCCAACTATTCAAATGTAATGCCAATCGACGTCTCTAGATTCCCTGATGTATCCCCTATCTTTCTCTTCATCCTTTCCTCTATCACTCCTATTTGCTCTAGCTCCAACTCTCTGTAACCCCTTGGGTGCTTGTGGCTTCCCGCCTTGTTTGGGGTGAAACGCTTAATATATATATATATATATATATATATATAGTCATCCACAGACTGACTGTTTCACTGCATCACAGCTCCTCAGTGTAACTAGACATCCGATTGCTTCAAGCCGGGATCGATACCAGACTGATTTGACATCAGTGAGATAACTTTACCCTAAGACCATCGTCGCACGACAGAATGGAAGGGAATTTTAACGTTTTTCTTCGATACGAAACAGACTAGCGGCCCGGAGAACGCAATTCGTACTTGAAGAGTAATGCTTAACAGTATTAGGAGCTACTGTTTTAAAACCCCCTTTTCTTTCGAGAGCTCAAAAAAATTGACCATACCACTAATTGTTCCAATGGCTTTCGGCCTTCTTCTAACTATTTTCACACACACACACACACACACACACACACACACATATATATATATATATATATATATATATATATATATATATATATCAATATTTAATATCAGTGGTCGATATATATATATATATATATATATATATATATATATATATATATAAATTTCAAGAGGAGAGAATTCAGGTAGAACTCAATGTCCAAGACAGATTACACATTACATAAATGCCCTTCGTTTTTAGTTCACCACCATCATTTTTTTCTCTTTCTCTCATCTTCTGGATTTTAAGTTTAGATCATATCGTTTTTTATTGTGTGTAGTGTAGCCACAAATATCTACAAGCATTCCCGGTGTCTGTTTTTTAATTTAGGTCAGAGATTCGGTAGCGAATTATGCATCGAAAATTAATTCATATTTAACTGTATCTAACACATTTAAACCGTTATTTAACTCCTCTCTTTAAAACTTATCTCTGCAAAATTTTAATCCCCACCTTCACCATTAGTCTTTCTTGTTCTTCTTTCTTTTATTACACACTCTCTCTCTCTCTCTCTCTCTCTCTAGAGCTTTCATACATTTCCTTCTCACACTTGTTTCCCACTCCCACACATACACTCTCGCTAAAATTTTGTTTTTATACCCGGAGTTATATTTTCTGATTTTTTTTTTTGAATTTGTAGGCCTGATGAATTGGTTCGTGATAATGATTCCAATATAATAAATTATTACCATGGAATATTAGTGTTTGAGCCTTTTATATTATATTCTTACTCTGTCCTGAATACTGAGTTCTACGGGGATTTTATCCTCTTGGGAATTTATGCAAAATATAAATATATATACATACATACATACACATACATATATATTTGTATAAAAAAATAATTCGAAGGGGATAGAATCCAGGTAGAACTCAATATCCAGGGCAGAGTAAGGATATAATAAAAAGGCTTAAACACTAATATTCCATGGTCATGATTTATTCCACTGGAATCGTAAATTTGATCCTATTCATCAGACCAACAAATTCAAAAAGAAAACAGAAAAAACAACTCCGGAAATAAAAATATAATTTAGAGAGAGTGTAAGTATGAGAGTGTGGGACGAATGTTAGAGCTAAAGAGAGGGGTAACAGACGAGAGAAGGTGGGAGATTAAACCTTGACAGGGAGAAGTTTTATAGAGGTGAGTGGAAGAGGTTTAAGTGAGAGAAATATGAATGTTGTGAATATGAATATATGTATATATATGTATGTATATATTTATATATATATATATGTATTTATATATATATATATAAATTATAACAATGGAATATTAGTGTTTGAGCCTTTATTATTATATATATATATATATATATATATATATATATATATATATATATATATATATATATAGCGATCGTGCTTGTATGGCATCAGCTGCTCGAATCCAAGGATGCGTGTCTGCTGAGGCTGCTAGCCACTCAGCTACAGGCACATTTGTACTTGTTCATCGCCCGCAGAGTCCGTGTGTAAAACCATGGCGAGCGATTACAGTTTCTGAGAGAGATCGTATAATCAGGCATGAACAACCTGAATACGCCCAGACCCTCTCTCTCGATGACTTGTACTTTGGTGGGTTGTTTTTGTTTAACGGCATATCAACACCTCTATGGGTTATTCAATGTCGAAATCTAAATATTTTGTACGTAATTTTATTTTATTTTTACAGTTAAAAATGGTTTATTTCTCCAAGTTTTACTAATTAACCCATAGCTGGGAATTGGAAAAGAGTTTGATCTACAACTTTCCCAAGATTATTTGCCCTTAAGTTAATATAACGAACCAAGTCTTACTAATTAAAAATAGTTTATTGAACCAAATCTTACTAATTAACCCATAGCTGGGAGAGGGTCTAAGTTGGATCCATACCTTTACCAAGATAATTTGTACTTCAGTAAATATAACGAACACAAATGGAATTGGAACTCGGCTCTTCCATTCAAAATAACGAGCCATTATCCATTTCACACTCAATGGCATCTGGTATTTGTAAGCGGTCACCATTTAAGTACTGACCAGGCTCGACGTTGCTTAACATTCATGACTAGCACAAATATCGACGAAGATTTCTGTTTACTCAATTTAAGTCACAAGGCTTGAACCAACCCGTGGTATGGTTTTCAGGAATAATTAAAGACAAAATGCCGATACCCTGCCTACTTTATCTCGAAGACGTTCGTTTGAAAACAATTTCCTGATGATGTCGTCTGTAAAGTATTAACTTTGTTAGACGATATTTTGGGTAATGTCCGCAAACAAGGCTAATGAGTTGACGCGCTTGCTGTAATTTTAACTCCAGCTGTGACCCCTTCACCACAAAGACGGATTACGCCACCTCCCACATCATCTCGCAAAACATTGCCCGCAGAAGATCGACCATCTGCTGGATCTCACTATCGTAGCAGCGGGCTGAGAGGTGGCTGGTGTCAAAGAAGAACTAGAAATTAATCCAGTCTATCGGCGACGAGGGTCTTGCCTCATCTTGTAGGTGTTGAAAAGGCACAGATTTGACGAAAGATAGCCGAACATTGCCGGGTCGTAATGTCATTCGGGTATCAGTGTGAAATGTAACGAATTTGGCTGGCGGTTGATAACTTCGTGCTGAACAGATGAACCATGTTGGATTAATTTTCTCGCAGAGAGGTCAGCTGATGCGAGATAAAAGACAAGAAGACAAGCTGGCGAAAATCTCAACTGTTATGTCATCTCACAAAAACGGCAAGTATAACTTGCATGTTCGAAATGATCAAAACTTATGACTAAACATACGACGCAGAAGAGCTCTAATGATCGCAAAACAAGGACACATGGCCCAGTGAATAAAGTCGTGGGTTAGATCCAGTGACTTGATCCAAAGAGTTGTGGATTCATTGAAGTTACCTGCTCATCACTTGTAACATAAATAACATAATTCCTTGAATAAACACCGGTTTATTGGACGTGGCATTTAGAACTAGCTGTTCCTGACTATAGATATGCTACAATTCTGAGAGATCAACATCTCTTGTCGGCCATTTTGCTTTTCACCATTTGTTTAGGAAAAAATACCTTTATTTAATTAATGTCTAACCAAAAAATAGGAAGTGATAGATTGAATGATTGAAATTCCTATGAAAAATTAATAAATAAACATTTTCAAAGATTTGTTTTTCAAAATATTTTTAGATTTCTCATCAGAAATAATCCAATAAACAAAGAATCAATTTAATTTTGACTTGTCTTTCAATATGTTTAAATTTATTTCCGTTTTTTTTTCTTTCTTTTTTCGTTTGCCTTCATTTCTGTGCTCGAAAATGATTTGCTTTTCTGTCGAATTCGTTTATTTTTAGATTATATATATATATATATATATATATATATATATATATATATATATATATATTATTAAATAATGAAACCTAAACCTTAATTAAGTTAACCCATATAATAATAAAGAAAAAATTGCATTCTTAAATTAGATTAAAAGTAAAACTAATATAGATGTTATTGTTACCGAAATTTTTTTACAATATTATGGAAGTACAATTGGTCGGGTAAATAAACTATTATAATTTTAAATATTTCTTTAATATGTTCTCGATAAATGCGCTAATAAAAATAGTAGTTAACTTATATTAAGTCCCTAAACTATTTACTTAAAAAATTAAATGTTTAAATTGATAACATTCATCATTTTTTAGACATCTAAATTTCTATCAAGCATTGAAATCTATCTTTTACATAATTTTGTTAAAACAAAATTAGAGCCTCTTTCGATTCACTTCCCTCTCCCCCTCTCTCTTTGCCGTAACACTCATTTAGATATATCTCTATTACTGTTGTCTGTCTCCTCTCTCCTTTCCATTTTTCGTTTTCTTTTCCCCCCACTACCCTCCCATTCCTAAATATCATTTCCTTTAAGTTAACCATCTAAATAGGTCACGGTTCGGTCACTCCTCCTACCCCAATATAAAGCATGCTTAAGAGAAATATGAAATTAACCCCTCCCTATACTCTACCTTGTCTTTTTAACTACAACTATCACCCTCCCTGTTAAATTACAAAAATTACACTACCCATCAATTTCTAATCCCATTTTTCCTTTCATTTCGTTGTTGCAATTGTTACCTGATGATCCGGAGTCCTTTAAAAAGGATTTTGGTGAAATAAATTATTAATAATGGTACCTTAAAGTGGTCTGTTTTTTCATTAAATTAATTATATATATATATATATATATATATATATATATATATATTTATTTATTTAAAATATGATTCAACTCGCGACATATGAAGTCTCATGTTTCAAAACAAGATCCGCAAACTTCAATATAATTAGTTGAATTAAATTGAGTTAAAGTACCGAGCTCTGTTCCATCTTCAAGCGTAATTTTTTTTTGGAATAACGTAGTTCTGAAATTTACGTGTTTTAATAATTGAAATCAAAAATCAAAATTTCCATGGTAACAGCTAGGGCGAATTGTTTAAATTGGTAGGTGTGTGTTGAGTGTTAATAATAAGTATCAGTATAGAGTTACTTTCATAGATGTTAAGTCAGGGAAAGGTGGGGGTGTCTAAATTTGAAACGGAAGATGTGTTAACCCTAGTCTGGTATGCGTGTCTATGGAGATTTATTTATTTTTTTATTTTATTTTTTTATGATGAAAGGGATTTGTGCATATAAAAAACTGCCGTAACGTTTGTTTTTTGACGACTTCATAAAGGGTTATCTTTTTTGTAGGGTATTTAAACTATTTATTTGGGCTATGGATTATGAAAGTTATTATATTGTATGCTTGTTCTTAGCTAATCATTCAGACCATGAATCTGATGATTGGGCTATGGATTAATCAAGTTATTATATTGTATGCTTGTTTTTAGCTAATTATTCAAACCATAAATCTGATGATGACGACAAAAAACTCATGTTAACTCATGTCTATTGTTTAATAGATTATTATTGTTTAGAAGTTTAATTATGTGCAATTTCTCATGGGGGCACAAAGGGCATGGGTCATCCCAAGTTTTACATGTTCTAGCCCTGTTTATAATTTTCCATTTTACTTTAGGTGTCCTATTTGTTTCTTTCAGATGCCAAAAATATTTAGATAGGGAAGTTTGATTTCTTTGATATATATATATTAGGAAAGTTCTGATTAATAACCCATCATAAATTTCGTAACAGAAAACATCTCGATTTGGGAGAAGCATTCTATATAAAACAACTGGCAACCACTATTAATCTTACTGTATTTAACAACGGAAACAATGTGCCAATTTCTTCTTTTTTTTTTTGAAACAGATTGACAACAACTTGAATTCCATCCACGTACCTTTCGTGGTGCTTGGAGTAAACATTATAAAGATACAATATGTATCTCACAATTACATCTTGAAAAACTGTGAAAAGAAAAAAAACATTTGAGAGCAGCCCCTTTGAAAATGGCTAAAGGAGTGCCCAAAAGCGCCTCGGAAAATAGACATTAAAAACACGAGAAAATTGTAAGAATACGAGAAAAAACTCAATAAAAAATAAACAAAATATTCCTGTGTCATATTCAAAGAAACATGTTTGAAGGAAAGGTTGCTGCCACACGCACGCATACACTCATATATATATATATATATGAAGAAATATATTTTTAAGGTATGCTGTATTTATGGGAGCGTATGTAAATATAGAAGTGGTCATTGAAGTCAACACTCAAAGGCGACAAGCTGACTCATACTAAACGCAATCATCAGGCCTGATGATTACGTTTAGCATGAAACAAACCTGTCGCCTCTGAGTGTTGACTTCAAACCTTTCGCTTATATATATATATATATATATATTAAGGCATTTTTATGTTTATACGTTCTTTTATAGATACAAATATTTAAGTAAATGGTCCGTTTGTAATAAACAGTATTAACAACATTTACCGGCCTGAATGTCCGAGAAATTTTCATACAAAATATGTGTCCTCCGAGAGGAATCGAACATGTATCCTATACAGAACCGTCATATAGCCTGATGTGCGTTTACCGATTGAGCCACAGAGCAGAGTTTCGGCTAGCTAAATCGATTTTACTGTTTTTAAACTACAATTCTCGATAATTTTCTCTTGTACATTCATATCTACTCGATGCGTAAATGTAAACAAATGACGTCACACATTATGAAATGGACAAAATTCGACAATTATTTTAAGATATTTTTTATGTTTATACGTTATATGTGACGTCATTTTTAATTTAACAGGTTTTAATATCCTAAAATAAATTATATATATATATATATATATATATATATATATATATATTTTGTGTATTTAGGCAGCAATCCTTCTTTGATGCACATTTCATTGAAAACGACAGACAAGGTGCTTTTATTTAGTTTTTTATACAATTCCTCATGCGATCTAATAATTTTTTTTCTTTTCGGGCGATAAATTATATAAAAACTGTCCAAATGTTCTTTTTTATCCGAGCGCTTTCGGCTATACATTTAGCCATTTTCAAGGATTAAATATTTTAACTGTTAAAATAAGAAATAGTTTGTTGTATGTATATTTTATAAAATGTTTTCTTTTTTCAAAACACGTTCTAGATATTATGTCCATGTTCAAAGTTAATATTAAGTGTTTTTTTTTTCTATTGTTTTTATTACTGAGGCTTCCATTATTTTTGTTTAAGTTTGTTACGTATAGTGTCCGGTATGTCTCCATGAATATTTAAATGAGATCTAATTGAGCAATGGTCAAATTATTAAATTATTATTATTATTAAATTATTATGTTCAAAACGACTGACAAGGTACTGCAGTTAAGCATTTTATCTAATTTTTCTTTTCTTTTTCTTTTCTGGACATCAAGTGTATAAAAAATTTCCGAATGATTTGTATGCCAGAGAGGTTTCGACTATTCTTTTACCCATTATCCAGGATGTTTTATAATTTTTAGTTTAACTGAATGTGTATTTTTTTGCTCAATCTATAATAACGTCGGTATAATTTACATTAATAATATATATATATATATATATATATATATATATATATATATATATATATATATATATACCTTTTTAAAATCTCACCGGTAGCACAAATCGGAGTTTCATGGACAACGCAATCTTCAGGTGCTGACTGAAAGCGCAAATTTTAAATCAGCACCTCTCGATTGCATTGTGCATGAAATTGTTTATTTTAGTATTTCTTTCCGCATTGGCCAATCCGTCAAATGTCTATGATTTGACACTTGTTTTCTCTCTGTACAGATCTTTATCCATTTCCGGGTAAAAAAATATATATCTTGTCGATTTTCTTAATCTGTTCGTAATCATTAACAAGATGGCCTTTTTATCACTCGCTCGCTTCTTTTATATACATGCCATTAAACTTATCGTCTGATTCTCCTTTTAAAAACGCAATTTTCTTTTTTGCTTTTCATAAAGAACAAAAAAAGAAAAGAAAAGAAAAGAATTCTGAATTGATTTTCTGCATCTGTTTAGATTCTTCAATTTTCAACTTAACATCAGCCATTTTTTTTTTTTGACTTTGCAAAATATCTTTAACTTGTTATCAAATATTCAGATGTTTTTTTTTTCTTCTTTCATCACGCGATGATTACGTATCTGATTCTTATATCATTCCCAGTGATTGTATTTTTCTTCTCTTTTCTCTCTATTGACTCTTTAAAAGCACTTTAATTTGTTTTAAGAAAATGTCTCTCTCTGTTTTCAATCAAACTGCAGACAAGATGGAGATTGAATTTTTAATGACGATGGATAAACCTCTGTTGATATACAAAGCAAACGTTGCTGATAAAGTAGGCCAGTGAAAATGCGAAAGTATGTCTACCTATGTTTTATAGATTATGCAAATGTTTCACTATTATTATTATGATTAATATTGTTATTATTATTATTTCCTTTGATTTCCGTTGTATAGACATTTTCTTCTGGCTTCCAACCAGATATGTGCGCTCAGAAATGGCTTCATGACATTTTTTCTTGATCATGTTTATAAAAAAAATGCCTAATACCACACACGTTTTATATAGATAAAGCTCTACGTAATGTGTGAGCTGTACTTGTGAAACTTTTCCAATCAAATCGGTGATCCATTATTATTATTATTATTATTATTATTATTATTATGATTATAATTTCCTTTGAATTCTGGCGTGTACACATTTCTTTCCGGGTCCTGCACAGAGTTCCTAAGGTTAGAAATGGCATCACGATAATTTCCACTGACAAAAAAAAAAAAAAAAAAAAAATACATAGATAAAGCCCTTCGTAAAATGTGGGCTGTACTTGTGAGAACAAATTTTTGTATTTCCTTGAGGCATGGACTTCCAGGAATCCCTTCAATTAGTCTACTGGAATCTTTTTCAACCAATCCGAGGGCTCCAACTCCAACAGGGATTGCTGATGTTCCCATATGCCACATTTTTGAGATTTCTTCTTCTTCTTCTTCTTTTTCTTCTTCTTCTTCTTCTTCTTCTTCTTCTTCTTCTTCTTCTTCTTCTTATTATTATTATTTCCTTTGATTTCTGTTAAATATACCTTTCCTTCCGGGTCCCAACCAAAGACCTACGCTCAGAAATGGATTTATGACATTTTCCGTTGATCATTTTACATAGGCAAAGCTCTTCATAATGTGTTAGCTGTACTTTTGAGTACAATTTTTATTATTTGTTTAAGGCATGACCACCAGGAATCAATTCAATGAGTCTATGAGAACCATTTCCAAGCAATCCGAGGACTCCAACTCCAACTGGAAATATTCATGTACTCATGTAAAACATTTTTGAGATTTCCAATACAGGGTCTTTGTATTTTCATAGTCTTTTGAAGATCTTCAAAGTTACATTACAATCTGCAGGGACTGTCGTGTAAATATGGAGAAACATTTTGGCTTTGCGATCTTTAATCGCCAAGTCTGGGCGGTTGTTCTGTCTGTGTGTATTGTACTTATTGTTGTTGCAGTTATTATTAATCTCATTGTTGTTGATGCTGTTATTATTATTATTATTATTATTATTATTATTATTATTATTATTGTTGTTGTTGTTGTTTCATTTTCTTTATTTTCTGGTGTATACTCATTTCTTTCCGGGTCCCAACCAGAGACCTAATGTCAGAAATGGCATCATGACATTTTCCACTGAGCAGTTTAAAAAAATCACTCATATTTTAAATAGATAAAGCATTTCATAATATGTTTCATCATATTTTCCGAAGATCCTGAATTTCGGGTTAGTTTCATCCTTGATTAAGTAACAGTGATATGATCTGGTTGCGAGGTTTTGGTCCTGAGCTGCAATAATTAGGCCTTATGTCTCAGCTTTCAACCCGGTGCTTCTCAGCCATTGATGTGCTTTCTGTTGGTCCACATCTGATTCATTCGTTCTTTTCATGTATTTGCCATGCAACGCCTTTTCCTCCATTATTATTATTATTATTATTATTATTATTATTATTATTATTATTATTATTTCCTTCGATTTCTGCTGTATATTCATTTTCTTCGGGATCCCAATCAGAGACCTAAGGTTAGACATTACATCATAACATTTTAACCTAGGATCACACACACACACACACACACACACACACATTATATATATATATATATATATATATATATATATATATATATATATATATATATATATATATATAAAAAGTGATAGAGAGGGAGAGATAAAGTTTTTCGTAATATGAGATTTAATTGTGAGTACAATTTTTTATTTTTTTTTAAGGTATGAACTACCAGGGATTTCTTCAATTAATCTATTGGGATCTTACAACTTGAATGGTTAATGTGCTAATGTTCCACATTTTTGAGATTTCGATTTTAAGGTCCTTTTATTTTGAAGATCTTCCAAGATATATTCAGTCTGTATGGATTCCTATGTCAATAAAGAGGCACATTTTGTCTTGGCGGTCTCTAATTACAATGTCTGGGCAATTAGCCATGATTGTTCTGTCTGTGTGTATTGTAAAGTCCCATAAGATTGTTACAGGTGCTTTCTCCGTAATCGGTCTGAGTGGTGTTCATACCAATTTCTTGCAGTTTCCTTTCCTTAAGTGTTGCAGATTTTATAGTGTCGACATTGGCCCACTCTATCGTGCCGCGTTTTATATTCAGTGGATGCCAATACCGCACAACTTGATACAAGATGGTCAATTGATTCTGGAATCTGCATTTGGGACTTATTATTATTATTATTATTATTATTATTTGTGTGCTGCATTGTATTGCCGGGTCCAAACTATGGTCCTCAGGCTCTATAGGAGGATTTTCATTTGATTGATAGCATTTTTCTTAGTATAATCGATTTTCGTAGCAGGGCGATTATCTGTGCAACTTTTATGTTGATGTTACCTGGGACACTTTTAGTAAAACTGTCTATTCCTTTTCTAACGAGGCCCAGTGCTCTTATTACTATTGGTACAGCCTCAGTCTTCATTCCCCACATCCTGTTAATCTTGATCGCCAGGCCTTTGTATTTGGTCAATTTCTCGATAATTTTCATGGAGGTATTTCTCTCAGATGCGTACTGCTATGTCAATAAATATACTCTTTCTGAATTTCTTGTCTTTTATGATAATATCAGGTCTTTTGGCTTTTGTTTTCCTGTCAGTTTGAATTGGCATGTCCCAGAGGATAGTTACATCGTTATTTGGGGTAACTGTGTCTGGTTGGTGCTCATACCATCTCTCAGTGGTTTCGATTTTGTGCTTCTTGCATATCTTCCAGTGCACATATGTAACTACTTTGTTATGTCACTGGGTATATTGATTTTTTTTGCAAGTTCCGGACATCCTGAGATAATATGGTAGACAGTTTCATCATATTTTCGTCAGATTCTGCATTTTGGGTTACTTACATCCTTGATTATCTGACAATGATTTGGTCCTGAGCCGCAATAATAATAATAATAATAATAATAATAATAATAATAATAATAATAATTATTATTATTATTATTATTATTATTATTATTATTATAATTTAGTTACCTAGCTTTTATAAATAGATGTTAGACCAGAGAGTAGGAGGTAGTGTAACCAATTATATGAGAGTGATAGGATCTGGTTGCTAGGCTTCAGTCCTGAGCTGCAATTATTATTATTATTATTATTATTATTATTTCTGCTATGGACACACTACCTACCAAGTCTGCGGAAAGACCTAAGGCAGGTCGTGGTGTGTTGTTATGGCCACATTTCATGTTAATTTTTTTTTTTTTTTTTTTTTTTTTTTTATCTCCGATGAAGTTGCTAGCGTTACATAGACAAAGTTCTCCTTAGTGTGTGTGCTGTACTTAATAAGACAATTTTCTGTATGTCTCTTAAGCTGGGGTTTCAGGATTCTTTCAATGTGTTGTTTTTGTTCCATTTTTTATAATTCCAAGTGCACCTATTACCACTGGTATTATTCTTGTTTTCAATTTCCACATTTTTTCTATTTCAATTTCCAGGTCTTTGTATTTTGATAGTTTTTCAAATTCCTTGGTTGCTATGTTACAATCCGCTGGACAAACCATATCAATTAGTAGGCAAGTTTTTTCTTTCTGGTTTTTGACAATAATGTCCGGCCTATTTGCTTCAATTTTTCTGTCTGTGTGGATGGTATAATCCCATAGAATGGTGACATCTTCTATTTCTGTAACCGGCGCTGGCCGATGTTCATACCAGTGTTTGCTTACACATTTTCCAAAGTGTTTGCATTGTCCCAGTGTAAGTATTGCCCCACTCTATCGTGACGATTTTATATTCATTTGGGGCAAGTATAGAACATCCTGAGATTAGATGGTCTATTGTTTCTTGGTATTTGTCACAGAACCTGCATTTTGGATCCACATTATTATGTATGATATTTGCCTGAAAATTCCTAGTGAAAAGACTCTGGTCTTGCGCTGCAAGAATAAAACCTTCAGTTTCAGACTTTAATCCAGATGCTCGTAACCATCGATGAGTATTAACTTTATCAACATTGGGTTTATTTGCACGTTCTGGATATTGGCCATGCAGAGGTTTGTCTTGCCAGCGTTGTTTCATCTGTTCAAGGGCTTTATCCTTGGCTTTCTTTTTCATATCTTTTGCTGCAATAGTTGGTTCTTGGCTTCTGTTTTGATTTACTACAGAATCTACTAAATGTAAATGTTGTTTGTATTTACTGCCTTCTTTTATTATTGAATATTTTTTCTTTCTGTTTTCATGTTGTTTCACTAATTTTATCATCCAGTCATTTGTTGTTTCCATGTAAGTTAGTAAGCCAATAGTTGTTGTCTTGTATGACAATTCTAGCTGAATAAGACCTCTTATTATTATTATTATTATTATTATTATTATTATTATTATTATTATCATTATTATACTCTCCTCTGAATTTGTCTTTTTCTTCTTCTATTTTATTTTCTTCTTCTTTTTCTTTTCCTTTTTCTTCTTTTTATTCCCTATATATAATGTTGGTTGTTGGGAAAATGCCTCTGTTTTTTAGATTATGCAAAAGCGTTTGATAAATTACGCCACAAAGAATTTGGATCAGCAAGGTAAGTTAGATGTATTTTTTGGGGGGTGGATATTGGAATAATTCAGAACATATACGGGTGTCAAAATGAAATCAGTAAATACACAAAATTAGAAAGGGATGTAAGACAAGGATGTGTTTTCTTACCAGATTTATTCGACTTATATAAAAGGCACCTCAACATTTTTGCTGAAAAAAAAAGACAGAATAGCATGATTAAAAAAGGTCCCAAACTTAATAAAAACAAAGTTATATCCTCAAAATATTTATGTTATTATGAAGAAGAAAGACCAAAGTATTTTTTATCATTTTATTACATTTTTTAATCCTTTCTAGCAAGTTCGAAATTTTGATAAAAATCTCGTTTTTTTAACGGTCTGCGTAATATTTACGATTAGTATTTTAGCGCCTTTTTTCAAGTGAAAAACTCATTGATTTGGAAATTTTTGCAAAACTCCAATAATTGTCAAATTTATATGAAACTTTCAGGACTTATTCACAGATGAATTATTTTTGAAATTTACGTTTTAGAAAATCTTGGTAAAAATTATTTTACATATGTTACCCCTTATTTAGTTAATTTCATGACATTTCGAAACATTAAGGTTCTTCCCCAAATTTTTTCATTAGTTAAAAGCAGGGCTCCTTGGAGAATGTAAATTTTCATTTTTTTTTCTAACTGCTACTAATTTCCCGTAAATCTGCCCCGAATCGTAAAATAAATAATGCAATAAAACTGTGACATTATTTAATTAGAAAACTGTTAATTTCCTTTATAAATAAGATTTATTAAGGACATTATTGTCTTAAGAATTTTTTTTTCAATAAATAATGAATTTTGTGATAATGGTTTTCTTTCTTTTTTAATTTTAATTTTAATAATTCAAAATATATAATTTTTTCAAAATTATATGTTACTCTCACTTGTTAAGTGATATTGTTATTAAGTGTAAACTATATTTACTAAGTTTTATCGTCAAAATGTTTTTTTTTATTATTAAGAAGAAAGTCCTAACTATTTTTTTATTATTTTCTTAATTTTTTAAATACTCTCTAGCACGTTCGAAATTTTAGTTAAATATATTTTTTTTTTGCAATAGTAGTCGCCGTAATATTTTATTAGTATTTATTAGTATTATTAGTATTATTAGAATTAGTATTTTTGCGCTCTCCGCACCCCCACCCGCCCCATGAAAAACAAATTGATTGGGAAATTCTGACAAAAATTAAATAACTGTCGGATTTTAATGAAACATTCAGGACTTATTCATAAATGACTGAAATTATTTTTGAATGTGTTGAATGTTTATTTTAAAACTGGGTAAAAATACTTTTTCTTTTTTACATTTAACCATTCGCTTACTTAATTTCATGAAATTTCGAGTAATTGAATTTATCCTAGAAAAGTTTTTTATTAGTTAAAAGCAGGACTCCTTAGAGAATGTAAATCATCATTTTTTTTTCAAAACTACTACTCATTTCCCCAAAATCTGCTCCGAATCGTAAAATAAAAAAAATGTAATAACTGACATTATTTAATTAGAAAAGCTTTTAATTTATTTTATAAATAAGAATTATTAAGGACACGGTTGTCTTAAGAAAAAAAAAAAATTTCGATGAATAATGAATTTTTACAAGAATTGTTTTCATTTTTTTAAAAATTTTAATTATAATAATTATAAATCGTTTATTATAATAATATAAATCGTTTAAAATTCTAAATTACTTATCCTAAGCTAGGTGAAAAAATTTAAACTAAATTTACTAATCAAACCTTGAAAAGCTTAATACAAATCATTTTGTGCCAAGGTTTTTAAAATATTTTTTATTTGCTTATGTTTATAAAATATTATGTAACGTGCCCAAGTTTGAACGTATAGTCGACCATACACGAAATTATCAGAAAATAAGAGCGATAACTATAGTAAATTGAACGTTAACATTCCTAAAAGTAGATTACGTAGAATATTTTCCAACAGTTTAAAGATTACTGAGTACTTAAAAATTAGATAAAAAATGGGCTCACCCGTCATATTCTTAAATTATGTTTTTAACAGATAAAGTCTCCGTAGACCAATAATAAAATTGTCAACACCTTATCAGCACTTGTCACCGCTCGTTAATTACATAAGAATGGTCGTTGTCGATTAAAATACACCGCTACTGTTTGTTTTAAAAATACATTTCTCTGTTATTTTAAACAAAGTAAGTAATATTTTTTTAAATTTAGATTAATTATACTTTAAATCAGCTAATATTCCTCAAATAAAGTTTAAATGTTAAAGCTAAAATGAAAGCTTCAAGTAAGCTTTTTCATTTATAAGAATTCATTTTAAACCTTAGGTACCGTTAATTGGTAGCGGTCCCTATTTTAATATATCGTTTAAAAAACATTATTTGGTAAAATGAATCCATCAAGGTGTTCGAGAAATTTCTTTCTTTTTTCCTCATGCAGATACTTATAGCAATAATGGATTCAACTTTTTAAACATCTGAGGCGTAACTTGATTCATATTCTAAATAAAGATCTGTTGTAATTTGACAGTTATGCCCTTGAGATCTTTGGGAAGACATTAGTGTATATTAGGAAAGAACTGTAAATCGATAATTTTTCGCATATTTTCTCACGTAATATTTCAATAGACCTCTTGTAACAATTAGATGACTCGGCTTGAGCATTAGTAGTGAGTTCGATCCCAGAGGGTGCTCAATACTTGTGCCATGTGCCAAACTAAGATAAAGTTAGTAAATGACTATCTCTTGTAATAACTTTTTGCTGGAGTTACTCCCAGGTCATAGTTTTGATTCAGTCCGTGTTTTACCGCCGAATTGTAGGAAAAAGAACAACATTACGAGTACTCAGTTATTAATGACCTAAGCACAGTTTCAAACTTGACATATTTTAAATCGTTATCACAACGTGCAAAACAGTAAAG
Organism: Acanthosepion pharaonis; assembly: GCA_903632075.3. Classification (NCBI taxonomy): domain Eukaryota; kingdom Metazoa; phylum Mollusca; class Cephalopoda; order Sepiida; family Sepiidae; genus Acanthosepion; species Acanthosepion pharaonis. The sequence goes on along the minus strand of CAHIKZ030000678.1, from coordinate 434,066 downwards.
CTACTAAGACACAAGGGTTTACAGAGTGTGGAAGAATTAGGTTTTGCCGGGATGTGGCGAGCATATACTATGTAAATATGTATAAAACAAGCGTTCGCCCGTGATGTTTTAAAGATAAAGTCTCCGTAGAAAAATAAACCTGTCATCCATAGTCAAACACGTAAACATGGCAACTATCGGTTAAAAACACAGCTACTGTTTGTTTAAAAATGCATTTCTATGTTATTTTAAACTTAAAGTAGATAATATTTGTTTCAAATCAGATTAATTATACTTTAAATCGGCTAATATTCTTCAAGTAAAGTTTCTGAAAAGTATCTTTTATTTTTGGAAGATTTTTTTTAATACAGAGAATTACATTGCAATGCATGAAAAATGCGGACAACAGTCCAAACAATATAAATAGTGTAAATAATTAGTCAGGTTTAATGACCAAAAATTAATGATCGAAAGTTGGTGGAGGTACCTACTATATAGTGAGGTTATCTAAGAGTATTAGAAGTCCGACCAGGATTAATTATTGGTGGCCAGAATTTTAACAACATAATATATATGCAGATGACACAGTATTGATAAACTACAGGAACTCCTACTGAAGGTAGTGAAGGAAAGCGAGAAGAAAGAACTAAGCTTCAATTGTAAGAAGTGTATATGGTTGTCAGCAAAATGAAAAACCCAACGTGCGAATTTAAATATCTAACAATTGTTTGAACAGAAGACGGAACATGTGACACCGAAATCCGAAGTTGTATTTGCATAACGAATGATGCCTTCCAAAAGTTAAGCAAAGTATTAAGGAACAGGAAAATCTCGTTAGAAGCACAGAAAAAAAAAGTACTGAAATGTTACGTAATATCTGTCTTCAGTAAATACTGGACAATCTTCTCAAAGATGAAGAAAAACTTGAGAGAACAGAAATATAGTTCTACAGAAGAATGCTGAGAATTCCACAGGTTGATCATGTCAGCAACAAAACAGACTCTTATGCTTAATGTCAGGAAGAGACATTTGAAATTTCTAGGAAACATGCTGAGGAAAAACGGCTTGGAAAATTTGACACGCAGAGGATATATTGAAGGTAAGCAGGACAGAGGAGAGCTTTTCTGAACCCCTCCCTAGCGAACTTGTGTAAATGGTTAAAAAAATAGGGATTAAGGCAGATAGTGAAGAAACAAAATTTAGTAATGGCTACAAAGGGCAGTAAATTGTAGTGAACCGTGATTGCTCAGGTCCTCAAGGTACACGTACAATGTAACCTAGTAAAACTGTTGTCTATTTTCCTAGAAAGCCTTTCCCTATTGTTGTACAGACAGGGGCGTAAAAAAGGCAACAAAAATAAGATGAAAGAGAAACTAGTAAAAAATTACTAATTAATTTTTCATACGAATTCAGACCATTATTTTGTATTACTAATGTGAGCAAAGTTTGATATGAATTGGGATAGCGAAAGATGCCTTTCAAAAGCTAAACAAAGTATTAAGCAACAGGAAACTGTCATCCGAAACAAAGAAAAGAGTACCTGTATAACTGTAAATATCAATGATATAAATGACAGTGCTAAACAATTCCCTCACAATTGAAAAATAAACTTGAAATCTCAGCGATGTGGTTCTACAGGAAGATTTTGAGAATACCATTGACTAAACATGTGTGCAACAAGGAAGTTTTACAGTCTACGGAATCAAAATAGGCATTATATTTAGAATTAGAAAGCGATGAAGTTACTAGGATATCTCATAAGGAAAGTGGACCCGGAGAAATTGACGCTCACAAGACAAGGCAAGTGGGGCAATGGGAAATTGTTGATAACATACTTAACAAGCTTGTGGTAAACCTATAAGGATAGGAAGTCGTAGAATGCCATGATTGCTCACGTCATGACATATAAAAGAAGACTGTGTGCAAACAAACAAGAAAAAAAGACGAAAGACCAACTATATAAAAATTAATTCTAATGAGAGAGCTTTATCAAAGAAATTCGGACAGCTTAAGACTATTACACATGCTACATATTTTAAAACTCAGACGGAAGCAGTCATAATTCTTCACAGATTTCTTTTGTGTAATATGAATTGCTATAACTTCTTGGAAAGATAGTGAGGAGATGAAATTCATCGGAGGCTTTTAACACAATAGGACGACAGCGCAATACAGCCTAAAAGTGTGTATAAGTCGATCGAGAAGTGGCCGGAAATGCGTAACACACGTAGAAGCAGGGCGACGGCCAACACTGACGAGAAGATTCGTGTGATGTTTATGGTGAACCGGTGAATTGTCATCGATGAAATAGTATTTTCTCTGCAGATTCGGATCACTGTTCTTTGTTGTTCCTTGCTGCAAACTGCTATCGGAGCGACCATGTTTACACTGAGCAAGAAAATTGGCGGAATGAAGTCGAAACTTCGATCACGTGACCATAATAATACCAACTATAAGCACGCATGAGCAGAAGACAGCGTGACAAATCTAAAGGTATGTTATGGCGAAATTTTGACTTACCTTCGTACATGCAATCTCATCTGTTTTTATCTTCTAACCAATAAAATATTGCCTCTTGAAGTCTCTGGTTGAGACTTGAAGTCACCTCGTAGTCCACCAAACAAAGTCTAAACAAAATAATCATAATAATAATGGCGACTGCTGAAATATGAACGAATCTTTCTGTCACTTTATTATGAGTCAACGTCATCAGACACGGGTTCATGTCAAAACTCAGCATTCACAATAAAGATAGTAGTAATTTTAAACACATTTGTATAGGTACCTCCAAAAATGTTATGTAAAACAGCATAGCACGTTGAAAAAAGCCTCCCACACTTAAGTTTACATAAAGGGCAAGAAAATAAAACTTTCGCAGTAGTCACTGTCATGCAGGTGTCATCCTAATCCAATTTTCCTTTCTTTAGTGTAATGGGGAGGTACTACCGCTGGGTGGTAACACCCGGGACTAAGTTGCCTCTTATTACGTGTACTGTCCGAAATCGGAAACATACTATACTGATTTTATAAAAGAATTTGTCAAAGATTCCTGGGAATTTGGGTGAAATTAATATCATGGAATAAACTTCGATCACGTGACCATAATGATATCAACTATAAGCACGCATGAGCAGAAGGCAGCATGACAAAACTAAAGGCAGGTTATGGCGAAAGTGCTGATAATTATTGACTTACCGTATAAATGCTTTCTCCTTGAGATTAAACTCTCTACTCGTGAAATGCAGAAAATCATAACATCTGTCTTTCATGATATCCTATTATAACTTTGCTTGTCATTTCCTTCGTTAGTTTGCACGACCGTCACGTCCTGCCAAAAATAAAACTGAACCGTGCCTCAGATGAATAAGATCAACTTGCACAAGTTTTGCGTTTGCGTTGTAAAATCTTTCTCAATAGACAGAAGATTTCAAAATATATCCTGGAGTATTATTTCATTTTTTTTTCTTTTTTTTTTTTTTTTGGAGGGGGTTGCTCTAAATAAATAAATAAGGAACGGTTCTTCGGCACTGTCGAGAAGAAAAGGTGTTTTCGCCTCTCATATCTTATCCATCTTCTTCAGTTCAATTATCCATTCTCCTTTTAAATTGGACTTTTCTCGCCTATTTCCGAAAAGCAATACAGAAACGAACGCATTTCAACCTAAGGAATGTCCCCGAAGATATTTATGTGCGAGAGAGAGAGAGAGAGTCGTTCTTAGCAAACGTAGATACTGATCCTGAAGTAGGCCGCGGTGCATTATTTGCAATACAGAATCGGAGACAACGTCATAGAAAATAAGTACGGCATAATTATCACCCCGAGAAAAAAAATTAACTTAAACCACAAAATACGACACTGCTACTCAATTTGCGTAACTAAAAAAATGGCGGATACCCGCAGGAGATGCCAGGCGTTGAAAGCGGCTTATATGTTGTATATGTTGATACACCAAGTGTATTATTATTATTATTATTATTCTCCTCAGCATCTTTCTTTTTCTTCTTCTTCTTTCCACCTCTTTCTTCTTCTTATTCCTCCTCTTCAACTTCTTCTTCTTCCTCATCATCATCTTCTTCTTCCTCTTCTTCTTCTTTTTCTTCTTCTTGCGTTTCTTCTTCTTCTTCTTCTTCTTCTTCTTCTTCTTCTTCCTATTCATCTTCTTTATCTTCTTTCTCTTCTTCTTCTTATTCATCTTCTTTCTATTCTTCTTCTTCTTCCTCTTCTTCTTCTTCCTCTTCTTCTTCTTCCTTTTCTTCTTCTTTTTCTTCATTTTCTTCTTCGTCGTCTTCATCTTCTTTCTTGCTATTCTTTTCCTTCTTCTTCCTCTTCTTCTTCTTTCTCTTCTTTCTATTCCTCCTCCTCCTCTTCTTCTTCTTCTTCGTCTTCTTTCTTGCTATTCTTTCTTTCTTTCTTTCTTTCTTTCTTTCTTTCTTCTTCTATGTGTCGAGTCCCTTCAGGACGTGTGCGATCATGGCTCTCCACAACATGCCGTCCGTTGTATGGTTTAGAAAATGTTTCTTTTTTTGCTATCTCTCCTAATCCCTATTCTGCCACCATTTACACAGGCTCATTCTTCTTTTATGTTTCGGGACCTTTCATGACATTGGAGATCACGGCTCTCCACAACTTTCTCGCTTTTGTAGCACTTACTAAACTTTGTCCTTTTGCTATCTCTCCTAATCCCTGCTCTGCAAACCATTTACACAAACTCATTCTTCTTTTATATGAGGTGACTTTTCACGGCATAGGAGATCACGGCTCTCCACAACTTCCTCGCTTTTGTAGCATTTAGTAAAATTATCCTATTGCTATCTCTCCTAATCCCTCTTCTGCCAGCCACAAGAGCTCCATCTTCTTGTTCTATGTTTATTGACCTATTCCTCTCTTTTGTAGTGTTTAGTAGAGATTATCTTTTTGCTATTTCTCTTAATCCCTGTTCCGCCAACCACTTACACAAGCTCCTTTTTTATGTGCGATGATATGGAGGATCATAGCCCTCTACGATTTCCTCTCCTTAATAGCTCTTTGTGAAGATTGTCCTAACCCCTTTTCTAATAACCATTTACACAAACTCCTTCTCATATTGGCCGTGACCCTTTAAGACACGGGCGGTCATCGCCCTCCACAATTTCCTCCCTTTTGTAGCTATTAGTAAAATTTGATTTTTGCTACCTCACGTAATCTCTGTTCTGCCATCCATTTACTCATGCTCATCCTTCTTTTATGTGCCTGTATCCCTTCAGAACGTGAACGATCATGGCTCTCCACGATTTCCTCTTTTTTGTAGCACTAATCCCTGTTCTGCCAACCGTTTCCACAAGCTCGTTAGTTACGTTATGCGCTGTTTTCCTGACTCTCTTGCTTTCAACATACCCTGGGTATATGCAAATTCAAACTAATTCAAAATAAGGCAAAATAACATTTCGGCCATTGTACTCTCCGGCCTTCTTCAGGTGGTTGGAATGTCGAACTAAACCCTTTATTTCGCTCACTGGGTATACTGTTCTAGTTTCACGTGCCATGTTTAACGGATGTCAGTTATCAGTTATCTCCTGCTAATTCCCCTCTCCAAATTCTCCATTGCCTTAACCGGGTATTGAACTCACATTCTTTCGATCCTGTCACTGGATCTAACCAACGCCTTTATCCACAGTGCCAAATATAAAGGATGGATAAAGGTGTTGGTTAGATCCAGTGACAGGACCCAAAAAGTGTGAGTTCAGTAACCGGTTAAGGCAGTGGAGAACTTTCAGAGGGAAATTAAAGGGGAGATAACTGATAACTGACAGCCATAAAACATGGCACGTGGAACTAGAACAGTCTACCTAGTGAGGTTCAGTTCGACATTTCAACCACCTGAAGAGAGGACAATGGCCGAAACTTTGTAATTAATATGGCGACAAAGATGAGGACAATAGTCCGAATAATGTAAATAGTGTACATAATACCTCATCTCAGAAATATAGACAGTTACTGAAGAAGGCCGAAGCGTACAACGACCGAAATGTTGTGATAAATATGGCGAAAAAGATGTGGAGAATAGTCCGAATAATGTAAATAGTATGCATAATACCTCATCTCAGAAGTATAGACAGATACTGAAGAAGGCCGAAGCGTACAACGGCTGAAACCTTGTGATAAATATGGCGACAAAGATGAGGACAATAGTCCGAATAATGTAAATAGTGTACATAATACCTCAATATTAGAAATATAGACAGATACTGAAAGGTTGAAACGTTGTAATAAATATGGCAACAAAGATGAGGACAATAGTCCGAATAATGTAAATAGTGTACATAATACCTCAATATTAGAAATATAGACAGATACTGAAAGGTTGAAACGTTGTAATAAATATGGCAACAAAGATGAGGACAATAGTCCGAATAATGTAAATAGTGTACATAATACCTCAATATTAGAAATATAGACAGATACTGAAGGGCCGAAACGTTGTAATAAATATGGCAATAAATATGAGGACAATAGTCCTCAGAATAATGATACTGAAGGGCCGAAACGTTGTAATAAATATGGCGACAAAGATGAGGACAATAGTCCGAATAATAATACCTCAATATTAGAAATATAGACAGATACTGAAAGGTTGAAACGTTGTAATAAATATGGCAACAAAGATGAGGACAATAGTCCGAATAATGTAAATAGTGTACATAATACCTCAATAATACCTCATCTCAAAGATGAAAATAATGTAATAGACAGATACTGAAACAGATACTGAAGGGCCAAACGTTGTAATAAATATGGCGACAAAGATGTAAATAGACAATAGTCCAGATATGATGTAAATAAATATGGCAACAAAATAGGACTCAATATTAGAAATATCAATATTAGAAATATAGACAGATACTGAAAGGAGGTACAGTGAAGTAATGGATAACGTCTCGGATTGAAGAATCGGAGAGCAGAGTTCGAATTCTATTCGAATCCAATACATTCACTTATGTGCTAATACCCTTGGGGAAAGTATGAATCCTCGTCTTCTCCCCCCAGCTATGGGTAAATAGCAGGACATACCGGGTTCTATAGCCTTGGATGGCAACTGGTCTAGCGCAGAAAGAAATGGCAATCTACTGTGGCAAAAAATCTGCCTCGTCACTCATGTATCGAAAGATACATGATCGCCTAAGCGTGTATCACGCATGGCAGAATCGGAGAGCATTCGAATTCCAGTCCATTAATTCCTTACGGGTTAATATCCCTGGGAAAGGTATATCCTCTCCTTCTCCAACAAACTATAGGTAAACAGCACGGCAGACTGGGTTCTAACTGAAATCTCTGCAAAAAATATCTGCCTCGTCAGTCATGTAGTTCAATTCATAACTGAATCGGAGAGCCAAGTCGAATGCTAATGACCCAACTGGAATAGGCCAACCTACTACGAGAAAAAAAATCCTCTTTTCTACGCAGTCGCCTATGCGTAAATGGCACATAACTAAATCGAAGAGACAGACAATTACATTCACTTACCTGGTAATAATCTTGGGAAAGGTATGAATCCTCTTCTTATCCTCCAGCTATGGGTAAATAGTAGGGACAGACTGGGTTTTATAGCCTTTCACAAAATAGTCAACCTACAAAGGGAAAAAAATCTGTCTAATGTATCAAAAGATGCCTCGATCGCCTCATGTATCGAAAGATACATGATCGCCTAAGCGTGTATCACGCATGGCACATAACTGACTGATAATTTTAATACCCAGAAGTTTGCCGAAATTAGCATATATCTGAAGAAGAGAATGCCAGAAACTTTGTGATTATATAACAACAGATAGAAAGATACTATAGCCAACAGATTCATGTCTATTGTTCATTTTCTGTTTTTATTTATTTTCCGATTTAATGTTTTACGTGTGCACTCGAGTGTTCGGTATCGTGACTGTAGCGGAGATGAGAACGAGATGAAACTAAAGATAAACAACTGCATTGAAAAGAACATAAAGCTCAGGTCTGTAACGGAGATCCCGTCTTTTGCAGTCAAACTCTGGTCTCTGAGGTTGACCAGAAATATGACCGCCATTTTATCTGCCATCATCTTTTTTGTGACAATGGTGTTTGACTCGCAGACGATCACGCAATATTAATTCTGGGTCTACAGTCTGCACAGTGAAGCCATTAAAACAAAGGACCGTTGATACAGTTCAGAATTACTTCGGAACCGACTCTGTCATAGGGGTAACCAGTGTTTTCCTCCCACGTGGCGACCTAATGTCTTTATACCACGAGTACAAACCTGAAACAAAGGGTTCTAATCGCATGATCAATTTCCCTAGTATTGCTTTTTAGGCAATGATATTTTCGGATTAATTTCATAGCCTTTCTTTTCAGCGGCTCCGTTCGACAGGTGACTGTCGTATTCGAAAATATCAAACACAATCTTTTATTTGATATACATTTTTTAGACTATACATTTTACTTAATTTATGAGGCTAGATTGCACTTTTCCTGCACTCCATGTCTAGGGATATCTTGTCTGGTTGTTATTTACTAGTGATAAGCGATTACTCGTCCCGATTCTGATCTACAAGAAAATTATTTATTATTCTCTGGAGCTAGTTCAGGCCTTTATGAGTCTTTCACGCTAATCATCACGGTCCTGTATGAAGATCAGAAGGTCATTAGAGAGGCCTTCTGTGTGATTGCTAGGCGACCAGCCCGTCTTGCTCCATGCCCAGGTGTCCAGAGCAGTAGATCATTCGCAAGTTCTTGTTTTGCTCGACAGCTGTGTCCTGCAAAGCGCCGTTCGCGTAAGAAATAACAGGGATGGATCCATAGAGCTGGAATTTAGTTGGATTTTGTCTCCGAGAGACGTTAAATATAGCTCTCAGCCTCAGAGTTTAGGTTCCATCAAGCTTACACTCAAGGGATTTAGTTACTGTCCTAGCTGTGACATCCAACATTAACACCGCTTTTACAGAGGTTCGAAAGTATTCCTGTTTGACGTTGTCTGGTAGATCAGATTTTCAGTATACATCCATTTTATTTAAGGTGGCCCAGGCTTTAGCTACGCGAATTTTTTTCAGTAGAATTTATTTCGCTTCCTACGCATGTAAAAGATTCGAAAGATTGTCTTGATTCTCCTGAGAAAGTTTGCATTGAGCCGCGCTGGTTGGAGGTTATGAATTCAGTTGTAGAGACATTGACGTAGAGTCCAACATCGTTGGCAGCATTTTCTAGATGATGTAGGAGAACTGTGGCATTAGTATTGGGGTCTCCAGTTATAAATAGGTCTTCTCTATAGTCAATATCTATCAAATTATGTATTATATACATTGAATTGTACGTATACTGTCTAAAGCAGTAGATTGCAAATTCTTGTTTTGCTCACAAGCAATGTCTTACAAAGTGTATTCTGTGTTCACGTAAGTTTGCGGAAATATCAAAGACGAGTCCATAGAGCTGTAATTTAGTTGGATTTTGTCTCTCAGGAGATGTTAAATATAGCTCTCAACATCAGAGTGCAGGTTCCATAAAGTTTGGACTAAAGGGTTTTAGTTAATGTCCAAGCAGTGGCACCATACATAAAAACAGACTATACTATGGCTCGAAAGAATCTCCGTTTCAGGGTGTTTAGTAGAACAGTTTTCCAGATTTTATCTTATTTTATCCATTTTATTCAAGGTGGGTCATCCATTATCTAAGCGAAGGTTCACTATTATCAATTGAGTATTAGAAATAAAAAAAATTATTTTAACACACAAACTGAATAAAATAATGTCACAAGAAAATTAAAGAAATTCGGTAAATCTGACTTGAGTGGCTCATAAGCCTTGTACTGAGAGAAAATATGTTTAAACAAACGAGAAAAACATCACTTTATGCATGATGAGCGAATTTAGAAAGTCAAAGTATCAATTTTATATCCTGCATACCGTTGTCATTTTGATAAGAATTAAAGTCCGCTGCTGTCTATTGGACTTTGGCGAGATATGGTTGCAAAATAATATTTTTTTATTTTATTCAGTCGAGCTAGCTCATGAGTCTATCACGCCAACCATTTTTTTTATTAATATAAGTCCACTTTAGTTTTTGGTTTGTTTTGTTTTACGACATATCAACCTCTGTTTTATTAGGTTGGTGCAAAAATAATGACGTAATAATGCCGTTTTTTGACGTTAAAAAATACATCAAAAACGACATTATTACGTCATTATTTTTGCACCAACCTAATATTTAATACCGGCAAGATTTTTAATACCGGCAAGATTTTTTCCCAAAAATATAATGGTAATATTTTTTAAAAAATGTACTGCTGATAATAATTTTTCCAGTAAAGTATTGCTGGTATTAAGACCTATTTTTATGCTTTCATAGCGTTTGTCCCCTTTCGGGGTTGGGTGGGGGTAACTATTTACCCAAAGCTGGGACCCTAACAAGTGGTATCACCCCGGGTCAGGGTACACCTGGGAACACCAGTAATTAAGAGGTGGTTCCATGTTCCTCAAAACTTCCTGATTAAAGGCACTGTTGTCGGATGTAGTTTATCGTCTTACCCAGGACGGTCCATTTTAATGATAAAATCATAAGCCAACGGGTTGAAGTAGATAATGTTGGCGTTAAAATATCCTGTAATACCAATTTTATATGGCCTCTAAATGCCCTTGTAATTGGTCAATTTTTAAAATTTTCTTGAAAGCATCCATTGCTCTAACTTCCAGCTGTATGTGCCCGTTGCACTCGCCAGACTGTATTTATCGCCTGCATTTTGACTGTTGGGTCTTCGAGCATTGTTGTTGTTGCTGGTTATGAGGGTGGGAATCTCTGTTCAAACTTCAGGCCCCCAAAGATTTAGGTCCACCACTGCCTGTTTCCACTGTGTCTTTCAAAATATTAATCCTTATATCCTAAAAATTCTCAAATCAAACTGTATTCCAAAATATAACTTCAACAAAATTACAACATAAAACACACATATCACTTGCCTCTAGTAATTACGTCCACACAAACCTGTATATGCGCAAAAGCTGAGTATCATTTACCATGTATTCAATTGTGAAAGCAGAATAACATATATTTTTATTACTTTAAAGCTTCCAAGAAAATTAAATTTCGGCATTAAATGTCCCATAAATATGTTGCTATGCCGTTAAAGAAACAAAATCAATCCATCAACATACCAACTACGATCCTCAAAGATTTAAATGCAACATAAAATGCTATCTTTTGTCTTCCTGTATACTGAACTATTATTTCTCTTTTGCGTCTTAGATGCTTTATTGCCTTGCTTGGGGTGGAATTTTTAAAAATAAAAAAAAACGACAAAATCGCTTGTGATTAATTCTCCTTTGAGTTCAATATGTTCGTCCCATAGCCTTGAACCAGATTAAACCACGCCCAAATAATTCATTTAAACTGATACGCGTATTTTTCTTGTTCCACGTTTCCCCATGATGTTTTTCTCACTTCAAGTTACAGACAGAAAGTCTATCTTTAAATTAAATATAATTGCTATTTATACTAAATCCCTGGGTGGTTCGTTTTGTAAATGTCAAAGACTGTCATGATCTTAATACGAGTGCTGATCTTTCCACAAACTCTCCTCTAGGCTATTTAGTTTATTCAACATCTCCCCCGGGGGGTCCAGGTGCTTCATTCCACCCAGATCGTTCAAACGGCAGAAGCTCTCCTTAGGGAAATTGTACTTGCTTCAAGTATAAGCCGATTTTGTCTCTTCTTCTATTTCAGGATTTGGACTGTTTATCAAATGTTGGTCACCCATGACGGGCATGCTAAAGGAATACGCCTTCAACAAACTAAAACTGACCCCCAGTTTGAAGCCATGAGTGGGACGGATTGAGGCGTGTGTCAGACCTCTCTGAATTTCTATTAAACCGGTGATCAGATAATGTCTTGCAGATTATATATTTCGACAAGAACAAAACCAAACACCTACAGGAATATAAGAAAAAAAATATTAAGGCGAGCGAACAATAAAAGAACAGGAATTAAGAAGACAGAAGATAGTGATTGACATTGCATTTAAAATTTTGAACATCAAATTTGACTTGAAATAAAGAAGTGGGAAGCGAATTCCACAATCGAGAAGTACGAGAGAAGACCTGACACTTCATGCTATCCTTAATATAAAAAAAAAAGAAAAAAAATTATTAAGGAGAGGGAAATAATAAAAGAACAGGAATTAAGAAGACAGAAGATAGTGATTGACAAAAATTTTGAAGATCAAATTTGAAAAAATTAAGTGGGAAGCGAATTCCACAATCGAGAAGTAAGAGAAGACCTGACACTTCATGCTATCCTTAATATAAGAAAAGAAAAAAAAAATTATTAAGAAGAACAATAAAAGAACAGGAATTAAGATTGATATTTGACATTTTTAAAATTTTGAAGATCAAATTTGACTTGAAATAAAGAAGTGGGAAGCGAATTCCACAATCGAGAAGTACGAGAGAAGACCTGACACTTCATGCTATCCTTAATATAAGAAAAAGAAAAAAAAAATTATTAAGGAGAGGAACAATAAAAGAACAGGAATTAAGAAGACAGAAGATAGTGATTGACATTGCATTTAAAATTTTGAAGATCAAATTTGACTTGAAATAAAGAAGTGGGAAGCGAATTCCACAATCGAGAAGTACGAGAGAAGACCTGACACTTCATGCTATCCTTAATATAAGAAAAAGAAAAAAAAATTATTAAGGAGAGGGAACAATAAAAGAACAGGAATTAAGAAGACAGAAGATAGTGATTGACATTGCATTTAAAATTTTGAAGATCAAATTTGACTTGAAATAAAGAAGTGGGAAGCGAATTCCACAATCGAGAAGTACGAGAGAAGACCTGACACTTCATGCTATCCTTAATATAAGAAAAAGAAAAAAAAAATTATTAAGGAGAGGGAACAATAAAAGAACAGGAATTAAGAAGACAGAAGATAGTGATTGACATTGCATTTAAAATTTTGAAGATCAAATTTGACTTGAAATAAAGAAGTGGGAAGCAGAATTCCACAATCGAGAAGTGCGAGAGAAGACCTGACACTTCATGCTATCCTTAATATAAGAAAAAGAAAAAAAAATTATTAAGGAGAGGGAACAATAAAAGAACAGGAATTAAGAAGACAGAAGATAGTGATTGACATTGCATTTAAAATTTTGAAGATCAAATTTGACTTGAAATAAAGAAGTGGGAAGCGAATTCCACAATCGAGAAGTGCGAGAGAAGACCTGACACTTCATGCTATCCTTAATATAAGAAAAAGAAAAAAAAAATTATTAAGGAGAGGGAACAATAAAAGAACAGGAATTAAGAAGACAGAAGATAGTGATTGACATTGCATTCAAAATTTTGAAGATCAAATTTGACTTGAAATAAAGAAGTGGGAAGCAAATTCCACAATCAAGAAGTGCGAGAGAAGACCTGACACTTCATGCTATCCTCTAACGTTATAAGAGCCAAATCAGGCCGAAAATGGAGTACTGTTGTCATATTTAGGCCTTTAAACTCCATCGCAACTGGAAAGATGAGTATTCTTCCCTGTTTCGATGGAGTAGGTTTCTATCAGACTCAATGAATCAATTAAATATAATTATCAAATCCTCCTACTTATTATTATCTGTCTTTATCTTCGCTTGAACCAGCTTCTAATGCTCCAGTCGGCGCGGCTTGGTGAGAGTAGTCGTGGCTCCCGGGGGCACAGTCCTACGGTTACAGAGAACTCAGTAGAGTTCCGCCACGGAATATGTGAGCGAGCAGCGCTAGTTGAGTCTGATTAGGAATCTCTTCGTTACCGAGGCCCATTTGGTACAGTTGGTATGTTGTTCGCTTGACAACCCAACTGTCAGGGTTTCGATACTTGGTGCTGGATGCGCACTGCTGATGAGTCCCAATTATAGGACGAAACGTCCTGTGCTTCCTCTATTTCCTGTTGAGTTTTCTATCAGACTCAATGAATCAATTAAATGTATGTTTGTGTGTTTCATTAAAGACGACAGACAGGGTACTAAACTGTTTATTTTCTTGTGTTCAAACAAGTGTTTTTCTTTTCTGAACACATAAAGTGTAGAAATGTGCTGTAATTCCGAGCACTTTCGACTATACATTTCACCATCATCAAGGATAATATTTTATTTTTGCTTTTTAATTGGGTGTATGAGTTGTTTGTATATTTCTAGATTTATAAGGATGTTTTCTTTTCCGAACACAGTCAGCACATTGTGGCCATGTTTGGTAGTTATTATTATTAAGTGTTAGCGTTTTCTTTTTTATTATTAAGGCTTCCATTACTTTTAATCTTTTTTTTTTTTTTTCATATGGAAGAGGTTATTATGTTTGTATTTTCTACTAGTATGTTTCGGATGGAATCTGGTAAGTTTGTGCGTATATTTAAATGGGTTCTAATAGAGCTATGGTCAGATAGGTGTAAAGTAGGGCGTCTGGATAGGCATGTAGTTGTATGACCGATGTAATTATGAATTCGATTTTATCAGAAACAGTTCCTTAAATGTCATTTGAATTTATAAATAATGTTCGTTCGTTAAATTTACAACGAACGAACATTATATATATATATATATATATATATATATATATATATATATATATATATATTACGATAAACGTGCAATCAATTTACAAATACATGAATTATTCACACAAAAACTAATGCAAAGGTTAATTATTTAAATGGCGAGACATCCATCATCGCAAACAATTCAAATAATATACAAAAACCTCCGTATCCGTTATGAATGAAATGATCCTTGTTTATATAAATTTCTGCCGTATTAGTTCTTATTTTACTACAAGCTTTCGTCTGTTCCTACAGACATCTTCAGGTATAGAATAGATGTTGTTCTTGTTCTTTCTCTTAGTAATAAGAGGACAACGAAAATATATGTATTGTTGTATCCGAAAATGCTATTGAAAATGAGTTATTGTTTTTGAACGCGCAAAAGCAACGCTGAGTTTGATTTTAAATTTTTAAAGGTTGTGCGTTAATATAAGATATGGTGATGAACACATTTTTTACTGGTAAATTTTTCTGTCAAAGTGGCATGAACTATATTGTTCAATAATTACAGTAATGTCGCACTTATTATCCAAAAGTCGCACTTGGATCAGTTATTTAAATTACGATAAACGTGCAATCAATTTACAAATACATGAATTATTCACACAAAAACTAATGCAAAGGTTAATGATTTAAATAGCGAGACATCCATAATCGCAAACAATTCAAATAATATACAAAAACCTCTGTATATTATTTTTTGTATATTATTTATATAATATATATATATATATATGTATATTATTTGAATTGTTTGCGATGATGGATGTCTCGCCATTTAAATCATTAACCTTTGCATTATTTTTGTGTGAATAATTCATATATATATATATATATATATATATATATATATATATATATATACAGACGAATAGAAGTGCAAATGAATAACTTGTAAATATCACCATGAAAAATGCGAATATATGCATTATATAGAACGAAACTAATGCAATATACGTTGGATAATGCCAATAATTTAAATAATAGGAGAACCAACCACACTCTAAAAATACAAATGAATAATTAAACAAATAAAAACTAATTAACAAATTAGCAGACTACGAAGACTCGCACAAACAAAAGTAAATGTAATCATAATAATTCTCAAGAATAAATAATTAATAATCAATAATAAAAAATCAATCAATAATTAATAATAAAAAAAACAAGTAAAAAATTAACCAACAACATAAATGTAAAATACCAACAAATAATCACATTTATTTCTACTCAATAAGCTCTAGAATAAAGCGAAATATCACCGTTGCCGACGACTCTTTAACCGTTAGAATGGTACAATAAACCTTGATACACATAATGCACCATAAAGCGAAATATCACCGTTGCCGACGACTCTTTAACCGTTAGAATGGTACAATAAACCTTGATACCCATAATGCACCATAAAGCGAAATATCACCGTTGCCGACGACTCAATAATCGTTACAATGGTACCATAAACCTTGATACCCATAATGCACCATAAACAGCATATATAAATAAACGACTCAGCACAAAATAGATATGGTCTGAAGATTGCGTTCAAGCATGAAACAGACTGTCACTACTCAATGTTGGCCTGTATCTACTCATATATATATATATATATATATATATATATATATATATATATATGTGTGTGTGTGTGTGTGTGTGTGTGTGTGTGTGTGTGTGTGTATGTGTGTGTGTATATATATATATATATATATATATATATATATATATATATATATATATATATATATATATATATATATATATATATATATATATATATATATATAAATGAAAAGAAAAAAAACAGTAAGATATATAATCCGGTGTTTTTATAGATATTTTTATTTTTACAAAATTCGTAGCTTTTACCTTCCATTTTTGAAACATGGTTAAAACTGTGTAGCGAAAAAAACATATTCTAAATAAATCAATTTATAATATATATACATATATATATATATATAAATAACAGTAAAGAACAGTCAGATTTATAATCCAGAGTTCTTCATATATATATATATATATATATATATATATATATAGGTAACCCAAAGATTAGCTAAAAAACAGAGCATACATGAAATAGATGAAAATATTTATGTTATTATTAATCGGAAAGATCAAAGGATTTTTTGATTATTAACTTATATTACTTTGTTCATATGTAACTATCTTTATTCATTTATTTATTAGCATAGGCCTCCTTGGTTTTGAATAGGAGGAAAGTCTCATCTCTTTTTTCCATGTTTAGGATTGGGTTTCCGGTCGGTTCTTTCAAAAATCTTCTCATTCTGCTTCTCTTCCGGTAGCTAATTGCGTCTTAGTGGCATTGTCACTTTGCATGGGGTGAATTGCAAAAATTATATATAGTCAGACGAAAAGATTGAAACAGACTTAGAAAAATATATATATATATATATATATATATATATATATATATATATATATATATATATATATATATATATATATATATATATATATATATATATATATATATATATATATATATATATATATATACCTTATAATAAAAAGGAAATAACAGTAAGATATATAATATGGTGTTCTTATTGATATTTTTATTTTAAAAAACAGTGCTCAATGTAAATTTATAGAGCATAAATATTATAACTTAAATGATTTAAATTTTTTTTTCGCTAAACAGTTTTAAAAACCGAAGCTGTAAACTTTAAATTTAATAATTTTTCTAACTTGTATACTTGTATATATATATATATATTTTTTTCTTACTTGTATACTGGAGTATATATATATATATATATATATATATATATATATATATATATATATATATATATATATAGATAGATAGATAGATAGATAGATAGATATGAAAGGACTGAGATATGAACATTGTACTAGATAGATAGATAGATAGATAGATAGATAGATAGATAGATAGATAGATATAATGCATGAATTTCTATATATTAAAACAACATTGGTAACTGAATGACAAATTGGAAAAAACATCTATGTTAGGCGTTTCGTTTTCTTCATACTTATCATTCTGATAGATATGAAGCTAGCGAGCTAGCTAGATAGATGCCAACTGTGATAGATATATAGATGAGAAATGACTTAGATGTATAGATAGATAAATAGATAGATAATGAACAGATTGAAACAGATAGATAGATAGATAGATAGATAGATAGATAGATAGATAGATAGATAGAACGGAAGCAAAGGGATTTATTCCTTGCCATCTCTGATTGTTTCTTGATGAAGCAACTTTGACAGAGCGGATAAGACAAAGATCAGTATATGAGAAAGAAAAATACATGATCTGATAAAAACGTGATTTGGACATTGAAACTCTCTTACATTGTCTCATTGACACGAGCACCGACTTCAAAATCTGAGTCTAAAACAAAGTACCGAGATGTTCTTGTCATAAGCAATTTATCCCCAGTTAAGTCTTTCCTCAAAGTAATTATCAATGATAGAAATCGGATGTTCGTGAGAAAACACAGATAAGGAATAAAAAAAAATAAAACAAAATAAATGAAATGAAGATATGAAAAATAAATTTGTTTAGAAAAAAAAAAGAAAAAAAAGAAAAGCAAGCCAAAGAATTTTTGTTTCTTATCTTGAGTAGGAAGGATAATCTTAACTTTTGTGGTGTGTTCGGAGACTGACTTCGTTTGCACCTGTGTCGTAAAGGAATCAGAATTTATGTCTTTTTTTATTTTCTATTTTCCCCCAAAGAAAGCACGTCTTAAAAAAAAATAAGTAATGTTCTTCAGAAACATTTCGTGTTATTTTATAAATACTGACAATTTTAGCAACGAAACAAACAAAACAAAAAAACCAACAAAAAACAAAATACATAAATAACTGTCGATTCTATATTTGAGTAAGCTAAGTTTTTATATCGTTTTTATCGAGAAATTTCTTCGTACGTTACGCATCGGAAATTTTACAAGTATATAAACGAATCCGTCACGGCGGGTACGACCTGTGCAAGCATTGGGTTCATGCCTGATAGAATAAAAGAACACGACGAAAATATGACATATAACTTCCAGAAGAACTTCTAAACTAAGTTAAAAGCAACTATGTAGTGTAGCACTTAACACATTAAGATTGTAGTAAAAAGATTTTATATATACTTTAAGGCATTTTTATGTTTATACATTCTTTTTATAGATACAACTATTTAAGTAAAAGCTCTGTTTATAATAAACAATATTAAACAACATTTACCGACCTGAATGTCCGAGAAATTTTCACAGAAAATATTCGACCTCCGACAGGATTCGAAATTGTATCCTATAAGGAATCGTCATTTAGCTTGACGTGCTTTAACCTTTTTGGCTACAGAGGAGCGTTCGGTTATCAAGATCGAATTCACTGTCTTTAAACTTCAATCTTCCATGAATCTCTCACGTGCATTCATATCTGCTCAAAGCGTATCCAGATGTAAACAAGTGACGTCACACATTATGAAATGGACAAAGTCCGACAATTATTTTAAAACATTTTTATCTTTATACATACATGCGAATATTTAAGGAAATGTTCTGTTTATAATAAACAGTATTAAACAACATTTACCGGCCTGAATGTCTGAGAAATTTTCACAGAAAATATTCGTCCTCCGACAACTTGAAACAAATCATTGTGTTGGTTTTCTGACAACTAGATTTAATTAGTTCCACACATATCCGGCTACTGTGAAAAATTCTACGAAACAATATCAACTTCATCTTGGCTCTTGGATTGTACGAACTCTCCAAGACAACAGCTTAGCACCAGAAAGAAAAACAGCTCTGATAGCATTGGAGCTAAAGAAGTGGAACATTGATATAACTGTACCATCTCATGAAACGAGAAAGCAAAATAAGACATCTAACAGTGTTCCCCCTACACTTGGATACAATATATTCTCCTCTCTTGTTTGTGGTCTTTTGTGCAATTCTCGAGCCGGTCTCAAAAGTCATGCTCGTCATAGGCATGCAGATAATTAGTTCGTGGTCGTCGGAAACTCATACGTCGAACCCAACGGGAGAGTCCATCACGCGCACACACACACACACACACACACACATATATATATATATATATATATATCCAGGTAAAATGAGAACGAATACAATATCATCCCAACGTTTGTAACATTTAATTTAAAAGAGGGCTCAATAGAAGTAGATCAATATTCTTTATTTTGGTTATTACAACGAAAACATATCAAAAACGATACACAATTGCAGTCGTGTTTCGATGTGCATACAATGCATCTCATCAGGAGATTGTAAGTTACTTGCGAGTGAACGGTTTATTCAGATTTAAAAGCAAAGTACAGCCTCTTTTTACGAAAAAAAAGAAAGAAAGAAAAAGTAATAAGGAAAGAATAGGGTTTATAAGGTTTGTGGGTTTTACTCAGATCAACCAATCGAAAATGACCGATGCTAAATTTAAACTAAGGGAAGAAGCAAAAATTAAGAAACTACTTTTCATAAATGTGTTATGGGCCATATATATATATATATATATATATATATATATATATATATATATATATTAGTGGTCAATATATATATTGAAAGTCTGAAGTGTTAGAAACAAAGAGAGCCAGCAAAACAGATCAAAAAAACTGTGTTAATTTGATTGTGTTTTGTAATGTAGGGCCGCAAAATTCACTCGATATTAAGTCATTTTTGAAAAAGAGTGTCAAAAGTTTTTCCCTTACTACATTAATTTCAGTGAGATTCCGTTTCCATAAATAGTTTTATGATAATTGGCATGATGAGCTATCGATTTTGCTACCTAGACTTTATGAATTTAAGTGCAGTACTAGATTGGCAGCTAGGTCTCATCACCATAAGTTCTATGCTAACAGTTTCTTAATCTGATAAGTATGTTCATGGTAAATGTTCTCTTTGGAATCTAGTCTTTATGAATTTAAGTGCAGTACCAGATTGGCAGCTAGGTCTCATCATTTTACAGCTGAAATGGCTAAATGTAACCATAAGTTCTATGCTAACAGTTTCTTAATCTGATAAGTATGTTCATGGTAAATGTTCTCTTTGGAATCTAGTCTTTATGAATTTAAGTGCAGTACCAGATTGGCAGCTAGGTCTCATTATTTCACGCTTGAAATGGCGAGATGTAACCATAAGTTCTATGCTAACAGTTTCTTAATCTGATAAGTATGTTCATGGTAAATGTTCTCTTTGGAATCTAGTCTTTATGAATTTAAGTGCAGTACCAGATTGGCAGCTAGGTCTCATTATTTCACGCTTGAAATGGCGAGATGTAACCATAAGTTCTATGCTAACAGTTTCTTCTCTCGCACTACTCGTTTGTGGAACATTGTTCCGACTTTTTGCGTTCCATTGATTTTTTGAGTGATTCGTTTTCTACGGCATATTAAAGGTTATTTAAAGCCAGGTAATATTTTTATATTTCAAGAATTTTTTTTGTGAGATTCTTAATAAGAAAACAAGAAATTATAATATGAATACAATTTTATGGATCAATTCTATATGACAATCAATATATAAACCCTTCCCTCACTTTGTGGCCTCGGTAGATTCTATTCACTTATATTCCAGAGAATGTAAGTAATCTAAAAGTCATCATGTCTGCGGGGCCAAACATAATTTCAATGATTGATTCATTTTTTACGGCTTATGAACCATTTGCAGGTTATTTAAAGCAATACAATATTTGTAGATTGCAAAGTTTCGTTATAGTCGGGTGATAATAATGATTTGATGATGCAATTCTTACTAATTAACCCATAGCTGAGGGGAAAGAGGTCGATTCAAGGGTATTTACTCGTAATTGACTATAATGAACCGATTAGCTAATGTCTTCTGCCTTCTTTATTTCCCGTCATCTTCGATCTTTAAAAATTTAAATGTAACTTTAATCATTATCATCTATCTTCTTAATTCCTCTTCTTTTATTTTTCTCTCTCAATTATGATTTCTTTTTTGTCTCATGTTTTCTTATACTCAATAGTCCCATGCACCTTAGTGGCTTTGTTGCCTTGCTTAATGGTGAAATATTAAGAATGACTTTCCTTGCAAAGAAAGTTAAGAAAAACAAGCTATCTAGAGCTGATGCTCTATAAAATACCTAAAGATAAAAGAACATGACGATTATTTGATTTAATCCAATCATCTCTATCAAAATCCATTCCCTTTCTTACGAACGATGGTATTCCCCAAGGCTCTGTCCTTGCTCCTACATTGTTTCTGATCTTCATCAACGTTCTTCCTGCTGTCATCAGTTTCCAAGTAGGCATCTACACATACGGCACTACTATATATATATATATATACAATAATATGTAAAGTTTTTATTTTTATTATTATTAATGGGATTCCAACGAGGGAGCAGTTATGAAACAGCTAAATATCTTCTTCGTGTTGTAGTAGTCATAGGTTCGGACTTAGTGATGTCATTTGCGGCTGCGTGCCATTTGGAAATTGGTTGGCGTGTCACGTGTGGCACGCGTGCCGTAGGTTGCCGGCCCCTGCATTAGATAACAATGAGATATTTTATAGTGCTGAAGTCTGTCCTTTATACTTATACAACTTACATATTACTTTGTCAGGACTTTAGCGATCCCAGTTGTATAAAATTCATTCTTCAGGACGAAAGAGATCATAGATGTCTAAGATTTTTTTTTCAGGGTGCAAGGGATCATAGTTGTAAAAAATATTTCTTCAGGCGTAAGCGATTATGATTGCATATAATTATTTCTACAAAGTGCGTGATCATAGTTGTATAAAATAATAGTTGTATAAAATTCTTTCTTCAGGGCGTAAGCGAACATAATTGTATAAAATAATTTCCTCAAAGCATGTGCAAATCAGAGATGTATGAAATTTTTCCTTCCGCGTAAGCGATCGTAGTCGAATCAAATTTTTTCTTCAGGGCGTTAACGCTTATAGTTGAATAAAATTCTTCCATCTGTGAATCAGCGATTCTAGTTGTATAAAATTCTTTCTTCAGGGCGTAAGCAATCATAGTTGTAAAAAAATCATTCTTTACGGCGTAAGAGATCATAGTTGTATAAAATTGTCTCACTAGGGGACAAGAGATCACAGCTGTATAAAATGCTTTCTTCGGGGCGTAAGCGCTCATAGTTGTATAAAATTTTTCCTCCACGGCGTAAGTGATCATTGTTGTATAAAATATGCCCAGCGTTCATACTTGTATAAAATACTTTCTTCAAGATTTAATGTCTGTAGGGCGTAGACGATCATAGTTGTCTAAAATAATTTCTTCCGGGCGTATGCTATCATATTTGCATAGGATATAAAAATATTATACAACTATTATCGCTTAGATCCTAGTTGAATAATATTTGTTTATTTTAGGGCGTAAGCGATAATAGTTCCATAAATTTCATCCCCCAGGACGTAAGTGATCATAGTTGTATAAAAATCTTTCTTTCGGGCGTAAAAGACAGCAGATGCATAGAATTCTTCCTCAAGGGCGTAACCGATCATAGATGTATAAGATTCTTTTTCAGGGCGTAAGCGATCATAGTTATATAAAATTATTTATATAGGACTTATGCAATCATAGCTATATAAAACATTTTCTACGGTATATTAACGATCATAGCTATATACAATACTTTCACTTTGGTGTAAGCAATGATCGTTGTATAAAATGCTTTAAGCAGGGCGTAAGCAATTATAGACGAATAAAATTCTTTCTCCAGGATGTATACACTCACAGTTGTATAAAATTCGTTATTCAGGGCGTAAGCGATGATGATTGTATAAAATTGATCCAGCAGCGCGTAAGCACCCATAGTTGGATAAAATTATTTCTTGGTGGCGTAAGCGATCATCCTTGTAAAAAGTCATAAGCGATCGCAGTTGCATAAAAATCTTTCTTCAGTTGGTAAGCGATAAGAGTTATATAAAATTCCTCCACCAGCTGCAACTATAAGCACATAAACTCATAGGTTGTATGGAATTCTTTCTTCAGGGCGTTAGCGACCATAGTAATAATAAGTTCTTGTTGACGTAAGAGATTAGAACTAGATAAAATTCTTACGACATGAAATGAATCTATTATATATCTATAATAGATTTATTGCATGGCGTAAACTTTTATAGTTGTATAAAATTTATTCTTCAGAGCGTAATCGATACTAGTTCCATAAAATTCTTCTTCCAAGGCGTAAGCCATCACACATTCTTCTATAAAATTATTTCTTTATGATGCAAGCCCTCATAGATGTATAATATTTTTCTTTGGGACGTATCGGATCATATTTGCATAAAATCCTTTCTTCCGGGCGTAAGCGATCATAGTTATATAAAATTCTTTATTCAGCTCTTAAACTATCAAATTTGTATAAAATCCTATATTCAGGGCGTTAGCAATAAATGTTTTATATAAAAAAATATTCATGAGGCGAGCTATCATATTTGCATAAATATCCTTCTCCATTTGTATAAAAAACTTTTCCCAGGGTTTAAACGATAATAGTTTTATACAATTCTTTTTACAGGACGTAAACGATCATAATTGCAGGACATTCTTTCTCCAAGGAAAAACGGATTATAGTTGCAAAAAAGCCTTCCCTCAGAGTGTAAGACATCTTAGTTTTATGAAATTACTTATTCAGGGCGTAAATGATAAAAATATTTTCTCCAGGGCGTAAGCGATAATTGTTTTATATAATTCTTTTTTCAGTGAGTAAGAGATCATAGGTGAATTAAAGTCTTCCTCTAGGGTGAAAGCGATCATAATTTTAGGAAAATTTTTCTTCAGGGCGTAAGCGATAATAATAAATTCTTTCTCTAGGGTGTAAGTGATAATTGTTGTATATAATTCTTACGTCAGGCTTTAAGCGAATAAAGTTGCTTCAAATTATTTCTCCAGGGCGTAAGCTAACATAATCGTATAAATCCTTTCTGCGAGACAGAAGCAAACATGGTTATATGAAGAATTTTTCACTGACGTAAAACATCATTATTGTCTAAAATTCGTTCTCAAGGATGTAAGCGATCATAATTGTATAAAATTCTGTCTCCAGGGCGTAAACGATCATAATTTTAGGAAATTCGTTCTCCAAGGCGTAAGCGATCATAATTGTGTAAAATATATTCTCCAGAACGTAATCGATCACAATTGCATAAAAATCTTTCTCCAGGGCGTAAGTGATCATAATTTTAGGAAATTCTTTTCCCAGGACGTAAGGGATCATAGTTGTATAAAAAATTTTCTCAAGGAAGTAAGCAATCATAATTGTATAAAATGCTTTCTCCTGGACGTAAGCGGTCATAATTGTATAAAATCATTTCTCCAGGGCGTAATGGATCATAATATTATGAAATGATTTCTAAAGGGCGTAAGCAATCATAATTTTAGGAAATTCCTTCTACAGGACGTAAGGGATCAAAGTGGTATAAAATTATTTCTCCAGGGCGTAAGCGTTCATAATTTTAGGAAATTCTTTTTCCAGCGCATAAGCGATCATAATTGTAAAACATTGTTTCTCCAGGACGTAGGCGATCATAGTTTTACGAAACACATTCTACAGGACGTAAGCGATCATAATCTTAGGAAATTCTTTTTCAGTGCGTAAGCGATCATAATTTTAAAAATTCTTTCTCCAGGTCGTAGGCGATAATAATTTTATGAAATTCATTCTCCAGGACGTAACGGATCATAGTTGTATAAAATTCTTTCTTCAGAGCAAAGCGATCATAGTTGTATAAAATTACTACCCCAGGACGTAAGCGATCATAATTGTATAAAATTCTTTCTTCAGAACGTAAGCGATCATAATTTTAGGAAATTCTTCCTACATGACCTAAGAGATCATACCTGTATAAAATTCCTTCTCCATGACGTAAGGGATCATAGTTGCCTAAAATTCTTCTCCCAGGGCGTAAGCAATCATGATTTAAGGAAATTCTTAGGGCGTAGATGAATGTAAGTTTATGAAATTATTTCTCCAGTGCGTAATGGATCAGGGTTGTGTAAAATTCCTTTTCCAGGACGTAAAGAATTATAGTTGTCTAATATCATTTTCCAGTGCGTAAGCGATCATAATTATAAAAAATTCGTTATCCAAGGCGTAAGCGATCATAATTTTAGGAAATTCTTTCTCCAAAACGTAATCGATTATAGTTGTATAATATTCTTTCTCCTAGACGTAAGGGATCATAGTTGTCCAAAATACATTTTCCAGTGCGTAAGCGATCATAATTGGATAAAATTGTTTCTCCAGAGCGAAGGCGATCATAATTTTATGAAATTCTTTCTCCAGGACGTAATGGATCATAGTTGTATAAAATTCTTTCTCCAGGAAGTAAGGGATCATATTTGTATAAAATTCATTTTCAGTGCGTAAGACATCATAATTGTAAAAAAATTCTTTCTCCAGGGCGTAGGCGATGATAATTTTATGAAATTCTTTCTCCAGGACGTAATGGGTCATAGTTCTGTAAAATTCTTTTTCCAGCGATCATAATTGTAAAAATTCTTTCTCTAGGGCGAAGGAGATCATAATTTTATGAAATTCTTTCTCCGGGACGTAAGAGATCATAGTTTTATAAAATTCTTTTTCCAGTGCGTACGCGAACATAATTGTAAAAAATCTTTCTCCAGGGCGTAGGCGATTTAATTTTATGAAATTCTTTCTCCAGGACGTAATGGATCATAGCAGTATAAAATTCTATCTCCAGGACGTAATGGATCATAGCTGTATAAAATTCTTTCTCCAGGACGTAAGGGATCATAGTTGTATAAAATTCTTTCTCCAGGACGTAAGGGATCATAGTTGTATAAAATTCTTTTTCCTGGACGTAATCGATCATAATTTTATGAAATTCTTTTTCCAGGACTTAAGGGATCATAGTTGTATAAGATTCTTTTTCCAGTGCGTAAGCGATCATAAGTGTAAAAAATCTTTCTCCAGGGCGTAGGCGATCATAATTTTAGGAAATTCTTTCTCCCGGTCGTAATGGATCATACTTGCATAAAATACGTTCTCCAGGACGTAAGGGATCATAATTGTAAAAACTTCTTTCTCCAGGGCGTAGGCGATCATAATTTTATGAAATTCTTTCTCCAGGAAGAAATGGATCATAGTTGTATAAAATTCTTTCACCAGGACGTAAAGAATTATAGTTGTCTAATATCATTTTCCAGTTCGTAAGCGATCATAATTGTAAAAAATTCTTTCTCCATGGCGTAGGCGATCATAATTTTAGGAAATTCTTTCTCCAAGACGTAATGGATTATAGTTGTATAATATTCTTTCTCCTAGACGTAAGTGATCATAGTTGTCCAAAATACATTTTCCAGTGCGTAAGCGATCATAATGGGATAAAATTCTTTCTTCAGGGCGAAGGCGATCATAATTTTATGTAATTATATCTCCAGGACGTAATCGATTTTAGTTGTATAAAATTCTTTCTCCAGGACGTAAGGGATCATAGTTGTCCAAACTTCTTTTTCCAGTGCGTAAGCCATCATGATTGTATAAAATTATTTCTCCAGGGCGTAGGCGATCATAATTTTATGAAATTCTATCTCCAGGACGTAATGGATCATATTTGTATAAAATTTTATGAAATTCGTTCTCCAGGACATAAGGGATTATTGTTGTATAAAATCCTTTCTCCAGGGCGTAAGCGATCATAATTTTTGGAAATTCTTTCTCCAGGACGTAATGGATCATAGTTGCATAAAAATTTTTTCCAAGGCGTAATCGATCATAATTGTAAAAATTTCTTTCTGCATTGCGTAAGCGATCATAATTTTCGAAAGTCTTTTTGCAGGGCGTAAGCGGTCATAATTTTAGGAAATTTTTTCTCCAAGATGTAAGGGATCATAGTGGTATAAATTTCTTTTTCCTGGGCGTTAGCGATCATAATTTTATGAAATTCTTTCTCCAGGGCGTATGCGATCATAAGTGTAAAAATTTCTTTTTCCTGGGCGTAGGCGATCATAATTTTATGAAATTCTTTCTCCAGGACGTAATAGATCATATTTGTATAAAATTATTTCTCCAGGGCGCAAGCGATCTTAATTGTGTAAAATTCTTTGTGCAGGGCGTAAGCGATCATAATTGTATAAAACTCTTTCTCCAGGGTGTAAGCGAACATATTTATATCAAATTATTTCGCTAGTGACTAAGCAGTATATTATTCTTGACGTAAGTGTTCATAGTTGTATGAAATTCCTTTACCAGGGCCCAAGAAAATTCTTTCTCTAAGCCGTAAGTGATCATATTTGTATGAAATACTTACTCCCAGGCGTAAGCGATAGTTATTTTCTCTAATTATTTATTCAGGGCATAAGCGATCATCATCATTCTTTTTATGTATAATGTCCTTTGCGGACACAGGCGCTCATAGTTCTCCACTTCCTCCTATCCCTTGTAGCCCTAAATTTCGTCCCTGTGCCACCTTTTCCACATCAACTCCTGTCATCCACTTGCTCAAGCCTGTCATGCATTGCTTTGCCCTGTCTCTCTTTCCTCTTTATTCGTCCTGGGAGCATCAAAATTTCCTGGCACTCCTTTCTCCTTTCGTGTCCCAGAAACTTCAGCTGCCTCTTCCTGATTTTAAGTATAAGCCTCCTCCTTGTTTGAAGCCTCTCCAAACCTCATCGTTGCTCACACGCTCGGTCCATTATGTCCTCAGATCCTCCTGTCTCACAATACTCTGCCCAGCTTTTGGAATGCGTCCTTGGCTATTCCAATACGTCTACGGATCTCAGTGTCACACTTGCCGTTCTTCGTCAAAACACTTCCTCGATATTTAAACTTCCGCACCTGCTTGATTTTAGTGTCCCCGTCACCTTTTACTGATGACTATGCACTTTGTCTTCTTTTACTGTGTCATCTGCATATCTTATGTTGTTAAGATTGTGGCCGCCGGTAGAATTGACTTGTTATATAGGTTGAATAGGTCCGGTGAGAAGACGCATCCTTGTCTTACACCCCCTTCTATTTTTGTCTATTAGCTGAACTCGTTCTCTATACGCATGCATGTTGTATAGTTTTGTATAATTATTTATCCAGGGCGTAAGAGATCGTAGTTTTATTATTTTTTTCTTCTGGGTTAAAGAGATTATAGTTGTATGGGATTCCTTATTCAGGTCGTAAGTATCCTGCTAGACTTAATACTATTTATATAATTTGTCTGACCTTTGACCGGACTTAACTAAGGTAAATAAATAATAAACGATGTCTTGTAATTACGTGAAGAATTTCTTTGAAAATTAATAGATAATAAGATAAAAATAAGAACGGGGAAATATAGTAGAAGAAAACAGAAAGATAGAAAACGTAAAAAAAATCGTGGAAAATGTAGAATAGGAAAAAAGAAAGTAAAAAATGAAGAATAAAAAATAAAAAAATAAAGAAATGTATAAAATGAAAAAGGAAGAATCTGAAGTAAAAATAAATGTAGGAAAAATGATTAAAAAAAAGTAATGTTTGAATTATTAAATAAAAATAATGAAGAATAAAAAAAAATGAAATAATGAAAATTAATAAACGAGGGAATGGGTGGCCAATGAAAGAAAAGGACAAGAAGGAAGAGAGAAAGAAATGAAAAAAAAGATATCGGAAAATCCATGTAAAGTTAGACGAAAAGTAAAAAGAGAAGAAAATAAAATACAAAAAGATATAAAAACAAGGAAAAGAGAAAAAAAATGAATAAAATATCAAAGTTATAAATTTAAAAATTTCTTCAAAATCTTACAAAAGCGGGAATGGTTGAAGGTGAAAGAAAAAAAAATCTGGAGAAAGACGGAATTAAAAAGGAATAAAGAGGAAGGAAATATGATAGAAAACGAAAGAAAATAAAAAAGAAAGAAAAACGAAAGACACGAAGAAGAATGAGAGAGAAAGAAATTTTAAAAGAAAGAAACATGAAAAAAAGAAGAAGAATGGAAAAGGACGAAATTTAAAAAAGAAAGAAAAACGAAAGAGAATAAGAAGAATGAAAAGGAAAGAAATTTAAAAAGAATGAAAAACGAAAGAGGATAAGAGGAATGAAAAGGAAAGAAGCTTAAAAAACAAAGAAAAGCGAAAGAGAATATGAGGAATAGATAAGAAAGAAGCTTAAAAAAGAAAGAAAAACGAAAGAAAATCAGAGGAATGTAAAGAAAGAAGCTTAAAAAAGAAAGAAAAACGAACAAGAACAAGAGGAACGAAAAGGAAAGAAGCATAAAAAAGAAAGAAAAACGAAAGAGAAGAAGAGGAATAGATAAGAAAGAAGCTTAAAAAAGAAAGAAAAACGAAAGAAAATCAGAGGAATGAAAAGGAAAGAAGCGTAAAAAAGAAAGAAAAGCGAAAGAGAACAAGAGGAATGAAAAGGAAAGAAGCTTAAAAAAGAAAGAAAAACGAAAGAGAACAAGAGGAATGAAAAGGAAAGAAGCTTAAAAAAGAAAGAAAAACGAAAGAGAACAAGAGGAATGAAAAGGAAAGAAGCTTAAACAAGAAAGAAAAACGAAAGAGAACAAGAGGAATGAAAAGGAAAGAAGCTTAAACAAGAAAGAAAAACGAAAGAGAACAAGAGGAATGAAAAGGAAAGAAGCTTAAACAAGAAAGAAAAACGAAAGAGAACAAGAGGAATGAAAAGGAAAGAAGCTTAAAAAAGAAAGAAAAGCGAAAGAGAACAAGAGGAATGAAAAGGAAAGAAGCATAAAAAGAAAGAAAAGCGGAAGAGAACAAGAGGAATGAAAAGGAAAGAAGCATAAAAAAGAAAGAAAAACGAAAGAGAAGAAGAGGAATAGATAAGAAAGAAGCTTAAAAAAGAAAGAAAAACGAAAGAAAATCAGAGGAATGAAAAGGAAAGAAGCGTAAAAAAGAAAGAAAAACAAACAAGAACAAGAGGAATGAAAAGGAAAGAAGCTTAAAAAAGAAAGAAAAACGAAAGAGAATAAAGAGTAATGAAAAGGAAAGAAGCTTAGAAAAGAAAGAAAAATGAAAGAGAACAAGAGGAATGAAAAGGAAAGAAGCTTAGAAAAGAAAGAAAAACGAAAGAGAATAAGAGGAATGAAAAGTTATGAAGCTTAAAAAATAAAGAAAGACGAAAGAAAAGGAGGAAAATGAAAATGAGAAACAAAAATAAACGGAATTAAATGGCGGGGCAGAATATGGCGTCCATTGCAAAAATGAAAATAATGAAAAAAACTAGAAGAAATGATAGACAAATGAGAAATAGTTTAGAATATAGAAAAGAGAGAAAGTAAAGAAAAATTAAATAAAAATATAAAAGGAAAGAAATGAGAAAAAATGAAAGAAAAAGAATGAAAAGTAAAAAAGAAAGAAAAATGTAAATAAATAAACTGAAAATGAATGAAAGACGAAGTGATAAAAAGAAGGAAAGCGATATAAAAATGAAATAAAAACAAATCAATTTAAGAAAAGAAAGAAAAAAAGATAAAATTAAAAACGGAAAGGAAGTAGATGAATAAGGAACTAATGAAAGTAAACTGAGAACGAAGAGGAAGTTAGAAAAGAAAATAAACGAGAGAAGATGAAAGACAAACAATGAACAGTAATAAAAAAGAAAGAAAGAAAGTAAACAAAAGAAGAAATTGGAAATGAACGGGATAAAACGAAAAGAAGAAAAGAAACAAGGAAACGGATAATAATAAGAAAAAAGATACTACAAAATGGAAGAAAAAGAAAAGAAATGATAAAATGAATGAACTTGAAGGAGAAAGAAATAATAGTAAAGGAAAAATAAAAAGAATGAATGAATGAACGCAGTAGTAAATATTTAAAAATACCTCGGTAAGATAGATATAGGCATTCAGATACGGAAATAACCAATCAGGAGAGAAAATAAGGAAATAATTAAAAAAATGTTTCCCAGAGATAAGGGAAATGCCCAAAAAGGATATAGGGTGGCGAATATATATATATATATATATATATATATATATATATATATATATATATATATATATATATATATATGTGTGTGTGTGTGTGTGTGTGTGTGTGTGTGTGTGTGTATATATATATACATATGTGTGTGTGTGTGTGTTTTTGGAACAAAAGGGAATGAATCTGAAAATCAATTCGGGAACTGGCATATCCCGTTTCCTCCTCTCCAATCCGAATTATTTTAGACAGCATTTTACCGGGCGGGAACAAAATGACGCCCAACTCTTTACCTACACACGCCGGCTTCACTCGGGCAATTAATTATATTCACTCAGACATCGCCGGAAAAGTAACATCAAAGAATCCAACATCACCAAACAGTTTCGGATTTAACAATTAAGATCATAATGATGCCAGCAGGACGTTGTCCGGACATAAATATTTTTACGCTTCTAAAATTATTTTTCTCCAGGTCGTAAGCAATCATAGTTGTATAAAATTCTTACTTCAATGCCTAAGCGATCATAACATAAAAAAAAAAAAAAACTTTCTGCAGGCCGTAAGCGATATTTATACAAAATTCTTTCTTCAGTGAGTAAGCAATCCTAGCTGTATAAAATTCTTTCTTCAGAGCGTAAGCTATCTAATTTTTTCAAATTCTTTCAGCAGGGCACAAAATTCTTCATTTTTAAAGCTATCCTTCAGTTGTCTAATTTTTTTCAAAATTCTTTCATTTTAAAGCGTTGAAAAAATTCTTTCATATTTTTTTATTAAATTTTTAAATTCTTCCAGCAGTGAGTAATCGATGATTTTTGTACAAAATTCTTTCTTTAGGGCGTAAGTGGTCATAGTGGTATACAATAATTTCATTAGGGCGTAAGCGATTATCGATTATTAATTTTTTTTTTTTACGAATATATTCATCTCGATGTCTAGATTTCACAAAAATTTTATCAGTATGTTCTTCGATCAATGTTATTCTATTCTCGATCGATTACCGAAGTTAAGCAGCATCGAACCCGGCCAGTACTTAGCTGGGGGGGGGGCAACTTGTGCACACCGGGTAATGTAAGCAACACCCTACATTGGTAAGTTGTAACTTCCACTCAAACAGCTTCTTCTCGTGAACCACTACCCTATGGAAAAGACTCCCAAGGAGATGTTTCCCAGATCACTACAATCTCAACCTGCTCAAGTCTAGAGTTAACCATTATCTTCCCTTCCTATGGAAAGAAACTACTTCTTAATGTAAACCTCTAACTCGAAAGGCCCCCAGGTGAACCTTATGTTAAAAAAAAAGCACAAAAAGAACTCTTTCGAAGCGCTAAACCAAACAAACATTAAAAAATACATTTTTGAGAACACTAAGCCAAAAATATACTTAAATTCTTAAAGGAAAGCAATCGTTATAGCAAAATATAAAACGATACAAACTCCCCAAAAACTTTTAATAACATTTTGAAAACAAAAATACAGTGTAACCCGGATGTAAGAGAGTTGGCGGGACCGGAGAAAAAGTCTCTTATATCCGGGTTTCTCTTATATCCGGGTTTGGTCTATTTTATATACATTAACACAGGCTCTAATTTGGGACCAGAGAAAATCTCTCTTATATCCGGGTTTCTCTTATATCCGGGTTACACTGTATAAGGAAAAAAAGACCCTTAAAACTTCCGAGAATCCCCCAACTTGTATCAGAAACTGAATGCAAAATAACTTGTATTAGAAACCAGTATATCTAACCTTCTTTTATATTCAATGTCACTTCGGGACGTAGACGATCATGGTTCTCCACATCTTCTAGCATTTCATAAGATTTTTTCTTTTTGTTATTTCACCCAAACCCTGTTCTACGATCCATTTATTCAAGCCCATCCAGTATGATACGCGTTGCTTTCCTCTGTCCCTCTTTCCTCAATCTGTCCTGTGAGTATCAGATTTTCTAAGCCCTCTTTCCTCATTACGTTCTTTAGAAATTTCATCTAACTCTTCTTGACGTTATGTATAAGTTTGCTTTTTTGTTTCCATTTTCTCTAAAACTTAGTCGATGCTCACATACGTTATCCTCATCATCTTTCTGTAGAACTATATTTTGGTTGCTTCAGTTCTCTTCTCCATAAGAAATTTTAAAATAAAAAACAACAACTTAGACCAACTAAATTGTACTGAAAGCTATCACTGATCCTCATATAACATGAAGCTATACCCAAAACAAACACGATTCAAAATATTTATCTGGCCTTAAATACAAGATCTTATCAAGATTATCGGGACTACTGCTAAACTAAGACAGTTAAAGTTTGCATAGTGAAGCCGCTTGGTACATACTGACCTTGAACACTGTTGCGAATAAAAATCAAGTTATAACGTTCTCGTTCATTTACGTTGTTTATATCAGAGCTTGGAAGGAAAGTGTGTAGAGTGTGGTCATCTCAACAGACCACAGATTTTCACTCTTGTGCAGTGGTTTTGGCTAAAATACAACATACTTTAGCTCCGACAACCGCCATATTCCCCAGATATCGCCTCTTAGGAATTTCCCTCTTTCTAAAAATCAAATCGCACTTAAAAGAAACAATATTTTAAGATGTCGAGGAAATCTATGAGATTCCGACGAAGCAGCTGCTCTTTATCAGCAAAAGCCTCAAAAGACTATATAGCCTTCACTACCATAAGTTCGCCTTATGCGTCCCAGAACACCCCACTGTCTCTTTCTGATGTTAAACATAAGTTGTCCTTTATGTTTTCATTTTCTCTAAAACCTTATCGTTGATCGCATTCTCGGTACACGGTATCCCCATCATCCGTCTGTAGAACGACATTTCTGATATTTCAAGTCGCTTTTTCATCTATCAGAAGACTGTCCAGGCTTCACTACCATAACTTCGCCTTTTCTGACCAAAAAAATCTTTTATCTGATTTTAAACATAAGTGTCCATTTTGTTTCCATTTTCTCTAAAACCTCATCGTTGCTCACACGCTCTGTCCATGGTATTCTCAGTATCCTTCTGTAGAATCAGATTTCTGATATTTTAAGTATCTTTTTCATCTGTCAGAGGATTGTCCTTCCTTCACTGCCATACGTTCGCTTATCGTCCAGTTCGCACTCTCTAGTCATTTGATCGTGAATAGGCGTTTTCCCCTTGTTTCCTGTTGAGGATTGGCTTTCAGACTCCTAAATTCCACTATCCTCCTCTTGCGTCTTAGTGACATTATCGCCTTGCTTGGAGGGAAAACGAATTGTAGAGACATAATTTCGAGCATCTACCGAAGAAAGAAATCTATCATCCCCATTGTGTCCCAGAAATCTCTTCTGTCTCTTTCTGATGTTAAGTATAAGTTTCCTTTTTGTTTCCATTTTCTCTAAAACGTCATCCTTTGCTCGCATATTTGGTCTATGGTATCCTCAGTATCCTTCTGTAGAACCACATCTCTGTTGCTTCAAGTACCGTCGTTATCTTTGAGGGGATTGTCCAACATTCAATGACTTACGGGAGGACAGATATCAAGTGAGAGTTCAGTAGTTTTTTTTCCTTTGTTTTTAACACAATTTTTCTGCTTCTTAATAATTTTTTTATTTAAGTTTGGAATACATCTTTTTGCTATCACTTCGGATTTCACTGTAACATTTTCCGTTTTCTGTGAAAACACTTCCCAGATATTTAAATTTTTGTACTTATTTGATTTTGCCCTCTCCGATTTGTAATTTGCATTTTAGGCTCACCCTTTTGCTAACAACTATAAATTCGATCTTCATGTAGTTGATATTTAACCCTTTCTCCTCGTTATCCTTCACTGCTTCCTGTAGACGATTTTGTAGTTTTCTTTCCGTATCTGCTATCAACACTGTGTCATCTGCATATGTTATGTATTTAAGATTGTGGCCACAACAATGAATCCTGGCTGGACTTCTGATTCCCTCAGAACCTTTTGAAATGCATTTTTTGGTTATCCCAATGCATCAATGCATCTTCGGATTTCAGTGTCATACTTTCCGTCCTCTGTGAAAACACTTCCCAGATATTTAAGTCCGTCATTATTCCAACAAATGTTAAGTACCCCTCACAGTCGAACATACATTCATAAGTTGCCAACATCTCTGTCAAATTCAGACAAAATATTATCAAGCAAACAATAAAAAAGAAATCTTTGGAAACGCTAAACCGAACAATATCCTTAAGTTCTTAAAGGAAATCAAACTCTATACGAAACTATAAAAACTCTCCAAAAATGGCAGAATATCTTTAACATCCTTTTGCTAACAAAGATGCATTCTGTTTTCTTGCTGTTGGTTTAGTCATTTTTCTCGCTTTTTTTCATTAGCTTCTGTAGGGAGTTTTGGAGTTTTCTTTCAGTGTCTCTCATCTGCATATATTGTTAAGATTGTGGCCGCCTATAATGAATCCTGGTAGGATTTCTATTTCGCTCAAAATCGCTTCACTCTATACTTTCAATAGGTATGATGGGAAGATATATTCTTGTTTTACATATATTTCTATTTTTATATATTCTGATCTCATTTTCTATCCATATGTAGGGGGCTTGCTGCCAATATACGTTCAGTCCATGGTATTCTCAGAATCCTCCTGCAGAAACACATTTCTCTTGCCTCAAGTCACTTCTTCATTTGTGTTAACACTGGACAGTATTTCCTTCATTTCTAAGGAATTTTTTAAGTTACTTAATACATAACTTAACTTTTGGAAGGCATCTTTCGCTATTCTAATGTCCTTTTGTATTCATCCAACAAATGTTTAGTACCCTTCACAGTCGAACATACATTCATAAGTTGCCATCATCTCTGTCAAATTCAGACAAAATATTATCAAGTAAACAATACAAAAGAAATCTTTGGAAATAATAAATAATACATAAGTCAAGTGTGAAGATACATTCTTGCTTTACACGCATTTCTTTATTTATATATGCCGAACGCATTTTCTATCCATATATAGGGGAGTCTGTTGCCAATATAGGTTCAGTCCATGGTATTCTCAGTATCCTCCTGCAGAAACACATTTCTCTTTCCTTAAGTCACTTCTTCATTTATGTTAACACTGGCCAGCATTTTCTTCATTTCTAAGGATTTTTTTCAGTTATCTAATACTTTGCTTAACTTTTGGAAGGCATCTTTCTCTATTCTAATGTCCCTTCGTCATCATCCAACATAATGTCAAGTAACTCTCACAGTCGAACATACACTCATAAGTTGCCAGCACCGTAATAAAATTCAGACAAAATATCAAGCAAACAATAAAAAAGAAATCATTGGAAACGCTAAACCGAACAATATGCTTAAGTAATTAAAAGAAATCAAACTTTATACCAAAATAGTAACATATAAATCTTACAATAAAATTACATAAAATATTAAAAGCTTAAAACGAACCCTTCAGAATTCATAATTTCTGATATTGAGTTTAAGATTCTTTTTTGGTGTCATTGTCTCTAGAAATTTGTCTGTGTTATTCTCAGTATCCTTCTGTAGAACCACGTTTCTGTTACTTCATGTCTCTTCCTCATCTTGGAGTAGATTGGTCAGCAATCACTGCCATGTAGAAGGACCGATATTAAGTTCAGTACTCTTTTCTTTTTTATTTTTCTAAATATATTTCCTGTATCTTAATCCTTTGCTTAGCATTTGGGAGGCATCTTTCTCTATCCCAATACATTTGCAAGCTCTCCGTGTCACACTTTCTGTTCTCTTTTAATACGCTTCTCAGATATCTAATTTGTTGTACCTGTTTGATTTCCGCTAGTATGAAACATTCCCATCATGCAACAGATGTCAAGTACATCGCACAGTCGAAAATATACTCATAAGTTGCCATCGTCTCTGTCAACTTCAGAAAAAATATTATCAAGCAAACAATAAAAAAGAAATCTTTGGAAGCGCTAAACCGAACAATATCCTTAAGTTCTTAAAGGAAATCAAACTTTATACGAAAATACAAAATTATAAAAACTCTCCAAAAATGGCAGAATATCTTTAACATATTTTTCCTGAAAAAACAGGACCCCCCCCCACACACACACACAAAAAAAAACCCAAAAAACTTCAGACTTCATAAAGATCCTAGGAAAAAATAACAGTACGAACTCTAGTAAGCAACTTATTTCAGAAACTACATCATACTTATTATAAAACCCAGGTTGTGTGTGTGTGTCTGTTCGTTTATATATTGGATCGGATTTCCTACATTTTTTAACCGATTTCAACAAAACTTCACAAGACTACGTAAAATTACCTTGCGGTGGTTATGACAGCGCCAAAAATTGGAAAAACACAATTGTTTTTGCACGAAATCAATTTGAAAACACGATTAAGAGGCATCGCTAACGCGAGAATGAAACGGGGACAACTCATATCGAGTTATACTTATTATAAAACCCAGGTTGTTTGTATGTGCGTGTGTGTGTGTGTGTGTTCGTTTATATATGGGATCGGATTTCCTACTTTTTTCAACCGATTTCAACAAAACTTCACTTTTTTTGGCAGGTAGTGTTTCTTATTGTCTTGCACACTTTTTTTTCTTTATTTTTACATTCAGAATGCTTTAAAAATTCCATTTACAAGACAATTGTTTATAATAAAATTCTGTTCAATCGGTAGACTCATAACGATTGAAAACAATGTTTTTGTTTGAGTTTGGGTTTGACCAATTCGTAAAAAAAAAAAAAAAAAAAAAAAAAAACTAATTAAGACATGCGTGTCCGTCAACCTTAAACAATAATCTTTGTCAATTTTATTTTTCAGTTTTTATGATGGTCGATACTTGATCTTTCTCTTACTGCTACATCCCCGGGCAACGCCGGGCTCTACTGCTAGTACAAAATAAATTGTATTAGAATCCAGAATCTGCAATAGATGATTATAAAAAAAATAATACATTGACTCGTAGACAGAACGATCACTGATACACATATAACATTAAATCCTATAGGCATGGGATGGGGTAATGATTAGCGGCTTGGATTGAGGAATCAGAGAGCCTAGTTCGAATTCCACTCGGATCCTTGGTAAAGGTATAAATCCTCCTCTTCTCTTCCTAGCTATGGGTAAATAGCAGGACAGATCGGGTTCTATAGCCTTGCATGGTAACTAGGTATAGAAGAAAAAACCGGAAGGGATGGAGAGAGTTGGGTTCTGTCAGGCTATATTGACCAGGAAGCACCACTTTTACTGCTGCTGCAGTATACATGGTGCCACTACGACACTGGTCACGGGATAAAAAAAATAATAATAATAAACCTATAGTTATTGATGAGCAGTGAAAGAAAAGCAAAGCTAAAACAAAGATGTTATTAATTTAAACTATTATTAAATTAAATTTCCTTAGTTAATTCTTTTCAAACTTTGTGAACTGGTGCTACATAATCGCAAGCAAAGAACTGTACCAAACAAAGAAACCACATCACTTAAAGACTTTCAACGGCAGCAACAACTAAAATGGATATCATATATAATTGGAAGAGAAAATAATGATATATTCAAGATGCTGACGTTCCACACTACCTCAAACAAAAAGTTAGTAAGGAAACCGCCATCAATACTGGAAAGAGCGATAACAGTGGATTTGAGAAACCTATTTTCTTAAAAATGTTTTGAGAGAAAGATTTCATAAATTTCAACCAAAAATAGCACCGGCAATGAAGGGCATATTTTTCCTTATAAAGAAACTGCAAACTTGTTATCGCAAAATTGACTTAGTTTATTTTCTGTTATTGTTTACTCTTTTGAAAGACCATCATACAACAACCATTAACTTTATAGGATACAGTGGAGGTTTGGGGTATTGTTTTTGTGATTCACTTGCATCTGCCACTGACCTACTCTCTTACTATTGTTAAAGAGTATCCATTTCTCATTGCAATCGGGAAAACAGCAGAGAGAACACCTCAAAGCGACATTCTTTTTGAGTTTCATTCAATTTATGCAGAACAAAGCTATGCAGTTTCTTTATTTTTGCAATTTCTTTTAAATACCGAGAAAGATTTCTGTGAGATGTTTCGAGTTCTGCTGCAAGTCTTCGGACTGTAGTTCTCGGATTTTGATCAACCGAAGAATTCAATTGATCATGTCTGATAACCGATCATGGTCTTCCAGTTGGTTAATTAAGAATTCAACTCAAGGATAAAAAAAAAACTTAGTTGATGACGTTTATAAAATAAGATCAATTTGAGGCGTAAAAAAAGGAATTTTGTTTTTACTCTACAAATTGCCATTTTTTTACACCTTAACTTGTTCTTATTTTATCAACTCGGTTTGATTTCCTTGATTTGAATTCTTAAGCGTTTCTAGTTTCTTTACACTGTTTTTATTCAAATTAAGGAAGGACCAAAACTGTCAACTGCTAGTCGAAATATTTCCATTAAAATAAATCATTCGTTAGAACTACAAGTTTTTTCTTTTAATTATGCAACTATGTTATACCAGAACATTACCTATTCTATTGTAATAGACTCTCCCACACATAATAAGTAGTAGTAGTAGTAGCGGTCGCCAGTTGGGCTCAGTGGAGTTGAGTGAGTCAGTCGATGTCGGACATTGAAGTATCAACCATTACAACTAGATTGCTGCGTCATTAACTATTATTGCAAGTTCCTAACGTTTTGTACGTCGGGCTCTTTTAGGACATACTTAGTGAAATACAAGCCTCCACGGTGAAAACTACTCTACAACAAACTACAAACGGAGACAAGCATCCTAACTTTACTGAGGTTACTTTGTTAGATGTCCAGATCATCAACCAACCCCAAAATCCGTCATTTCATAGGTAACAACCTAATATTAGCATATGTACATTTGGTATAGTGATTGCTAACCATTACACCACCTCGAGGTGCCCTATGTACAGGGGGCCGACACTATTTGGGGGACACTTTGAAAAGTGTGCTTAAAGGTGTTTTTTTGCTGCCGAGAGCTTTCGTGTTGATGAGTAGGTAGTTCAGCAGTAACTGTCCATTAATGGTATGAACATTGATTGATGGGTTTGTCTTTGGTTTCATGTTTTCTTTATTTTTACTTCAACTTAGGCGACACTATTTTTCGGACATGACACAAATTCGGGGTTTTTTAATGATTTAGTCGTCGAACGTCTACAATATGCACATTTTCTGCAGGTAAATTGTACCCTGACCATTACATTTGGGTATCTTTACCATTCACTGCGAAAACGTATTAAAATCCTGGAGAAGAATGCGTTCAAAAGAAGTCATCAGTTTGGTCCAAAAGAAGAGAGAAGACGGGCTCAGCATCCGAAAGATCGCCGCTGAGATGAAGCTACCGAAGTCAACAGTTGAATATAAGCACAGACTATGAGCGGAAGAAGAAGAGAAGACGAAAAAAAAAAAAAAACAATTTCTAAGAGAACAGAAAGAAGAATGAAGAGGAGTGTTACGAGGTTGTTATCATCTGGAGAAAAGGTGACAGCGAAGAAAGTAAAGGAGAAGTGTGAACTTGACGTCACTGTTCGAACTGTACAAAGAAATCTACACGAAATTGGACTTAAGTATGCTAAAATCAAGACAAGAATTACACTAACGAGAAAACACAAGGAGGCAAGGCTGGGAAGCACGAAAAGATGGATAACAAACCAAGTCAACTTCAAAAAAGTGATATTTACTGATGAAAAACGTTTTAAGTTTGATGGACCTGACGGGTGGTGTACATGGTGAACCTGTTATTTTCAACAAGAGACAGATAAGAGGAGGAGGAGTCATGGTTTGGGGTATGGTATTTCCGAATGGAAACTTGTGGCTCGAGTGGTTCAAAGGATGTCAAAATAGCTTGAGCTACAGAGAACTTTTGGAAAAGAGAGCCCTACCACTCATAGAAAAAGAAATGGGAAGTAATTTTATTTTGCAGCAAGATAATTGCAGCATCTATGTGGCCAAATCAGTGACAAATTGGATATGTGAAACAAATATAACTACTCTGGAATGGCCTGCAAGAAGTCCAGAGTTAAATTTAATTGAAAACATATGGGAAATGCTTGCAGAGCTTGTTTACGACGGGCCAAAAATAAGCAGAGAGGCTGAACTGTGGCAGCGCATACAAGATGCTAAAAATAGACTGCTAGAAAAACGAAGAGACGTTATTATCAATATTTACGAACATTATGAAGATAGACTGATAGAAGTCATTGAAAAAAAGGGTGCTGCCATAAACTATTAGCATTGTTTCTGCAATGTCCGAAAAATACTGTTGCCTGTGTATTGTGAAAATTTGTAAAAAATAAAAATACTTCTAATTTGAATTCTGCTTTTCCATT
This sequence comes from Acanthosepion pharaonis, assembly GCA_903632075.3. NCBI lineage: Eukaryota > Metazoa > Mollusca > Cephalopoda > Sepiida > Sepiidae > Acanthosepion > Acanthosepion pharaonis. The sequence goes on along the minus strand of CAHIKZ030000678.1, from coordinate 392,389 downwards.
TGTAGTACTGAAACAGTTTTTAAATTTTATTGCCATTACACTAAAGCTGTACAGACTGCCTGTGCTACCTAAAACTTGTAAAAAATAAAGTGTCTGAAAAATAGTGTCGGCCTCCTGTACATCTAGTATAAATATATGGAAAACGCAATCTTTTTTTAAGAATTGGGGCAACTCAATTATAAGCCAAATTTTGTATGGTAATCGCTGATTATATTAATAGCTTTTCATCAACGAAATAATGATTTTTAAATGTAATGAAAAGTGAAAGAGACATGATTATCGATTATCCGTTGACTAACAATTGATAAGACGACTTCCACGCCAAAAGCTGGAAGTGAATATAGACCAATATAAAGAAATTATTGAAGTCTATTTTTAAACAATTGGTAATCAGAATTTGAATAAATCAGGAAGATGAAATTGTAATGGTAATACTAACCGTTTCCTTATAAGGAAACATTCAGCTTTCATTGACCGAGCAGCCAGTGCTACTCTACTTACGATTTTCTTCACATCCTGGCCACCAGGCTAGGATGAAAGTTTTTAGTATCTACCTTCGGGCAAATAAACTAATTTTTTTTCATACTATTTACATTATTCGGACTATCGTCCTCATCTTTGTCGCCATATTGAACACAACGTTTCGGCCGTTGTAAGCTCCGGCCTTCTTCAGGTGGTTGGAATGTCGAACTGAACACTTTATTTAACTCGCTGGTGTAGACAGTTCTAGTTCCACGTGTCATGACTAATGGATGTCAGTTATCAAGGACACATCCTTAGAGGCACATGTCACAGTGGATAAAGATGTTGGTTAGATCCAGTGACAGAACCTAAAGTGTTGAGAGTTCAATACCTGGTTAAGGCAGTGGGGAATTTGGAGAGGGGAATTAACAGAAGATAACTGATAACTGACTATAATAGTACAATAATATAATAGTAGTTAATGAAATTATTTCTTTTGCTTTTAAATATACAAAAAATATCACATTTTCAGGTGTTTTTTTAGGGAAATGACCAGTGGATCCAATTTTTTTTTCCTGTGGTATATATACCGAGTGTAACAGCAAAATTGTCCAAATCGTGTAACAGTAAAATTGTCCAAATCGTGTAAGAGCAAAATTGTCCAATTCGTGTAACAGCAAAATTGTCCAAACCGTGTAACAGCAAAATTGTCCAAATCGTGTAACAGCATAGCTACCAATCCCACAAAATGTTTACTATCTAAAAAAAAAAAAAAAAGAACAAAAAAAAACCCCACTAAACCGAGTATATTTTTTCCAGAGTTTTCAAATAAGATGTTTGGCCATCTTGACACAGTTTATTGTAAGAATGACTGAAAAACCCTTGGATTTTTTCAACTAAAAAGAGAGCAGGATAAACTGTTTTGTATCAGACTATTTTCCAAATAAGCAATGGCGAGAAGAAAAATTCAATAATTCTACTTAGATTCATGCTCTGACTTCCATCTTCAAAGTCCAACGAGTGAATAAGTTTAGAAAAGAGAGAACAGTAGAGAGGAAAAAAGGATGAGGAGGTCATAACAGCAAGAGGGATCATCATTTCAACTTAGAGCTAAAGTGATCAATTAGAAAAGATCCAACTCAATCCACAAGACGTTTGGAACACGAGAGAGGAGTTTCAGCTATGACAGTCCAAAGAGCAGTGAAAATAGACTTGAAAATGGAACCGTACGTATAAACTCCAGGACAGAAAGAAGGTTAGAGAGGGAGAAGATCATCTAGACTTAGTTGGAAAATTATCTTGGAATAATATATATATATATATATATATATATATATATATATTATTTCAATACTTCATGTACTTCCGATCCATAGCTATAATTAATTAATGATGAACATGTCATTTTCATTTATGATCGAACTGATTCTTCTGTTAAGGTTGGAGAGTAATTGTACATTCTTATTGTTCAGAGGCCAATAGTGTTAAAAAAAATCCTTGGAGAATTCCAGTATGATATCTTTAATCATTTCTAAGATACAACGGCTCCGATCTTAATCTAACAATTGAACAATTTTGCTGTTACACGGTTTTGACTATTTTGCTATTGCACCCGGTTTATATATATATATATATATATGTATATATATATATATATATATATATATATATATATATATATATATTATTATAGAATAGAAATCTAAATTTACCTCATTCGAATAGCTATTTCAGCCAACAAGTTCTATGTTGGTATTGTCAACTCAGAAGTGTGATCAGTTTTAAAATTTCATATTAGTAGGATTCACGTGGATAATATATCAAGAGATTAATATATATATATATATTTGAATAAAAAACAGACCACTTTAAGGTTCCATGTAATAAATTATTTCACCAAAGGTTGAAATGAATCATTTCAACCTTTAGAAGTAAAGTCTGATTGAGGATCCAGAGCCCTTTAAAAGGGCTGTGGTGAAATAATTTATTACATGGAACCTTAAAAAGTGGTCTGTTTTTTATTCAAACATATTTGCTCTGAATTTACATTGAGCTCTCCCGATATCATCCTCGTTGGGTTTTACCCATACGGATTACCTAGTTTTGCATAAACTATATATATATATATATATATATATATATATATATATATATATATATATATATGCATGTTTCATTAAAACGACAGACAAGGTACTACAGTTGAGCTTTTTATTTAATTTTTCTTGTGTTCTGACAAGAGCTTTCTTTCCTGGACAAAGGGTGTGTAAGAACTGTCCGAATGTTTTATATTTCCGAGCGCTTTCGGTTATACCTTTCCATAAATATAGCACACCTTAAGACTATATATATATATATATATATATATATATATATATATATATATATATATATATATATATATACTATTTATATTGTTCAAAGTGTTGTCCTCATCTTTATTGCACTATTCACGAAGATTCGGCCGTTGTGCGACCCAGGAACGGATGGCACATTGGATAAAATCGTTGAATAATCCAAAGTGCTGTGTCTTCTCTACCTGTCCACAGCAGAGTTGAACAAAATCTTGGAGAGTTCATTTACTAAACTGAAATTGAGATATCCAGAATATATATATATATATATATATATATATATATATATATATATATATATATATATATATATATATATATATATTATATATATATATATATATATATATATGTATAATTATTTTTTATAAAAGAAAATTATAACATAAGTATGTTATAAAATCACTAGTTTGCAGAGTTAAATGGACGAAATAATCCCTTTTGTTCGTAGTGGGAATGTTCTTAAGTGATACTCCGAAATTGATTCTATCCATATTATAAGGATAGAATAGACAGGGCTCGACAGTAATAGGAACTAATATCCAAGTATATAATTGGTATATACGGAATGAATTCCAATAACCAACAATTACTATTCTTAAAAGAGTGCTCAATACAAAGTAGAGCAGATATAATTATTTTTATAAAAAAATTATAACATAATAACATTATATATATATATATATATATATATATATATACTCCGTGTCCTCTCAAAATGTACCTATGCATTAAATGACTATAAATGCTGTGTTTAATGACTTGTAAACAAGATTAATTGTTAAAATTGAGGAATATTAATGTTAATTTATAAAGGCGATTAACGGTTTAAATTAAATGAAATTAAATGCATGTTTATACGTATTCGAACTGGTGACGAAATAAAAGTTAATGCTTTTTTGAGACACGCTGTGTGTGAACGTGGGCGGGTCCCAATCTCATTTTTCCTAAAATAATTAATACTTTGCGTAGCCAACATACACGACCACAAATATGTTTAAAAAAATTTAAAGAAAAGTGTTAAATCAAACACGTCATGTTTTTGACGATGTACAACACATACATCAATCCCAAAGCATAACAGTCTAATCCCAATTTAAACAATATTCATTTAAACAAAAAATCTCGACTATTACTCGCTAATTTTTTTGCCAGACATTGGATTAAAGATGCCATGCTGTTGTGTTTACATAGATATTAGTTGATAACACAACAATACTCACATATACACACAGTAAAAAGAACCTTAAAATATTGGAGGCCATCTACATTAAAACAAAGAAACCCCCCACTCAGCAAAATTACACTTCAAACCAGTCACATGTTACAATGCATTTAAACATATGATTCTATTGATGACATTTCTTTCTATCACGTGATCATCTATGACGTCATAGAACCGCATTACAAATTTACGACCTGCGTCTGCTGTTCTGCTATCGTTATCTTCGCATATTAAACTTCTATGTAAACATAGTTTGTCATCTTTGATAGTGAACATCTCTAATGTAATGTCCATATAACCACTCTGAAGCTGGGTCATGCGATCCAAAGCTTAGATCAAGGAACAGCATGATAAAAATATCCAAATGTTGGACAGATTTGTCTTTATTTTCTCCCGAAATAAAAGCTAATATACGATGCTTGGAACGGCTCACGAATAAAACATAATAGACATACGTTGTCTGTTATATTTAACAATATATATATATATATATATATATATATATATATATATATATATATATATAATTTTAATGTGAGTTTGTCATTTGGCTGATTGATGCTACCTTTAGCATCTCGTCTCTAGAGTTTCCAGTGGACCCGTCCGTTCACTCTTCCAGGGGGTATCAGCACTATGTGTATTCGTGAAGTGGGAGATAATTAAAAACAGAGAAGGAAAAAGAGAGAAAAATACATATGTACTTTCTTATCTCTCAAAAGACAGTTTTATATATAGATAATATGAAGAGACTGAGCTTTTTAGATAGACATAAACAAACTGGGATCGATAGATAGATAGATGGACATGATGAAAGACAGAAAGAATGCGAGCTCTCGCTCACCATCAGCCTCGCCTTGTTCAACAATGTGAGCGGCATAATGAAAGTCTTTTAAAAATAGAAAGTCGCCCACTCGAATTCCAACTATGCCCAACACAGGTTGGCTCGGTATTAGCTTCTAGTGCAATTGACAAATAATACATAAATAACACATCTCACACAGTTAAAAACATGCGAATAAACTAACCACACCAGAAGCAACTGCCTCGAAAATGGCTACAGAATTGGCCGAAAGCGCTTGGATCAATCGATGACACGGACAGGTTCTGTACTCGTTCATCCCCACTAAACGGAAAAATGTAAGAACGTTGGAAAAACTAAATAAAAATGAATAACATTATCCTTGTTTGTCATATTTTACATAAATCGATAGTTGTATACGAAGAGATAGATCTGAATATGTCAGGATAGAAAGCTGTGTACGAATAGACTGACGTTGATAGACAAAGAATGACATATATATATATATATATATATATTTACTCTCGCGTGGTCATGTGTGAGGTCACGAGCTGCGATGCGATTTTCGCTTCCGCGTCTCGTATACACGAGTTTGTCGTTGCGTTGAAATTTTTCATGCAACACAAACAAACTATCATTATTGTTTTGTCCGTGTATTGTTTGATATATTGAAATGTAATTGTCATCTTTGATAATAGCTTATGTAAACCGAAAGCTTAGATTGGATTAAAACATGTATCAATATGGTGATATCCTTTCGTCTTTCAATGATAATGTTATTAAGCTTATCAGACAATATGAAAGGAACTTACTTAAAATAAATAGACAAAACTTGTCTATATTATTTAATGAAACATGCATCAGTGAAAAATCGCTGACTAAGTATACACAATATATGTATGTATGTATGTATGTTTAGGCAGCATGTCTTCATTCAAGCATGTTTGGTTGAATAATCTAGACATATTATATGTATTTATTATTGTTTTAATACTCTCAAATTGCCGGATAAGTTTCTTAGTGCTGTTACAAAATTAATTAAGAAAGACGACGTAGTTTTGGTTATTTCTTTTATTTTCCATCTCACCCAAGGTCATCTTCACGGGTGAATTAAGACAAAAAATTAATGTAATTAATAGTTGTGAATTATTTTGTAAAAATTAACGTTAAGAATATATAAGGGAAGTAACTTAATTTATTTTTTCATTATTAATGCTTTTAAACCTTCAATTTTTGTTTTCCTTAAATTAAACAAAAATACAGTTTGAACAACCCAAAATATGTTTTTATAGACATTTTAAAACATTGTTGCTATACTCATAATTAATTTTATTTTGTGTTGGTTGAAAGTTTTTATATAGGGCGCTTTAAGAATTTGAAGTCCTTGTTTTTTTCATGGTGGACTATAATTACATTTTCAATATTAATTTCCCTAAAACGCGAATGTGGACAAGAATGAAAAGGACCTCCAATCGTTTGTTGATTGGAGTAGGAAATGGCTGGTTAACATTAATGCCTCAAAAACAAAACTGCTCTCTATTATCCCTCACGGAGAACCCTTCCTGCCTCACGTTAGAATGTCTGATGCTCAATTCTACGAGAGCACCTCACTGCGACTGCATGGCCTCACACTATACGCTGACCTGAGATGGAACAAATACATTGAATCAATAGCTTCATTTACCGCAAGGAAAGTTGCTTCCGACGAGCTACATTCCCTAGTTCCCAGACTGCATGAATTTAAACGTGCTACTAGGTGGGCTGACCTGAGATGGAATAAATACATTGAATCAATAGCTTCATTTACCGCAAGGAAAGTAGCCTCTCTGTGTCGCGCCATAAAGTGTTTTCTCGCCCGCGTCCATCCTTCAAATCTATAAATCAACCATTCGCCCTTGCATAGAATACTGCTGTTATATAGAGTTTGGAGCCCCCCTGTTCGTATTAAGGTCCTCTACAAATTGCAGAGGCGGATATGCAATGTAGTTGACCCTGATCTGGCATCTCGTGTACAGTCCCTCTCACACAGACGTGCCGTCGCTTCCCTCTGTCTTTTCTACAAATACTGTCACGGTAACTGCTCCGACGAGCTACATTCGCTAGTTCCCATACTACCTGAATTTAAACGTGCTACTAGGTTGGCATCTAAGTCCCACTCTTTCACTGTATAAACGGTTAAATATGGCCGTCTCTTCTACCCCAATAGCTTCATGTATCGCACTTCCCGTCTGTAGAACTTCATTCTTCTTATTGGCTTCCCTGATAGCTATAATCTCTAACTATTCAATCGACATCTCCAGATGCCTTGATCTATTCCTCGTCCTTCGCTTCATCCTTTCCTCTTTCACGCCTCTTTACTCTTACTCCCACTCTCTGTAACCCCTTGCGTGCTAGTGACACTCACGCCTTGCTTGGGGTGAAAAGCTTAAAAAAAATTACCTCACCTTCATTTCATTATCATGAAATGAAGGTGTTATGGCCCAGGTTAGGACCAAGGAAGAACAACACGAACACAAGGGTAGAAATAACGAAGGTATATTACACGAAATAACAATAAAAGATGTGGAAGGTGTTAGTATGACTGTCAGTTTGGTTTGGAGTGAACTACTATCGACTCGACTCGATTCGGTATACGCCGAGTTTAACGTGGATTTCCCGATCTCGTAGGCTCGGCCAAAAAATGCCCATAGAACACGTATGAACGGGATCGGGTTGGTCAACCCCCCCCTCCGAACGAGACTCTGCCCTTCGACGGAGCCTCGTCCAGGTTCCTTTCTACTCAGAGGCAGAGAGTTCGACCGTCAAGCCGAGTTGTCGGCTTGATTCGGTATCTAGCCACCCCCCTCCCACGAGGGTTGCATGTGGCACAAGGCCGAGTTTATCGTGAGTTTCCCGAGCCCGTAGGCTCGGCCAAAAAATGCCCGTATAACCCGTATAAACGAGATCGGGTTGGTCATTTTCCCCGAACGAGATTCTGCCCTTTGGCTGAGCCTCGTCCGGGTTCCTCTCCGCTCAGAGGCAGAGAGTTCGACCGTCAAGCCGAGCTTGATTCGTCCTTCTCTCTTGAGAGGCGTAGTATACATCGTATTAGGAAGAGTTCATTCTGTAGTTATAGGTAAGGACCCATGGCAGAAGGTGAGGTAATTTTTTAATTCTGTTTTGAATTATAGAGTTGGCCAATATCTGGACTGGAAAATATACAACTTTTGCGGAAAGGAAACTTACCTCATTGATAGGAACACAACACAGACACAATCACAGGCAAACTATAATCTCCAACTATTCAATCGACATCTCCAGATGCCTTGATCTATTCCCTGTCCTTCTCTTCATTATTTGCTCTTTCATGCCTCTCTACTCTTGCTTCTATTCTCTGTAACACTTTGCGTGACAGGGGCATTCCCGCTTTGCTTGGAGTGAAAAACTTAAAAAAACGTTCTTTTATATGTTTGGAAATAGAATGAGAATCCCACACGTGTAAAGTACACCTTCGTGATAGTGTTGTCGTCGTGAATATAATAAGTAATGGATGTATATCGGTTGTTATCTGAGTCAATATCTCAAATATTATTATTTAATATTTGTGTCAGGTCACCTGTGAACCTAAAGCTGCAATTGACATTTTTCTGGGTCGTGCATGTACAAACGAACGTCCCGTTATAGACCGACTTAATTTCCATCGTTATTATTGCATCTCACTACAAAAAAAGAAGCTCCGAGAGCATTTCTATGAAGGAATACATGTACAAAGAAAGGGGTTTCCAGAAGAATCTAAACAACGTGTCTAGTTCAGTCAGTGAAGTGCCAAACGTGATATAATTTGGGGCGGTCACGTATCCTACAATTCATGAATGACTAGGCAGAAGACATTCTCGCAGTAGGCTAGAGTCTCTTTCTGTGGCAGAGGGGGGGGAATATATGGGTTAATAACTTTTCTATGGAGAATATATAGATTAATAATTTTTCTAAAGTTATTTGCGCGTAAGGGAATGTAACGAAACCCACTGGAATTCGAACTCGGCTCTCCATTTCCTAATTCAAGCCATTATTCATTATAGAACATCCAAGCCTTGTTATTATTAGTAATAATAAATAAATTCATATATATATATATATATATATATATATATATATAAAATATAAGTATAAATGACGATTCCGTATAGGATGCAGGTTCGAATCCTCTCAAAGGACGCATATATTTTCTATGAAAATTTCTCGGACATTCAGGCCGGTAAATGTTATTTAATACAGTTTGTTATAAACAGAGCATTTACTAAAATACTTGTATCTATAAAAAGAATGTTAAACATAAAAATGTCTTTAAATATAAATATATGTTGAGAAATGGACAAGGTCCGACAATTTATTTATTAAAGACATTTTTATTTATGTTAACGTTGTTATTTTATAGATACAAGTATTTTAAAATAAACAAAAATAAACATTTTTTTTCAAACAGATAAAGAGAATTACAAAAACCTGCATCTTCCAACATTATCTATTCTCCAGACATGCCTTACCACTCGGCCACCATGAACCTTATGGTAGACAAGGTCGAATTTACTGTTATAAACTACAATCTTCCATGAATCTCGTTTCATAACTGCTCTGGCGTATCGAATGTAAACAAATGACGTCATATGTTAAGAAATGGACAAGGTCCGACAATTTATTTATTAAAGACATTTTTATTTATTCATGGTAAATTGTCGGACCTTGTCCATTTCTTAACATATGACGTCATTTGTTTACATTCGATACGCCAGAGCAGTTATGAATGTACGAGATTCATGGAAGATTGTAGTTTATAACAGTAAATTCGACCTTGTCTACCATAAGGTTCATGGTGGCCGAGTGGTAAGGCATGTCAGCGTATATGACAGTTCCGTATAGGATGCAGGTTCGAATCCTGTCTATGAACGAATATTTTCTATGAAAATTTCTCGGACATTCAGGCCGGTAAATGTTATTTAATACTGTTTATCTTAAACAGAGCATTTGCTTAAATACTTGTATCTATAAAATAACAACGTTAAACATAAATAAAAATGTCTTTAATATATATATATATATATATGTGTGTATGTATCAGACGTTATATAATATTAAAAAAAATGGACAGTGTGTATTGGTGGGAGAGAAGGAAAAACCGGTTAACTAACTTAGCCACCAATACACTCTGTCCATTGTTTTTTTTTTTATATTATATAAATTGAGCGAGGTACGAAACCGGTTAGCTACCCGTTTTTCATTTTTACTTTTTATTATCATGAGTGGTAATCATAAAACTATTTTTTTCTGTTCATGGCAGTCATAAAATTTTGCACCACTCAACATATCTTTATTTATATATATATATATATATATATATATATATATATATATCTATATATATATATATATATATATATATATATATATATATATATATATATATATATATATATATATATATATATATATATATATATATATATATATATATATATATATGTGTGTGTATTTATGTATATATACATATAATGTTTTTTAGAGAGACAGACAGACAGACAGACAGAGAGTGGTTAAACAGAGAGAGAGAGAGAGAGAGTCAATACATTTCTCCCAATTCAATCATATTCTGTTGCATAATGTCTCCTCAAAATGCATCGCCATCTGCTCATCTTTCTTGATTAAGGGATGAAAAATATTTGTCAGATTTTTGATTGGTTGCCTGTCCTTAAACGAACATACACAGATGCGCACACGCACAGATGTATATAAAAGCAGATGTATATAAATGTATGTATGTTCTGTCTCCCTTTGTTGCTCTCTATTTATGTATACATAAGTGCACACACACACACACACACACACACACACCCACATATATATATATGTACATGAAATAAACTTGTGTATATGTATGTAAATGTGAATAAGTATTTTTTATGCTAATATTCATGTTTTAAGATAGCAAATATACGTTTTATCTATCTCAATCTGTTCGTATATCTTTTTCTATCTATCTATTTCCCTCAGTTTTTATATATATATATATTAACCTATGCATCTGTTTCAATCAGTTCACATATATTAATCTATGTATCTATCTCAGTTGTTCGGATCTATCTATCAACCTATGTATGTATGTATGTACGTACGTATGTATCTGTCACAGCGTGTTCCTATCGATCTATGGAACTATCTAAAATTGCATCAATCGATCTATCTTAATCAGTTCGTATCTATCTATCTATCTATCTATCTATCTATCTATCTATCTATCTATCACATTCTGTTCATATCTATCTATTTCAGTTTGCTCCTATCTGTCTATCTATCTTAGTCTGTTCATTATCTATCTATCTATCTATCTATCTATCTATCTATCTATCTATCTATCTATCTATCTATCTAAGTCTGTTCATTATCTATCTATCTATCTATCTATCTATCTATCTATCTATCTATCTCAGTCTGTTCGTATCAATATACCTAATCAGTTTCTTCTCCGTCTCTCTCCCTCTCTCTCAAATCTATGTATCTGTCTATATATCTTTAGTATTTAGAAGCCTGTCTTTCAATCACAATGTTATTTGCCCGATTCGATACCCACCTGAAATCTACGAAAGTAAATCTATATTAGGAAACATCTATCACATATTTGCATACATACCTATAAATATATATATATATATATATATATATATATATATATATGTGTGAGTGTGTGTGTGCATGTGTGTGAGTGTGTGTGTGTGTGTGTGTGTGTGTGTGTGTGCATAAATAGGCGGTTGAACGAAAATAGTCTTCTTTTTTTTTAAATAATACGAAAGATCTGTGACAGAGGTTGGGGTTGAGTGGGAAGTTAGGCATTGGCTGCGTGAGGGGGGGGGCGGCTGAAAGACAAAAGACATTTCGAGAATCGAGAAAGGAAAAATCGTCAAAGAAAACATTGGAAGAAGAAGCGAAATGAAATTGTGACACCTGATAAGGTGTAAGTGAATTGAAATGGAGGAGGGGGGGTATAGACTTATTATGCCTGCCGACGTAGATAAGACGTTGACGGCTCGCGATAACTGGCAGGTGCTCGGAAAGCGATGGTAAATTCAATTTGTATGTGAATCACTAAAATCGAATTACGCCGAAGATCTGGGGCAGCATTGAAGAGTGAATGAGAAATCGGGCACATGGGTGGCGAGGGAGAGGAGCTTTATAGATGGCCGGAGTGAAGGTCCGCAGTAAATGCGATACAAGCAAGCACCTATCTATCTATCTATCTATCTATCTATCTATCTATTACAGTCTGTTCATATCTATCTATTTCAGTCTGTTCCTATCTATCTATCTATCTATCTATCTATCTATCTATCATTCTTTTCATATATATCTATATCAATTTGCGCAACTCTCATTTTCTCTCAGTTTGTGCTATCTATCTATCGATCTATCTATCTATCTATCTATCTATCTATCTATCTATCTATCTATTACAGTCTGTTCATATCTATCTATTTCAGTCTGTTCCTATCTATCTATCTATCTATCTATCTATCTATCTATCTATCTATCTATCTATCATTCTTTTCATATATATCTATATCAATTTGCGCAACTCTCATTTTCTCTCAGTTTGTGCTATCTATCTATCTATCTATCTATCTATCTATCTATCTATCTATCTATCTCAGTTTGTTCATATCTATCTATCTATCTATCTATCTATCTATCTTATTTTGTTTCTCTCTGTATCCATCTCTCCGATATTCCTATCTATCTATCTATCTATCTATCTATCTATCTATCTATCTATCTATCTAAGTCTGTTCATTATCTATCTATCTATCTATCTATCTATCTATCTATGTATGTATCTATCTATCTATCTATCTATCTATCTATCTATCTATCTATTACAGTCTGTTCATATCTGTCTATTTCAGTCTGTTCCTATCTATCTATCTATCTATCTATCTATCTATCTATCTAAGTCTGTTCATTATCTATCTATCTATCTATCTATCTATCTATCTATCTATCTCAGTTTGTTCATATCTATCTATCTATCTTATTTTGTTTCTCTCTGTATACATCTCTCCGATATTCCTATCTATCTATCTATCTTCATCTATCTATCTATCTATCTATCTATCTATCTATCTATCTATCTAAGTCTGTTCATTATTATCTATCTATCTATCTATCTATCTATCTATCTATGTATCTATCTATCTATCTATCTATCTATCTATCTATCTATCTATCTATTACAGTCTGTTCATATCTGTCTATTTCAGTCTGTTCCTATCTATCTATCTATCTATCTATCTATCTATCTATCTATCTATCTATCTATCTATCTATCTATCTATCTAAGTCTGTTCATTATCTATCTATCTATCTATCTATCTATCTATCTATCTATCTATCTATCTATCTCAGTTTGTTCATATCTATCTATCTATCTTATTTTGTTTCTCTCTGTATACATCTCTCCGATATTCCTATCTATCTATCTATCTATCTATCTATCTATCTATCTATCTATCTATCTATCTATCTATCTAAGTCTGTTCATTATCTATCTATCTATCTATCTATCTATCATCTATCTATCTATCTATCTATCACAGTCTGTTCATGTATGTCTATTTCAGTCTCTTCCTATCTCTCTCTCTAGCCAGCCAGTTTGTTCCAAACTATCTCTCTATCTGTCTAGTTTGGTAGGTCGCTAGAGACTGATTTTTTTTCTATAGTTTGGAGGAGGTGTTTGTCAGTGTGATTTGGGTGTCACCTCTCGATACTTTCAAGCTCTCTCTCAATCGCAGACAACGAACTGGGCTCTCCGTACTGTAGGTAATTTGTAAGTGAGCTCAATATGGAAATTTTTGCGCTGATTTTAGTAAAACCTCTCACCATACCTCACATATATGCCTGTGATGCCTATGCCCGGTATACCTTTATCAGACATGAACTGCGCATATTTGTACCCGAACGTCACTGTGTTGGCGTAATGCTCTGTCACTCAGTAATAATAATAATATTTAGCACCCACTGAACATAAAACCCGACATGACTGAGAGCGGGTTAGTATCTACACTTTAAAATCTGTAACATTTACGGAAATTAAACTACAAGAATTTGGTATGAACAACACCCAGACTCGATTACGAAGATAGGTCCTCTAACAACTTTATAGTTTACAATCTACATAGTTAATCGGTTAAAAAACAACACTATAAAATAGAGCCATTTACGGTATAAAAGACATGAGCATATTTTTTTTTTTTTAAGCATTTCACCCCAAGCAAGGCCGGAAGCCACTAAGACGCAAGGGGTTGCAGAAAATAGGAAGATCAGATAGGAGTGATAGAAGAAAGGATGAGGGTAGTAGATAGATTAAGGCAACTGGAGATGTCGATTGACATTACACTTGAATAGCTGGAGATTATAACTCACAGGGAAACAGGAGAAGGGAAGAGAGTTCCACAGGCGAGAGGTGCGAGACATGAAGCTATTAGAGTAGAAGAGACGGCTACATTTAGGAGTTTCGACAGTGAAGGGGTGAGAGCGGGATGCCAGCCTCGTAGGGCGCTTGAACTCATGACGTCTGGGAACCAGCGAATGCAGCTCCTCGGAGCAATTTCCATGAAAGTATTTGTAGAACAGACAGAGGGAGGCGACGGTGCGTCTGTGAGAAAGTGACTGTAGACGAGACGCCAGGACAGGGCCAACCATATTGCATATCCGCCTCTGGAGCCTATCAAGAACCCCGAGGCAAACAGAAGGGTATAAGACGTACATTCATTTCTAGCCTATACTAATAAACCATAAAGAAAGTTATTAGTACAGTAAAAACTTTACTAAAACACTAGTTATAGCAGAAAACCACATTGTATATAAAGAAGCTGACTTGCAGTAGAGCTGAACATTAAGCAATAAGAAGATTATACTACATTCTTTTTTCGCCGAATGTTACATTTCCCAGAGTAGTGTTTTACCATTAACGCAATTTCCTTTCAGTTACGTCCCTATCTTCTGTAGTTTCTTGCTGACTAATGATAGCATAATGTTACAATTTCTGATTATCTGACACGAACAAACGGCCTCAGGACTTTGTTGGGATAATACTGTCCTACAAAACTACAAGAACTGGCCTTCAAAGATACCTGGAAACCACAGGAGACTGGTTGATGATATGTGTCAAAGAACATGAAAGTAGTAAGCACCTTTATTCTGTAATAAAAGAAGCCAACAATTTCAAAATGGAGTTTCAAATGGATGCAGAAATACAAATAAATGATTGAAGCTGCAAAATACATAAAAAAGAAAGCAAAAACAAATGCAACCGATCAGACACAGAAACAATTGCAAGGTCAATCGATTCATGGCCAATACTCTGCCCGTATCAAAGAAGCATATGTAGACAAGACCTGTAACCATCAGTGGCTACTTAGTGCAGGGTTAAAAGCTGAAACTAAAGTTTTTATCCTTGCTGTACAGGATCAGTGTTGGTTAACCCGAAATTATCAAACACATATACTAAAATATAGTGTTAGCCCAAAATGCAGGTTCTGTGATAATTACCCAGAAACAATCGATCATCTTGTATTAAGTTGCAAGGTATTGGCACCCAATGAATATAAAACCCGGCATGACAGAGTTGGCCAATATCTGCAGTGGAAAATCTGCAACTTGTATGGGAAGGAAACTGAAAGAAACTGGTATGAACACCACCCAAACCCGGTTACGGAGATAGGACCTGTTATAATTTTATGGGACTACACAATACACACTGACAGAACAATCAAAGCTAACCTCTCAGACATTGTTATTAGAGATCACCCACCTCAGCATGTTAGTATTTATAGTATAAATGATGATCTGCGGGTAGCATAGAGTGGTAAGCGACGGATGAAAATAAAGAAAGAGATCGTAATAAGAAGAATACACTACATTCTTTTTCGCCGAATATTACATTTCCCAGAGTAGTGTTTTAACATTAAAACCATTTCCTTTCAGTTACGTCCCTATCTTCTGTAGTTTCATGTTGATTAATGATAGCATAATGTTACAATTTTTCATTATCTGACACAGTTTCCCTGATAGCTATAATCTCCAACTATTCAAATGCAATGTCAATCGACATCTCCAGATGCCCTGATCTATTCCTCTTTTCATCCTTTCTTCTTTCACGCCGCTTTAAACTTGTTCCCATTCTCTGTAAACCCTTGCATGCTAGTGGCACTCCCGTCTTGCTTAGGGTGAAAATCAGATGAGCGGCATCGGGACTTTGTTATAATAATAATAATAATAATAATAGTAATAATAATTACCAACTGAATATAAAACACGGCATGATAGTGTGGACCAATATCTGGACTGGAAAATATACAACTTTTAGGGAAAGGAAAATCTCACGAAATTGATATGAACACCACACAGACCCGGTTGCAGACATAGGACCTGTAACAATTTTATGGGACTTTACAATACACATAGACAGGACAATGAAAACTTATTGCCCAGACACCGTGATCAAAGACCTGACGAACGGTAATTGCTTTCTTTATGATGTGGCAATCCCTGCAGATTGTAAAGTATCTTTAAATATTTTCAAAAACTATCAAAATAGAAGGATCTTGAAATGAAAATGTAAAAAAAAAATGTGGCAAATAAGGGCATCAATAATTCAAGTTGTAGTTTGGAGCCCTCAGATTGATTGGAAAAGGTTCCGATAGACTCATTGAAGGAATTCCTGGTATCTCATGACTTAAAGAAATACAATAAATTGTACTCATAAGTACAACTCACGCATTCCGAAGGGCTTTATCTATGTAAAATATGTCTGGTTTTATTTAAAAAGATTTTTTTATGAAGATGATCAGTGAAAAATGTCCTCTTGCCATTTCTGAACTTATATATCTGATTGGAACCTGGAAGGAATTATATACAACAGAAATCAAAACAAATACTACTACTACTACAACTCCTCCTACTACTACTCCTAATAATAATAATAATAATAATAAGAAGAAGAACATTAATAATAATAATAATAATAATAATGATAATAATAATAAAATGTGGCACATAGCAACATCAACAATCCCTGTTGTAATTAGAGCTCTTGGATTGGTTGGAAAAGATTCCAATAGACTCATTGAAGGTACTCCTGGAAACCCAGGCCTTAAAGAAATTCAAAAAGATGTTCTTACGACAACAGCCCACACATTAGGAAGGGATTTACCTGTGTAAAATATATGTGTAGTTGTTTTCTTTTTTAATTGGTCGATGAAGCGGGACCCGGAAAGAAATGTGTACACACCAGAAATCAAAGGAAATAAACTAATAATAATAATAATAATAATAATAATAATAATAATAAAAATAATAATAATAATAAGCAACTTCTACGGGAAGAAAACTGAAAGAAAGAAACTGGTATGAACACCACCCAGACCCGGTTACGGAGATAGGACCTGTTACAATTCTATGGGATTACACAATACACACTGACAGAACAATCAAAGCCAACCGCCCAGATATTGTTCTTAAAGACCACAAACAAAAAAAAAAGTGCCTCCTTATTGATATGGCAGTCCCTGCTGACTGCAATGTATCTTTGAAGATATTCAAAAAGTTGTCAAAGTACAAGGACCTTGAAATGGAAATCTCGAAAATGTGGCATATGGGAACATCAACAATCCCTGTTGTAGTTGGAGCCCTAGGACTGGTTGGAAAAAGATTGCAGTAGACTAATTGAAGGATTCCTGGAAGTCCATGCCTCAAGGAGATACAAAAATTGTTCTGACAAGTACAGCCCACACCTTACGAAGGGCTTTATCTATGTAATTTTTTTTTTTTTTTTTTTTTTTGTCAGTGGAAAGTGTCATGACGCCATTTCTAACCTTAGGTCCCTGGGCGGGACCCGGAAAGAAATGTGTAAACGCCAGAAATCAAAGAAAATAAAAATAATAATAATAATAATAATAATAATAATAAATTTATTGACAGCATGGATCAATTACTGATGGTCGTATGACATTATTCTACACCTCATGGATAGAGACGAGCTTAACGATATACAGAGTATGTTCCACAAGGGCCAAATTCATAACGGAGAGCATGAAAAACTGGCAGACTACACTAGATCTAAACCCTACAAATGGATCATTAACATCGAGACTAAACGACATCAAAAGCCGGCTCTTCCAAAGAGTCTCATTATCACCACTATTTTTCTATCGTTGCATTAGCGCCACTCAGCTTCCTACTGAACAACAGTAGCTATGGATACAAGACACAGAATGGCAAACTAAATCAACTATTCAATATTGATGATCTTAAAACGTTTGCCAAAGATGACAAGCAGCAGAAAGACCTCCTCCCCGTTGTCAATACCTTCACCGAATACATCAGGGTAAAGTTCGGAATCGACAAATGTGCCAAAGCCACTTTCAAAGGCGGGTTAAGGAACTAGACCAAGATGGTACGTGCATATAGTTCGGAATTAATGGAGGAGACGGAATACAACATTCAATTATGAAAAAAAAGATCCGAAAAGAATATTGAAAAGTGCGTTTGATACTAGAAAGCGAACTTAATGGGGGCCAATAAAATGAAGGCTATCAACACCTTAGCTATACTTGTTGTAACATACAGCTTCAACGTAATTAAATAGAAGTTGAATGACATTAAAAGAATGAACGCCAAGATTAGAAAAATGCTTGCCAAAATGAGGATGCACCACAGGAAATCAGATGTTGATAGGCTCTACTTAACAAGAGCTTTAGGAGGTCCCGGTTAATCCAACTTGAATTAACTCTAAAAACTATAACAATCCGATTGGTAGCTTACCTCACAAAAACAATGACACTCTCTTATAAATAATAAAACATCAAATCCACTCAATCAACAAAGAATCTTCATTCTTCAAGAAGCAGCATTATATACCTGAAATCCTACCAACAAAAAACGAAGCGAATAATATCTATGCCAAATGAGTAAAACAGAAAGCAAAACAACTTGTCCAAATGAAATTACAACAAAACTGGGAGGACAAGGCTTTGCATGGCAGACATAAATAACGAAAGAAGCAGATGTGGACCAACAAAAAAACATATCAGTGTCTGAGGAGCACCGGGCTGAAAACTAAGACAAGGCCTAATTATTGCAGATCAGGACCAAAGCCTCGCAACTAGATTATATCACTGTTACATAATCAAAGATGGAACTAATCCGAAATGTAGGATCTGTGGAAAATATGATGAAAATGCCGACCATATTATCTCAGGATGTCCGGAACAGGCAAAAAATGAATATACCCACGGGAAGATATGCAAAAAGCACAAAATCGAAACAAGACCATCAACCAGACACAGCTACCCAAAATAATGATGTAACTATCCTCAGGATCATGCCAATTCAAACTGTCAAGGAAATAAAAGCCAACAGACCTGATATTATCAAAAAAGCCAATAAATTCAGGAAGTGCATGCTTATTGACATAGCAGTACCATCTGAGGGAAATAAAGAAAAAACACTCAAAATTATCGAGAAATTGTCCAAATACAAATACCTGGAGATCGAGATTAACACGACTTGGGGAATGATGACTGAGACTGTACCAATAGTAATAGGAGCACTGGACCTAGTTAGAAAAGGAATGGACAATTTTACTAAGTGTGTCCCAGGTAGCATCAACATAAATGTGGCCCAGAAGATTGCCCTACTAGTAATATAATATACACTAAGAAAAGTGCTATCAATTAAATGACAACTCTTCTATAGGGCCTAAGGACCATAGTTTTGACTTGGCTCTACAGGATACAACAACAACAACAACAATAATAATGATAATGAGTAAAATAATAATAATCATAATGTTTCTGATGATAAGTATAATCTCATTAGACTGGGTATCGTCGGATTTTAATATAATTTTATCCCTGTGTCACTTTGCTGATGTGCTGTTTTCTCAATACTACTACTACTACTACTACTGCTGCTGCTGCTGCTACTACTACTACTACTACTACTAATGATAATAATAATAATAATATTAAAAATGATTAACTTAAGTCTTCCAATATTTTTCCGCACATAGTAAGAGCGCGATTTAAAAAAAGATAAAGACAGTGTTTGACAATATTTCGACAATATGTCTGCCCTTCTTAAAGATAAATATTTCGACAGTATGTCTGCCTTCTTAAAGATAAATATTTAAAAAATTGCATACACCATAAAAATTTTATACAGTATAAAAATAGTAAAAATCTGTTGATATCATACTTGTGGCCATTAAATCTTTTCTTTAATTAAACTAAATATACGAACTAATCAAAAGATTTGATAGACACTGCATTTAATCATTTCATCCCAAGCAAGGCAGTAAAGCCACTAAGACACTAGGGGTTACTGAGTATGAAAGAATATGAGAAAAATAAAAACACTGTTGAGGAGACTGAACAATAAAAAAGGGAAATTAAGAAGATAGAAGGTAACGATTGATACTGCATTTAAATTTCTCCCCAAGCAAGGCAATAAAGCCACTAGGACGCAAGGAATTACTGAGTGTTAGAGAATAAGAACAAAACTACTATGACGGAGAGAAAACAATAAAAGAACAAGAATGAAGAAGACAGAAGATAACAATTAACATTGAATTTAAACTTTTGAAGATCAAAGTTACCTGGGAAGTAAGTTGTCAGAAGAGGGTTCCGCAAGTGAGAAGTGCGACAGAAGAAATTGTAACTAATTATAATACCTCATCTCAGAGATATAGACAGATATATAGAGAGACATAGACATAAAGGCTGGCGCGTACAACGGCCGAAACATTGTGAATATGGCAATGAAGATGAGGATAATAGTCCGAATAATGTAAATAATGCAAGTAATCATTATACCTCATTTCAGAGATATATAGACAGATATAGAGAGAGATATAGACATAAAGGCTGAAGCGTACAACGGCCGAAACGTTGTGAATATGGCAATGAAGATGAGGATACCAGTCCGAATAATGTAAATAATCTAAGTAATCATAATACCTCATGTCAGAGATAGAGACAGATATATAGAAAGACATAGGCATAAAGCCGGAGCATACAACGGCCGAAACATTTTGAATATGGCCCCTGAAGATGAGGATAACAGTCCGAATAATGTAAATAATCTAAGTAATCATAATACCTCATGTCAGAGATAGAGACAGATATATAGAAAGACATAGGCATAAAGGCCGGAGCATACAACGGCCGAAACATTGTGAATATGGCAATGAAGATGAGGATAACAGTCCGAATAATGTAAATAATCTAAGTAATCATAATACCTCATGTCAGAGATAGAGACAGATATATAGAAAGACATAGGCATAAAGGCCGGAGCATACAACGGCCGAAACATTGTGAATATGGCAATGAAGATGAGGATAACAGTCCGAATAATGTAAATAATCTAAGTAATCATAATACCTCATGTCAGAGATAGAGACAGATATATTGAAAGACATAGGCATAAAAGCCGAATACAACGTTTCCGAAACATTGTGAATATGGCAATGAAGATGAGGATAACAGTCCGAATAATGTAAATAATCTAAGTAATCATAATACCTCATGTCAGAGATAGAGTTAGATTTCACACTCAGTCGTGTATGCTAATCACAGTGTTACCAGTGGTAATATTATACGAATATTTCATCTTTTAGTTATAGGAAAAAAAAATTTTTCCAAGAAAAAATAAATTCTTACGAGTATGGTCTTCTGTAGTGAAAATGTCTGAGATGCCTTCTATAGAATATTGCCACAAATATTTTTTTTTATATATTTATTCGGCTGCCTTATGAAGAAACATATCTCATGTTGTTTACTGGTCGGAAAAGTGTGTCTATGATTGGTCTATTTAGTAAATCCTGGAAAGTGTTGCCGTAGATGAATAACAAATAAATCGATAATGAGAAGAATTTAGAGAGGAGAAAGGAAAATAAAAGAACAGGTTTCAGGAAGACAGAAGATGGCGATAATGCCACTAAGACGAATGGGTTTATTGGTAGTACAAGAGAATGAGAAGGCTTTAGTGAGGAGAACAATAAAAGAACAGATGTCAGGAAGACAGAAGATGGCCATAATCCCACTAAGACGCAAGGGGTTGCTGGGAGTGAAAGAGAATGAGTAGGCTTTAGTGAGAAGAAAGGACAATAAAAGAACAGATTTCAGGAAGACAGAAGATGGCGATAATGCCACTAAGACGCAAGTGATTACTGGGAGTAAAAGCGAATGAGAAGACTTTAGTGAGAAGAAATGACAATGAAATATAAGATTCAAGAAGACACAAGATGGCGACCGATATTGTATTTAAATTTTTGATATTCGTAGTCGACAGGGAATCAAGAAATCGGAAACTTCCACAGACAAGAAGTGCGAGAAAACAAACTGTCAGCATTATTAGGAAAAGGACATTTAAACTTATTCTCAAAAACAAACAGTTGGAAATTCTAAGCTACATAATAAGGAAAGAGGGCTTGGAAATTTTGACACTCATAAGGCATATTAAAG
>CAHIKZ030000678.1:350000-362500 GCA_903632075.3 Acanthosepion pharaonis | reverse complement strand
AAATAGCTAATTCATTTCTCTGATTCCGTAAACTTTATTTTTTATAAACTTAATAAATATATTCCTCATGTATGTACAAAGGACATGGGCCATTTGTTTTCTAGCTTTTCATTTTTCTGTATATTTTATTGGATTCAGACGGTAGTACTTTGAGAGACGTTTCCTTAGAATACGTTTTGTTTAACTACAATTTTAAAAGATGTTTAGATAATTCGTTTTAACTACAATTTTAAATTTTAAAAACATTTTCACTGTTATTTAATAGACTATATATATATATATATATATATAAAACAAGTAAATGTAATAGAATTACTTAGAGTATATAAAATTATTTTTTCACATTAGATATAAGTGTATATTACAATCTTTTAAATTTATTTTATTTTTAAATATTATTTAAGGAAAATTTTTGATTAATGACGGCATGAAATAGCTATTTCATTTCTCTGATTCAGTAAATCTTTATTTTTTATAAACTTACTAATAAATAGTTTTTCATGTATGCAGAAATGACATGGGTCATTTAATGACCTACATATTCTAGCTTTTCTTATTAACTTCCATTTTACTTTAGGTGTTTTATTTGATTCTTTTAGGTTCCAGAGGTACTTCGGGTAGATGTTTGATTTATATTTTATTTATCCTAAATGAACTTTGATGTTGGTTGAATCTTTTTTTGAACTCATGGCTAGTGTGGCCTATATATTTTTTATGTTTTCAGAATTTTCAATCGACGATATATTGTTGGTATACTAATGATTCTGTGCCATTTATTTTGTAGAGTCAATCATGAGGTTTTCAGAATAATTTTTGTTTATCCTCATCAATTTTTATTTTCATTTTTCCATTGTCTAATATTTATTTTTTTAAATGAATTATTTTGTAAAAATAAAATATCTATAAGAACACCGATTATATACTTCTTTCTTTATATATATATATATAATATATATATATATATAAGATATATATATATATCCGGACCTAGGTTGCCTTTCGGCCAACGCATCATCAGGGAACAATCGTTGGCAACTTTTAACCATTTGTAATAAGAGATTACTGAACACGTTTTAAATTACAAAACGTAAACTCTTGACTCGTCAGAGTATCTGCTATTGTAGCTGCCATTTTTTTTTCAATGTCCTCACTGATTTTACCTTCCAAAGACCATCTACCTTATCAAATAAAAGTTTGCTTATTTATAAATTCAAATATCAGTGAAGCTGAATACAGGACGGACGAGTCGCTAGAGTCGAGAATAAAACCAACATGTCCCTAGGTATATTAGATTACATTCTTGTGAATTCTCTTGTGTCACAATCAGCACGAGTCTTCAATTGGACAACACCTATTAGATAATGAGTCATACTCATCTTGTTTTTCGAATTTTTTCCATTTTGATACAGGTAGATCCTAACATCATTTATCAATTTTGGAAGATGCTTAAAATTATTCAACCTTTACTATGCAAAGGAGAATTTCTTAAGATCCTTGAATTTATTCAGAAGATATAAGCTTTATTTTCCTTTTTCTGTCCACCTAGATCAAAATTTTTTTTTCTTTATTAACGTATTTTAATCGTAAATTTATTTGTTTCAAATTTTACGTATTTCGTAATTTTTATGTTCCAGTACTATCTCTTATCAATCCAAATGAGTTAAAAGCTGCCAACCATTGGTCCCTGATGATACGTTGGCCGAAAGGCAGCCTAGGTCCGGATATTAAAAAAAAATGAATATATATATATATAGATAGATAGATAGATATAGATATATAAATTACGCAAAAATTTTAACAGATATATTCACCAAAATAAAACAAAAAATATATTGAAATAATAAATATATATTCAATAAAATCGCCATTTGTTTTAACCATAGACTCCAGACGATTACAAATTTCACTTTTTCTTGATTCTCCTGTTTGCATGAATGATGCCATAATCCTTTTCAGTTCATCTTTAGTGTTGAATGTTTTATTGGTGTTTCTCAAGAACATAATAATGAAGGGAGTTGCAGGCTGGGGGGGATTTGGTGGCCAGATATAAGGAGCGATGTGGTTGCTGAAATTGTCTGACAGTGCTTGGGTGGCACAGTGCAGAATCCTGTTTATTCTTGGTCCAATGGCAGAACTTTGGCATTTGATGTAGGCCTCTATGATGAATTTGAGGAGCTTACAAACAACGCGAGTTCTTTTCATATCAGAACGACAAGAGTGAATTTTCCGAGCTGTCTTACCTTTGTAATCACCATTAGACTCATCCAACTCTTTCCGAATCCTCTGCAATGTCCTCAGATTGACATCCAAACATTCTGAAATGTTCGTAGCTCGGAAGGAATGCCAAGGAAGCAAGGAAGAATGAATGACGTGAATTTTCTCAAAGACGGTGCCCAACTGACCCTACTATACAGTGAAGACGACAATATAAAACAAGAAAAGGAAAATTTAAAATATAAAATGGAATGGCAATAAGGAAGGAAGATGTTGAAGACTTTCTAAAATCATTTTGACTGTTCTTCATTCGGGCAGTTTCCTGAGAAGTTGCAAATTCTTTCGTTCAGCTTTCGTTCAAACTCACTTTTTAGATTCTTTGCAAACGTAAGAATTTTTCAGCACGTCTCGAATAGTGTCTCAAGAAATGGTTAGATAGGTTTGCAAAAGAACAATGTTTATTCCCAATGAGTTTGTTTTGGAAGGAAGAAAGGAAGGAAGGAAGGAAGAAAGGAAGGAAGGAATGAAGGAAGGAAAGAAAGGAAGGAAGGAAAGGAAGGAAGGAAGGAAGGAAGGAAGGAAGGAAAGGAAAGAAAGAAGGAAGGATGGAAAGTCGGAAGGAAGGAAAGAAGGAAGAAAGAAGGAACGAAGGAAAGTTGGAAGGGAAGAATGAAAGAATGAAGGGAGGAAAGAAAGAAAGAAGGAAAGAAAGAAGGAAGGAAGGAAGGAAGAAAAGAAGGAAGGAAGGAAAGTTGGAAGGAAGGAAGGAAAAGAAGGAAGGAAAAATGAAGGGAGGAAGGAAGGAAAGAAGGGAGAAAGAAGTAAGGAAAGTTGGAAGGAAAGAAGGAAGGAAGGAAAGTTGGAAGGAAGGAAGGAAGGAAGGAAAGTTGGAAGGGAAAGAAAGGAAGGAAGGGAAAGAATGAAAGGAGGAATGAAGGAAGGAAAGAAAGAAGGAAGAAAGAAGTAAGGAAAGTTGGAAGGAAGGAAGGAAAAAAGGAAGGAAGAAAGGAACGCTTGCCATTAAATATTTATGAACGAATTTCTTAATTACAGCGTTTGTTGAGTGAGAAATTTTATCGCCGCCTAAATCTGATGTGAATCCCGGATACACATATGGTCAACAAATCGTTTAAATAGAGATATACATATTCATATTCATGACCTCTGACGAATTATTCAGATGCATGCGTACTTATATCTTATATCCGCGCAAATATCTAACACGCGCACACACACACACACATATCTATATATATATATATATATATATATATATATATATATATATATATATATATATATATATATATATATATATGAAATAACGATATATATTTGTACATATGAAAAACAGTATTGGGGAACAAAAGACATAAAGTGAAAAAAGTTTATTTGTAACGCGTTTCGTCCTTCAGGACTTTGTGGGACGAAATTTGTTATCTTGGTACGACTACACACGAACCCGGGATGCTGGGAATTTTAGAATGTTTTTCATATATCTTACCAAATTTATTTGTTTTTTTTTCTTTTATCTAGCCCTAATTTTGTTCTCTTTCCACTAAGTAATAATAATATATATATATATATATATATATATATATATATATATATATATATATATATAAAATAAATTCATCCAAAATAATAAATAATAAATAAGTAAATAAATTTAAGAAGCAACACTACAAAATGACCACAAACTTCATTCGGGTCCACAATTATGTTCCTTGAATAGTACCTAGAATAATTTGAAACATAATCGTTACTGCCCATCCAATAACTATTAATACAAGAGACCTACCCATAATGCACCACTGACCAGCATATATAAATATTCGTGCAAAATCCCTACACATATGGCCAAATTCTGAACAGATTCGTTCAAAGATCGACGCCGGCAAATCTACGTCAGTGTTTGCGATGACAATGAGATGACATTCGATTCAGGAGAGAAGGACGCCTGCTTTTAAAATGCCACGTTTTAATCAACACAATGAATGGAAAGATCATTCATAATGATAGCAATCAGAAGATGATATAAAATCATTTCATATATATATATATATATATATATATATATATATATATATATATATATATAATATATAAATATATGGATATAGATCCGACAGTATGAAGAAAAATATACGGAAAAACAAACAAAAATCCTAATATGCAATTATGCTGTTTTAATGTTAATATAATGTCAACGTCAGACGTTTCGGTCTAATTGACTATCTTCAGGACATATTTATAAAACATAATTAACATAGACCATATTCAATTCAACAGGAAAAAGACGATGGACATAAAAACAATACCAATCCAAACAGATAACTGAAATCTTTTATAAGATCAGCGTTCCGTTTAAATATGATCACGTCGTCGCCACGTGGGCGATGTTGTGAAAACGTATTCCTAAAATTTGAGTATTTTGAATGAGAAACGAAAATAATTTTATTTTGATCTAAAACTTATATGTACGTTTGTCGAGCATTAATCTTGCTAGAAAAGGGGAAATATTAAAGAAGCCAGATCTAGTGTTCACCGTGCGTGAGATAGATATTATGCCTGCTTCACAAATTCGCCTATGATTTTTATTATGAAAATATTTTAAAATCTTCACAGAGTCAAAATCGAAATTATAATCAACTTTAGTTGTCTGTACAACTAAAGCATTGTTTAAATTTCCGAGGCGAATATCTCGTTTATGTTCGAAAACACGAGATTTTACAGACCTACATGTCTCACCCACATACTTCAAGTCACAGTTGTTGCATGAGACCTGGCAGATTCAAGCATCGGATGTTGACATTATATTAACATTAAAACAGCATAATTGCATATTAGGATTTTTGTTTGTTTTTTTCCGTATATTTTTCTTCATTATATATATATATATATATGTGTGTGTGTGTGTGTGTGTGCGTAGCTGGCCACTTGTATTCGACGATACCCGTCTACTATTGCAGACGCTTATTCAATACCCACAAAGCCCACCTGTACTTTATACTCTAACTATGTTGAGCAGAACATAGTGACAGTGTCTGGGAAAGAGAGTGTTATCTTGCATGCTCAACAATTTGAATATATATATATATATATATATATATATATATATATAGATAGATAGAGAGAGAGAGAGAGAGAGAGAGAGAGTAAGTCATTTATAGATAGACTGGTTCACTGTATCATAGTTCATCAGTGTGATTAGACATCCGATCGCTTCAAGCCGGGATCGAAACCCCAGCAATTTGGAAGCAGCCGGAGATTCTAACTCCTAGTCTATCGGCGCTAGTAGAGAGAAAGACAAATTTCCGCATATTTATTTTTTTAAAATAAACACGCCAGTGACCTCGAGAGCTCAATCCGTTGGGAGAGTCTTGCATTATCAGCAATAGTAGCCACTGTTTACAAATTCGCGCTTTCTCTCCACAGTGCTCGACCGAATTATTTTTTTTCGTGATGTAATATCGTCCTCCACAGACAGATTATTTCGCTGTATCAAAGCTCATCAGTGTGGCTAGACATTCGATCGTTATATATATATATATATATATATATATATATATATATATATATATATATATACAGGTATATCGAAAGAAATGCATTTTTAATAATGAAAGATTTTTCTTCAAGTTTGTATTTTAGTTTTAATTTTAAGCTAATTTATTTAATATTTTCAATATGTAAATTCATTATTTTATTTCAAAAACTAACAGGAAGATTTTTTTTTAAATCGCTAAAAATCGCTGATTTTGTTCATCTGTCAGTATAATATCATTCTCTTTATTACAAAAATCTATCTAAATAAAATATACATTTATCAAACTTTATTTGAAAAATATTAGCTGAGTTTAATTAATCTGATTTGAAACAAATATTATTTACTTTACGGAGAAATTTATTTTTTAACACGGTGGTAGGTGTTTTATGAGGTGTTGAAAACTTTATTGACATACGAATATATAACTACTTTAAATAGAAAATTAAAGCCGAAGAAAAAATAAATATAATAAAATAAAATAAAATATAAATATAAATAAATAAATATAAGATGTAAAATAAATTCATCCAGAATAAAAATTAAATAAATTAAATAAACAATAAACAAACTAACAAACTAAGAATGCACACCAAAACACAGCTAAATAAAATAATAATAATCAACAAAAAATAATAACGAAATGAATAATAAGTAAAAATTTAAGAAAAAACACTATAAAATGACCACAAAGTTCATTCGGATCTACAATTATCTTCATTGAATAGACCCTAAAATAATTTGAAACATAATCGTTACTGCCCACCCAATAACTGTTAGAATAATACAAGAGACCTATCCATAATGCACCACTGACCAGCATATATAAATATTCGATACAAATCCCAATACACATGGCCTGAAGATTAAGTTTAAGCATGAAACAGGCTCTGGCCATGGGGAGTTGACCAAAATATCCACTTTTATAATTATATACGCTTTATCCTTATTGTTGAGCACTTTATTTTAAAAATATATTTTTTTTCATATATATATATATATATATATATATATATATATATATATATATATATGTATTTTGTATTTGGGCAGAAAACTTTCATGATAGGCGACTGACAATGTACCGAACACACACACACACACACACACACACACACACACACACACAGGCGCGCGCACACACACACACACATATATATATATAAAATATATATATATATATATATAAAAAGAAATATTCTCTAAGGTGTGATATATTTATAGGATAAAGTGCTTAATATCAGAGATAGAGCTTGTGTAAATATAAAAGAACATTGAAGTCAACATTTAGAGGCGACAGTCTGTTTCATGCCAGACGCAATCGTCAGGCCACACACACACACACACACATATATATATATATATATATATATATATATATATATATATATAGAGAGAGAGAAGAGAGAGAGAGAGAGAGATAACACTTAGCTGATTGATGTTAGTTTCAGCATCCTGAAATCTGAGTTTCGTAGACGGACCAGTCCGCTCACACTTCAATGGGTATCGTATATAGGATAGAATAAGGAGTACTGATATATATATATATATATATATATATATATATATATATATATATATATATATATATATAATATATATATAAATTTGTGTTTTTAGTTGTGGTAATGGTGCAAATTATCTCGGTGGAATCTCATTAGAATAGATTCTGATCCTGTTTCAGGGCCTCCCCACTCCTGTTGGAGGAACTCCTTCCTGATTGACCATGCGTATAGCCTTAGTCGCAACGTTTGCCCTATTTTGGTTCGGGTTGGTGAGGCTATTTAACCCATAGTTGGAGGTTTGGAATTCAGAGTTGGCATTCTCCAAGACCAGTTGCCACGCGTGTCTATAGGATCCAGTCTGTCCAGCTATTTACACTCGATTATACTCGATTCGAACCGGTTTTCCCATACTGCCTCCGCATGGTAATTATGAGTACAACCGTTTTCATGCAGGAAATATTCGATGTTTATTGTCCCAGAAGATAGTCTCAACAGAAAACTTGAGTCATGGTTTAAATAGCCTTATCAGTTCTAGTCTCTCATATGGATGCCATCCATGGCATCGATCTCTGTCAGAAATCTCTAATCTATCCTCTTTGTATAAACAATTGTCAGAAATCTCTCTAATCAATTCCTACAAGTGGCATCAAGAAACTGAAAACGTTAGATGTTAAACAATATAATCCTTCATCAGATCCTATAGACTGGCGCTACATGATCACAAAGAACTTTACCAAAAACAAAATCCGCGTCACCTGCACACTTTGATCAGTATCAACAATCAAAATGAATAGCACAGTCAACTTGAAGAGAAAATAATGATATACCCAACCTTTGACTTTCAACTCTACAATAGACAGGGCCCGGTTATCCTTTAGTTTATTATAGGTCAGAGTCTAAGGACGCTAAAGATTTTATTTTAAATAATTATTGATGTTACAGCTTCTAAAGTGTTTCATGGATTAAAATGATATCAATATGAGAAACTCATATTTATTTTGATTGTGTTATTGTTATAATGTTGGTCATAAAAATCTGATTTTTTTTTACTACGGCTATGTTGAAATATGTGTTAATTCGGCTTTGCAATAAAAACGTGGTATTTCTTAAACAATATTTTCATTGAGAAACAAAAGATTCTATTAGGTTGGTGCAAAAATAATGTCGTTTTTGACGTTAGGTTGAACGTCAAAAACGACATTATTTTTGCACCAACCTAATAATAGATTTAAAGGATTTGCAATAAGTTTACTCCAAGGTATGTAAATGTCAATAAAATAGATCACGAGTAAGAAAATTTTCAAGACGGGTGAGAGGAAGTTTAAAGGTGGCTCCATCTAAGGTGTGGGCATAATTTCATTAGGTTAGGGGCCCCCAAAAGCTCATTATCTGGCCCTGAATATATGCAGAAATTTTGGTTGAAACTCATATATTAATATATTTCAGAATCTTGACAAATTTTAAAAAAAATATTTTTAAAAATATTTTATAATTACAGTTTTCTCAATACAAAAGGTGAGTTTCACCATTGTTATTGTTGTTGTTATAATTCTTCTTCTTCTTCTTCTTCTTCTTCTTCTTCTTCTTCTTCTTCTTCTTCTTCTTTTCTTTTTTTCTTCTTCTTCTTCTTTCTTCTTCTTCTTCTTGTTTCTTCTTCCGCTTCTTCTTTTTTTTTTTTCTTCTCCTTCTCTTCTGTTTCTTCTTCCTCCTCTTCTTTTCCTTCTTCTTCTTCTCCTTCTTCTTCTGTTTCTTCTTCTTCTTCCTCTTCTTCTTCTTCTTCTTCCTCTTCTTCTTCTTCTGTTTCTTCTTCCTCCTCTTCTTTTCCTTCTTCTTCTTCTCCTTCTTCTTCTTCTTCTGTTTCTTCTTCCTCTTCTTCTTCTTCTTCTTCTTCTTTTCTTCTTCTTCTTCCTTCTCCTCTTCTTTTCCTTCTTCTTCTTCTCTTTTCTTCTTCGGTCTTCTTCTTCTTCCTCTTCTTCCTTCTTTCTTTCTTCTTCTTCTGTTTCTTCTTCCTCTCTCCTTTTCCTTCTTCTTCTTCTTCTTCTTCCCCTTTCTTCTCTTCTTCTCCTCTTCTTTTTCTTCTTTTCCTTCTTAGACTGTTTCTTCTTCTCCTTCTCTTCTCTTCCTCTCTTCTTTTCTTCTTCCTCCTTTTCTTTTTTCTGTTTCTTCTTCCTCTTCTTCTTCCTCTTTTCTTCTTCTTTTCTTCTTCCTTTCTATTCTTCTCATCCCTTCTTCTTCACTAACCTTCTTCTTCCTCCTCTTTTTCTTCTTCTCCTCTTCTTTTCCTTCTTCTTCTTCTTCTTCTTTTCCACTTCTTCTTCTTCTTCTTCTTCTTCTTTGTCGTCCTTACTTTCCTTTATCTTCTTCTGTTTCTTCTTCCTCCTCTTCTTCTCCTCTTCTTCTTCTTCTTCTTCTTCTTCTTCTTTTCTTCTTCCTTTTCCTTCTTCTTCTGTTTCTTCTTCTTCTTCCTCTTCTTCTTCTTCTTCTGTTTCTTCTTCTTCTTCTTCCTCTTCTTCTTCTTCTTCTTCTGTTTCTTCTTCCGCCTCTTCTTTTCCTTCTTCTTCTTCTTCTCCTTCTTCTTTGTTTCTTCTTCTTCTTCTTCTTCTTCCTCTTCTTCCTCTTCTTCTTCTTCTTCTTCTTCTTCTGTTTCTTCTTTTCCTTCTTCTTCTTCTTCTTCCTCTTCTTCTTCTTCTTCTTCCTCTTCTTTTCCTTCTTCTCCTTCTTCTTCTATTTCTTCTTCTTCTTCTTCTTCCTCTTCTTCTTCTTCTTCCTCCTCTTCTTTTCCTTCTTCTTCTTCTTCTCCTTCTTCTTCTGTTTCTTCTTCTTCCTCTTCTTCTTCTCCTTCTTCTTCTTCTACTTCTTCTGTTTCTTCTTCCTGCTTTTCTTTTCCTTCTTCTTCTGTTTCTTCTTCCTCTTCTTCTTCTGTTTCTTCTTCCTCCTCTTTTTTCCTTCTTCTTCTCCTCCTTCTTCTTCTTCTTCCTCTTCTTCCTCTTCTTCTCCTTCTTCTTCTTCCTCCTCTTCTTTTCCTTCTTTTTCTTCTTCTCCTTCTTCTTCTTCCTCTTCTTCTCCTTCTTTCCTTTATCTTCTTCTTCTGTTTCTTCTTCCTCCTCTTCTTTTCCTTTTTCTTCTTCTTCTTCTTCTTCTTCTTCTTCTTCTTCTTATTATTATTATTATTATTATTATTATTTCCTTGGAATTCTGTTGTATACACATTTCCTTCCTGTTCCAGCCAAAGACCTAATTTCAGAAATGGCTTCATGTCATTTTCCAATGATCATTTTTGTAAAAACAAAACAAAACGAAACAAAAAAAACAAAAACAAACTAAGACTACACACATTTTACATAGATAAAGCTCTTCGTAAGGTGTGAGAGGGACTTGTGAGTGCAGTTTTTTGTATAAATTTAAGGTATGGGTCACCATTTATCCATTCAACGTGCATATCGGAATCGTTTACAAATAAAACGTGGGATCCAAATACATTTAGTATTACTGAAATCCTCATGTGCCACATTTTTTTTTATATTTCCGCACTAAGATTCCTATATTCTGATAGGTTTTGATGTTCTTCAAAGACACATTACCATCTGCAGAGACTGCCATGTCAATAAGAAAACATATTCCGTTTTTGTGGTCTTCGATCACGATGCCTGGTCAATTAGCTTTGACTGTTCTGTCTCTGTGTATTGTAAAGTCCCATGAATTTTTTACAGGTAACCAGGTGTTGTGGTAGGATCCACCTAATTTGCATAGTGGAGTACAGACCATATAAATATGGTTGGTACCGGGAAGACGAGGGGAGGAATCAAGAGATTCAACCAGAGACTCTGCCCGACTGCGACTAAGTCAACACATTCTCCAGGAACGGTCTTCCCAAGAATATACAAAAGACTATATGTAAATATTGTGTACACTTTCTTGTTTCAATACATTTTGTTCTTAGTACATTTTGTGTTGTATTATTATTCCATGCATTAGTCAAGTTTCAACACCAGGTCTGGGTGATGTTCATACAAGTTTCATAAAGTTTCCTTTCCGTAAAAGTTGCATATTATCCAGTGCTGATATTGACCCACTCTATCAGGCTGGGTTTTATTCAGTGGGTGCTAACATTGCATCCTGATACAAGATCGTCAGTTATTTCTGGATATTTATCACATAATCTACATTTGGGGTCAACACAATTTTTCAGTATATGTGCTTGGTAATTCTTTATTTCTTAACAGTGAACACAGCTTGCTTTTCGTCCTGGGTATGAAGATAATCTACATCCGCGTCCTGGGTAAGATGATAAACTACGTCCAACAGCAAGGCCTCTGATCAGGAGGTTTTGAGGAGCGTGGAACCACCTCATAATTGCTGGTGTTCCCAGGGTGGTAGCACATGTTAGGGTCCCAGCTATGGGTAAATAGTTAACCCCGAAACTGAGGTAAAAAGCATTACAAAAGTGTAAAAATAGGTTTTAATACCAGAAATACTTTGTAAAAAATTATTATTATTATTTAAAAAAAAAAATATTACGAGCCATACGTTTATGAAAAAAAATATTACGAGCAATACGTTTTTGAAAATAATATTACCAGCTATACATTTTTGAGGAAAAAATTATTACCAGAAATAGATTTTTGACAAAATAAAATATTACCAGGAAAAAAAGTTGTCGGTATTAAATAACCCATTGAGGTTGATATGACGTAAAACAAAACAAAGCAAACAGCTTGCTTTAAAAGCGTTAACCTTCAGCAATACAAAGACCGAATATTTTTTTAAACTTTCGATATACAATCTTATTATAATTTTATTTCCTTTAATTTATGTTGTATATTCATTTCCTTCTGGGTCCCAACCAGAGACCTAAAGTCATAAATAGCTTCATGGCATTTTTCACAGAGAAATTTTGAAAAAAAAAAGATCGTACACAAATTAACATAGATAAAGTCTTTCCTAGTGTTTGAGCTGTACTTGTTAGTATAGTTTTTTGTATTTTTTAAAAGCATGCACTAACAAGTATCCCTTCAATCAATCCGAGGGCTCCAACTACAACTGAAATTATTGATGTCCGCATGTGAACATTTTTTAGATTTCCACTTCAAGATCCTTGTATTTTGATAGTTTTCTTTTGAAGGTCTTCAAAGATACATTCCAATCTGAAGAGACTTTTATGTTAATAAGAAAGCATATTCTGCTTTTGTGGTCTTTGATCAAGATGTCTAAGCGATTAGCTTTGATTGTTCTAT
>CAHIKZ030000678.1:320000-345000 GCA_903632075.3 Acanthosepion pharaonis | reverse complement strand
TAAGGACAAAGGACTTTCGATAGGTGACAAGACAACCTGCGGAAGAAGTGTGGTGCCTTTTCTTCTGTAAATTCCCAATGTATGTATTTAATGTTTAATTATTTTCTGTTAGCATGAAGTATTCTTAGGCAATATTTGAGGTTTTGGGGGTCTTCAAAGAATGTTTTATAACGATGTTTTTTTAATAGATTTTGTTGCAGGTCCGAACTTTTTAGTGTGGTAGATGAATCTAATTAATAGGTTTTTGTGATAGGAGGGACCATGGAATATGTTTAGTAGGGATATATATATATAGATTTCTTCTCCGCGTCCTGTCGTTTGGCTTTATATATATATATATATATATATATATATATATAACTATTCTAGTTTATACATACATATTGCAAATATATAAATACCCTTTTCCTGTATTTTTGTGGAAAAAATTCCAAGTCTTGCTAAAGAATTCAACCGCACTAACATCGGGCAAATGTCTAGGAATGGGGGCTTAGATTTGACCCAACTGGGGATTTTTCCATCGCTGGCATGCCCATATACAGGCGGGACGGATGAAACAGACTCGGCCAAAGGGGATTTGTTGGGCAGGGGCCAGAACTACAGAGGCCTATCTCTGTGCAGGAAGAGGAAAGGTGATATATTTATATATATATATATATATATAATTATCGGCATCTTCTAAATCCAGACAGTTGGGGAATTTTCTGATTGATCATGATCTCGAAGCTCCACCCCGGTCAGGTCATCTGGTTGTATATTATCTTTTTAATTTATTATTACAATTAGGAGGAACTCCTCGACTAAATCCTTTCCTCCGCCCAACATGGTCAGAATCAGGTCAGGAGAAAAACATTCCTGCTTGTTAGTAGCAGTGAACTAACAGTACGTCCCAATAAAAATCCTTTCCCTGTATCCTGAGGTTTAATTCTTAAGTTTTTAACAGTGTCTTTTTTGGATCGAAAATCTTGCGCGAACGCTTCGACCAAAAGACTGACACTTTTTTTTTTCAGTCAATTCTTTCCCATCTTGTCAAAAAGCTTCAAATGCAATGTTAATCGTTATCTTCTGTGTTTTTAATGTTTGTTCTTTTTCTGTCTATATTTCTTTTGTGAAGCACGAAGGCCGTTAATGATTAAGTATAACTCAAAAAAAAAAAAGTAAAAAGTCAACCAAAGATAATTAACCATTTTAGTGAATACATTTGAGGCCAATTTACCCATAACCTTATCAATCCTAAATCAGAACACCAAAATTTTTCACACTTCAACACAATTATTTCTTCTAAATTTTATCAGGAGGGCCCCTTTTTTTTTTTTTTTTTTTGTCACTCAACAGGTTCTTTTTCACAGTTCTCCTGACACCGCTATTTATACAACTGGCGGAAAATATATATTCATAAGTACACAGTGTGACGCTCGAACCTCGGTGTCGGGAGTTACTAATTTTCTTTCTATATGACAATATCTGAGATGAGGTATTGTAATTATTTACACGATTTACATTGTTCGCGATGTCGTCCTAATTTTTATTGTCATATTCACTACTTTTCGACTGTTGTACGCTCCGACCTTCTTCAGGATCTGTCCATATTTCTGAGATGAGATGTCTTAATTATTTACACGATTTACATTTTTCTGAATGTTGTCCTCATCTTTATTTTCATATTCACGACGTTTTGGCCGTTGTACGCTCCGTCCTGCTTCAGGATGTGTTTATATTCCGGAGATATTCCTATTTAGACTATTTACATTGCCCGGAATGTTTTCCTCGTCTATATTTTCATATTCATGGCGTTTCGGTCGTTGTACGCTCTGACCTTCTTCAGGATCTGTCTATATTTCTGAGAGTAGGTATTGTGACTATTTACACTATTTACATTATTCGGACTGATGTCCTCATTTTCGCCTACGAATAGGAGGACAACTGTCCGAACAATGTAAATTCTTTTCTTTTATTTTCTCTCTCTTTAATAATATTTTTTCTCATATTATCTTTCGTTCAATAACTCTTTGTGTTTTAGTAGCTTTAGTACCTTGCTTGGGGTGAAAAAAATCATTGAAATTTTAATACAAATCTGAACCATTTTCGTTTGCACTATTTACATACAGAGCGTTGTCATAATTTTTGTCATTGTTATCAAAAAAATTCGGAAGGGTGTGTCATCGAAACAACAACCTGTCGTATTAAAGAATTTGTTCGTGAAATTGTTCGTGTCATTGTGAGTTCAATCCCTCGCCTGTACCGTGTGTCGTTAGGCTCAATGGAAAACGAACGAGAAATAACTGAATAAAAGTATGTACTAGAAGAGATATCTCGAGCTATTGGCAGTGGAATGAGAACTGTCTAACCCTCTTGATTGAATAAAGTGTTCAGTTCGGAATTCCGGGTAGATTACCAAGTTCTACATACTTCTGATGAAGGCCGGCAACAACAAAGATAAGGATAACTATTTGCATGCAAATCGTATAACTACTCGTAAATCCTCAACTTAGAAATTCAGACAAAAATGGACGATTGTTCTATATTTACCAAATAATGAATTTTTTAGACTATGACCGTAGCATTGACATGTTGTATGTGCCTGCAGCGTTTCCCCGAATTCGGTTCAGAGGTTTTCTTCTACGTCAGGACGTAGGTGATCATAGATCCCCACTACTTCCTGTCCCTTGAAGCTCTTAATAAATTTTGTCTTTCTGTCATTTCTCCAAAATCTTGTTTTGCCATCCAAGCTCACTATGTTATGCATTGTTTACCGCTTGCCCTCAATCTGTCCCTGTGAGTATCAGATTTTCCAAGCCCTCCTTCCTCATTATTCAAGTGTCTCTTCGTGATGCTAAGTATTACTTACATTTTTGTTTCCATTTTCCTCAAAACTTCATCGTTGCTCATATGATCGGTCCAGGATATCCTCAGCATTCTTCAGTTTGTTGCTTTGAGTATCATACTCATCTTTGAGGAGATTGTCTAGCATTCACTGTCATACAGGAGGACAGATATCACGTAGCATTTTCGTACCCTTTTCCTTGTTTCTAACAAAGTTTTTCTATTTCTTAATACTTGGAATGCGTCTTTGGCTATCCCAATACACCTTCGGATTTCAGTGTCACACTCTCTATCCTCTGTTAAAACACTTCCCAGATATTTAAATTTCCACACTTGTCTAATTTTGTTATCTCCGACCTTCAGTTCGCATTTTGGGCTCATCCTTTTGCGAATAACCATGCATTTTGTTTTCTTGCAATTTATGCTTAGTCCTTTCTTCGCACTTTCCTTTACTACCTTCTGTAGGGATGTTTGTAGCTCTCTTTCTGTATCTGCTACCAACACTGTATCATCTGCGCGGGTTGAGTTGTTAAGATTGTAGCCACCAATAATTAATTCTGGTAGGGTTTCTAGTTCTCTCAGAATTGCCTCTCTATATAGGTTGAATAAGTCCGGTAAGAAGACAACCTCTTTTCTATTTTTTATGTCTGCTGAACTCATTTTCTATTCGTATGCAGTATAGGTTCTTGATTATTATAATATACTTTGCAAATATAATAATGTTACTAAGCAACTACAATGGATCTTTGTGGCGTAATTTATCGAACGCTTTTGCGTAATCCATAAAACACAGGTGCACGTCTTTCTGCATTAGTATTGCTCTTTCTGATAACGTTTTGAGCATAAATATTGCATTCCTTGTTCCAGTGTCTTTGACGAACCCGCACTATTCTTGTCCTATCTCTGGTTTGATTCTGCTGCGCACTCTACTCATCGGATTTTGGAGGATGTGTTTTGTTATGTTAAACTGATTGTCCAGTGGAGTTCACATTCGTTTGGGCCTGGTTTCGTAGGTAGTACTATGAAAATACATTTGCTTAGGTCTTCCAGTATATCACCACTGTTGTAGATTTAATTTATTATTTCTGTGATCTTATCTATGCTGAAATCATCTAAGGCTACCAATAACTCTATTAGAATTCCGTCTGGCTCTGCCGCTTTGTTTCTGTTCAGTTTGACCGGTGCAACTTCCACCCCGGTTTTTAATGTTACTTGTAAGGTACATATTTGTCGTTTATATTTGAGTTTGTCAGCTTCTACTTTGTTGGGTGGATAGTTAAATATTGGTCACTTATATTTCAGTCTGTAAGTATTTATTTTGTAATTTTTGTATTCGTATTGTTCTTTCTGATAACATTCAGAGTTATAAATATTGCATTCCTTGTTCCAGTGTCTGTGACGAACCCGCGGTTTCGGCGAGCATAAAAAGAATTTGAAAGGCCTCAACATTGTGCGCACAAAGAAATACACTCTTTATACTCGATATTACGCAGAAGCTCAATGGTGTTAAAATAATATGGCAAAATTTGCTTAAATCGGGCAGATGGAATTCGTTAGCCTGGGAGCGCAGTCTAAGATTTCAAACCTCAAACAGTCCGATTTCTAACCGCTACAAATTTGATGGGAAATATCTAAGGAGCTCTTTACTCGAAGTGAAAGTATTTTGTCTTAGAGAAGAAAACTCTTTGATATATAAACGATTGTGAGTGTGTATCCAAACAGATGTTTGTGTCTTACTTTATCAAAGGGAAAATTAGAACAATTCGAAAAAAAATTATAGAATAATCAAGAACATACACTAGAAAATTGTTAAATACACATAAATTAGAAAGGGGTATAAGACAAGGGTGTATCTTCTTTCCGGACTTTACAGTTTAGCAATCGTGAGAGAATTAGAGGTTCTACCAGGACTTATTTTTATCGATGAACATAATCTTAACAACAAAATATATACAGATGACACATTTTTAATGGCAGAGACAGGAAAAATCTGCACGAACTCATTGACAAGGTATTAAAGAACGTAGGAAGAAAGGACTATCTATCGATTGTAGGGCGAAAGAATGTATGGTTTTCAAAAGAAATCATGTCTAAGTTACTAAAAGCAAAATCTGATAAGAAACAAAGAAAAGATTACGAAACTGTTATGTCATATCAATTCTCTTAGATAATTGCAAATGTTGGGTCAATAGATATGCGGTTCTACAGAAGGATATTGGGAATACTATAAACGGAGCATGTGCTTGACGAGAACGTTTTAAGAAAAATGGAATAAAAAAAGAACGTTTATTCTTAGAATTCAGAAGAGACAGTTGAAAATTCTTGGACATACAACGAGGAAAGATGACTTGGGGAATCTGACACTCACAGGACGTATCGAAGACAAGAAATTTGCTTGCAAGTGTTCCTGGATGCGACAGTATTCGACGCACCAGTGTCATCTTCTAGGTTTTGTTTCTTAAATTAAAAACTTGATCATTTTAACTGAACGATATAAAATAAATTATATAAAAAAGAAATACGTTCATTACAAACTAGAAGTCCTCACTACTTCGGGCAGAGTTCAAATGCACCAAGTGAGGGATTGCTGAGTAATTCCCGAAATCAACTTTGGAAGATTTCAACATATCTATTAATCTGTTAATCCATAAGTCCTTGTCAAATCGTGTGACCTCATTTGGCATACACTCACCCACTTTATAAAGGGTACGGCAAAATTACATCCCGCATGTACCTTCCAGATTGTAGCAAAAAAAAAAAAATGGTGATGAGAGTGGGGTCAAAAATGCAGTGCTTCTACTTCGGTCACCTCAAATAAATGGATTGCGTGGCTCCCTTTTTCAGTCATTACACTGAGCTTACAGTTGTGAAACAGACACTAACTCAACCACGCCTATTCGACTTCCTCTTTATCCGTCTGTCAATCCGTACGTCCAACTCTATTGCACGCTGTCCGCTGAATGACTTTTCTTTTCTCGTGCTGCTGGCACCCCGCTTTTTGTGCTATTCCAAGACGGCCAAAATTTGCATGTGTGCAAATATCGTCTCGTTTTGGACGAGATAGGCGTGCATAAATTGTGTCTTCAATAGCGGCCATATTTCTTTTTTGTCATCACTTTGCAGACAAGACACGTTCGCACTCGTTTCGAATTCTGAGGTAAGTCATGTATTTCGTCACACAGATAATGGTAAGACATAAGCTATATGAATGGTTCTCAAATAATTTTTACTGATGGAGCGCTTTTACTATTAATTTTTTTGTGGACCCCCATAAACATTCGATGAAGGAAAGCTTATTTTATATTTTTACTTATAGATAAATTTAGGGATTTTATTAAAAACATTTTAATTGTATATGTTTTAAAACTAATTTAATGAAAAGAACCTTTATTTAACAACTAAATTCTATGGAACATTTATGTACACTAGTAAAATAATTCAGAATTAAACAATTTAATTTTTTTTACAATCAAAATATCCGGTCGAGTGAAAAAGACGCTGGCTGACATCGCTGGATCTGGTTTTGTGTTAGATTTATTTTTAGTAATTTGATATAGCGTAGATTACTGTCAGTCACTAATGTGCCATGCGTGATACACGCTTAGGCCATCATGTATCTTTTGATACATGACTGACGAGGCAGATTTTTTCTTGCATCAGGTTGCCATTTCTTTCTTGCCATCCAAGGCTATAGAACCTGGTCTGTCCTGCTATTTAGCCACAGAAAAGGAGGATTCATACGTTTCCCAACGGTATTAGCATGTGAGTGGATGCAAAGAATTCGACTGGAATTTGAACTCAGCTCATGGATTCAGTTATGTGTCAAAATGTAGCACAAGAGTAAAATGGGGAATGGGGAAAAGGACGGTCTTGTTCAGTCTTAACTTTAAACTTAGCTAGCCACAAACACTGACCCAAACATACAACAATAATCCTTACACTACAACAACGCATTATTATCTTTCTTACAACATTCACCATAATACCTCAGTGTCTCTATGAAAGTCGTAACTAGTCTTCTTATGTCCACTTTATTGTCTGTAGTGGTGGGGGAGGGGGAGCGGGTTTAAAATAACAATTAAAAATTCTAAACCCCCCGATGAATATTTACAAAACTGAACAAAACTATATTCCAAGAAACTAAACAAAATAATATTCGTAATAAACCCCCCACAATCCCTAAGTGTGGCAGGGTGATTTTCCAAGCGTAGCTTAGATGTGGCACAAGGCCGAAAATATGGGGCACCCAGTGAGAATCGAACTCACTAATCAGTCGTAAATGTTCCAGCTAGACAAGCTTGCTAACTATTAAACCGCTGCGAAAAAGACACAGAGGCAAATGTACGGCGATTATCAAATTCAATACAAGGCCGGAGACTCACTCAAGGTAGAGCGTTGCTGAATAATGTGTGTGATAGAGGAGGAAATAGGAAATTAAAATTATGGTGATAGATAACGGTTGACCAATGTCTTGAAGAGATTAAGATTGTAGTGTACAGGGAAATATCCACGCGGGAGTCTGTCTCACAAAGTAGCGGTTCTTCGAATGGAATCGTCTGAGTGATGAAAGACGAAGGGAATCGTGGGGTGGGGTGATTCAATTCTGAGAAGGTAACAAAGTGGGATTAGGATTTGGGTTTATTTTGTTTTACAACTTATCAACCTCAGTGGGTTACTTAATGCCGACAAGATTTTACAATAGGTTCGTATGAATAGAATATGTGGTCTTTGTAAGAAATCAGTTTGTAGGAGATTTGATTTGGTTTATTTTGTTTTACGTCATATCAACCTCCATGTTTTATTTAATGCCGACAAGATTTTTAGGATAGGTTCGTATGAATAGAATATATATTCTTTGTAAGAAATCAGTTTGTAGGAGATTTGATTTGGTTTATTTTGTTTTACGGCATATCAACCTCAATGGGTTATTTAATGTCGACAAGATTTTTAGGATAGGTTCGTATGAATAGAATATATATTCTTTGTAAGAAATCAGTTTGTAGGAGATTTGGTTTGGTTTATTTTGTTTTACGGCCTATCAACCTCAATGGGTTATTTAATGTCGACAAGATTTTTAGAATAGGTTCGTATGAATAGAATATATATTCTTTGTAAGAAATCAGTTTGTAGAGCAGCTTTCATTTGCATATTTTTGTAAAGTGGGTTTTGCTGAAATTCAAACGTATTGCCGGTAATTTTTTGAAAAAATGCATTGCTGGTATTTTTACTACAAAACTCTATTTTTATACTTTTATAGTGTTTTGACCCTAGTTTGAGGATTAACTATTTGCCCATATCTGGGACCTTAACAGGCACTACAACACTGGAGCAAGGTGGAACTGGGGACAACAGTAATTGAGAGGTGGCTCCGCTCTCGTGAAAACCTTCAAATTAGAGGCCTTGCTGCCGGTTGTGGTTTATCGTCATGCCTAGGACAGGTCTGAGCTGGTGGAACTAAAGAATGGAGTGTTACAGAATGCAAAGGACAGTGCCAGAATTGTCAGGGACTGGCTAGAGTGCTTCGTGGGTGTGAATTCTGACAGTGATTGATTGTCCTTTTGGGTTTTGGATATAAGTCCTGAATATTGCGAATTTAACAGGTTTGAAGCTTCGATACGCTTCGCACACGCAGTCTAAGACCACATGTGGAAGACGCTAAGCCAACATGCTTTCTCGAGACGTCATTCATCTCACTGCCTCTTAGAATAATAGCTGTCTTTTTCTGTCCCTTTCTTTTCGTAAAAACAAATAAGTAAAAGAAATCATTATTTTCGTTAATACATTTTATGCAGTAGAGTGGGGTGCCCATCGACGTCGCAGAACAAAAGAGGAGCTCATAAGAATATTTGGTATCGTGAAGATTTTGCAGCTCCAGATTTACTAGCTAATAACTGCTGATGAAAAAAACGCACCAGGGTACAAGTTAGCGAGACACAAACGTCTAATTTGGATCCCATACAAACAGCTGAGGAATAAAAAGTAAAACGCCAGATTACCGATTTCTTGCTCATTTTTCTAAACCTCTCCGAATATGTATCCTCTAGCCCTTTGCTTTTACAACCTTTCTTAATGTCTATCTCTGTACATCATCAGAAACAGATTATTCTTGACGTTCGTAC
This sequence comes from Acanthosepion pharaonis, assembly GCA_903632075.3. Classification (NCBI taxonomy): domain Eukaryota; kingdom Metazoa; phylum Mollusca; class Cephalopoda; order Sepiida; family Sepiidae; genus Acanthosepion; species Acanthosepion pharaonis. Next base: position 336,058 of record CAHIKZ030000678.1, on the reverse strand, counting down.
ATTCACACAATATTTCTCTTTAACGAGGAATGAGTCAGCGTTCGTTCTGACCACAAGATGTTAAGAATAGAGCAAGGGCAGGCACCATTAACCCCTGTTTTGTATCCTTGGTTGCAGTCTGCAATATAGTGTTTTCTTCATTCTTTCCCAAGCCTCAGCTAAAGTTCGGCCCCACCCTTCCGACAGCAAATGACATTTCTTCCTTTTTTTATTGCATTACCATTTTATCACGTTCTTCTTCTTTGATATTTTATCTTTTTTGTTGTTTTCTTCTCCTTCTTCTTTCTTATACTTTCTTCTTCAATGTACCTTTTCTTTCTTTCTTTTTCCTTCTATAGATCTTCTTTGTTTTACCGTCGCGTTCTTCTTATTCTTCTTTCAAATCCTTTCACTTCATCTTTTTTCTTTTAAATTCTTCCAATTACCGTCTTCTTCTTCTTCTTCTTCTTCTTCTTTCTTTCTTTTTTCTTTCTTTTAAATTCTTCTTCCACTCATTTGTTTCTCTTTCTACTTCTTCTTTCTTTCACCTTTTAAAATTCTACTAATTACCGTTTCTTCTTCTTCTTCTTCTTCTTCTTCTTCTTCTTCTTCTTCTTCTTCTTCTTCTTCTTCCCAGCTTCACATTTCTTTTCTTTCTTTACTTTCTACTTTTTCTTACTTGATATTTTTAACTTTTTTTTCCTCTTCTTCCCCTTTTTCTTTCTTTCACCATCTTCTTCAATATACCTTTTTTTCTTTTTTCTAAATCTCCTCTTTCTTTCACCGTTGCCTTCTTTCTTTCTTTCTTTCTTTCTTTCTTTCTTTCTTTCTTTCTTTCTTTCCCATTCTTCATGGTCATCTTCTGTTTCACTTACTTCTGCTTTTATATCTCTTCATTCTTCTTCTTCTTCTTCTTCTTCTTCTTCTTCTTCTTCTTCTTCTTCTTCTTCTTTTCTCGTCTTCCTTTTTATCCCTTCTCCGTTTTTTTCCTTCTTCGCCATTTCTCCTTCATTCTTTTGATTTCTTATTCTCTTCTTCTTCTTCTTCTTCCTTTGCCTTTTGCGTCTGGCACGTCTTTCGTTTGCCTCCCCACCTCTTCTCTTGTAATACTGTTATTTTCTATTCTTCCTCTTCTACTTGTTCCGTTCCTCCTCCCCCTCTTCTTCTTCTTCTTCTTCTTCTTCTTCTTCTTTCCTTTGCGTTCATTCTCTTATTTTCCGCCTTTTTTCTTCCATCTCTTCATCATCGTTTCACTTTTTTTTATCATACTCTTTTTTTTTTTCTGAGTTATTTTCTCTTTTATCTTCTGCTTGATTCTTTTCTTTCTCATTTTCCACCTTCAACTTCTTCTTTTTCTGACCGTTTATACGAACATTAACTCTCAAGAAAGAAAATGCCATTCCAGTTAAGGCGGCAGTGAATTTGCGGTCAAGTATTTTGAGTACGATTTCATTCATTAAACATCTTTCCACACTCGCAACACATTCATATATACAAGTACATTGGTGCATTCAAAATACTCTCTGCTATAATCAAGTGTCTTTCTCTCTACCCAGCTTACCCTATACACTGCTTATTTTATTTGAAAGATGAATGTCGGTCGTTAAATGCTATGAGAAAAATCATTAATGCACTTCGATAGGTTAAAATGTTTGATTCGCTAGCGGTTGATTTTCTTTAGGGGAATATCAATCTCAATTATCGTAAATCCCCATGTATAATACGCCTTCAGCCATAACACGCACACCTAAAACTGTGCTGAAAATGTGGGAAAATGTTTTTACTCATGCATAATATGCAATCCTTGTTTGGTAATCAAACCCTATAAATTGTAACACTCTAATTTCATTACGGCCAGCGTTTCCTACTCTTATTCAAGTTGTAATTGAAGATATTTTTCAAAATTTCCGATCATCACGATTCTAGAAGGAAACGGAAATACCTATATTGTGCTTACTGCGCAGACTCATTAATCTGTTTTTGTTCGATAAAATGTTTAATCTACCGGATCTGTATGTAGTTTTTTACAAAAATGTTTTTAATCATAGAATAATATTATTCTAATTTTGCTTACGTGTAGAGATATTGTTTTTATTGGTGTGTTGACTGATTCAACCATTTTCTTTTGATTTCTTGATACTGTTGTGTACGTTTGTTTGGGAGAGTAGTAATTCTGTCAAGAAAGGTGAAATAGGGAAAACGCCAAGATTTAATGTTTTCTTATTATTAGTTACTTTGTTTAATAAATTCATTTCGTTTCGCCCTGAAAAAGTCCACATTGGACGAAACGCGTTGGCAACTATTCCAGTTTTCCTATTGTCTTTTGCATTATAAATATTCTCTTTTTTCTACAGGTTAACTCTGAGAAATTTTTCATATATATATATATATATATATATATATATATATATATATATATATAACAATATCTCCACACGTAACAGTAATTGACGTAATGTTCAGTTAACAGTATGAAAATAGCGTCCTCTAAATTCTTCCAGTTGCTAAGGAGATTTTGTTTTTGTTATTATTTAGTTACTTTGTTTAAATAAATTCATTTCGTTTTTTGCCTTGAGAAAGTCCACATTGGACGAAACGCGTCGGCAACTATGTTATACCATAATACCTATTCTATTGTAATAGACTCTCCCACAGATAATAAGTAGTAGTAGCAGTGGCTCAGTGGTGTTGAGTGAGTCAGTCAATGTCGGACATTGAAGTATCAACCATCACAACAGGCTTAGTGAAATACAAGCCTCCATTGTGAAAACTACTCTACAACAAACTACTACAGTTTTCCTATTGTCATTTATATATATATATATATATATATATATATATATATATATATTAATCTTTTTTTTTTCTGATCGCTTTCTTTATGATGACTAAGTAGACCAATTCTTACATGGAAGTGTTGCTGGCATTGACGCTGGAGGACGAGGTTGATTTTGGTGGGCATTTCTCTCTAGTTTAAATTTTTCCTTTTCTCATCTGTTGGCTTCGAAGTTTTTGGTCTCGATGGTGATAGTAGATTGCCAGTCTTGTGCCCGTGTTTCAAAAGATTTAGGCTCAAGACCATTGGCATTCAGAGTTGTTTTGAGTTGTTCCTTGTATCATTGAAGAGGGCAACCCCATGGTGTTTCCCCTCGAGTGAGCTCACTGAATAAATCTTGAGGTGGAAACCTTGACTCTTCCATTTTTGTTACGTGTCCTGACCATCGAAGACGCTCTTTAATGGTGTTTAAATGTACCTGTATCATAATTAAATATGTGTCTGTATATAAGCATACATATGTAAATACAGAATATATACGAATCTGTATTCTTTTATGTGCCGTGTCCCTTCAGGACGTAGGCGGTTATTGCCCTCCACATCTTCCTGTACTTTGTAACTCTTAATAAGTTTTGTCTTTTTGTAATTTCTCCAAAACCCTTCTCCGCTATCCATTTGCTCAAACCCATCAAGTATGTTACGCTCTACTTTCATCTGTCCCTGTTTCCCCCTATCTGTTCTGTGAGTATTAGATTTTCCAAACCCACCTTCCTCATGACGTGTCCCAAAAAATTTCAACCGCCTCGTCCTGACCATAAGTATGAGTTTACTCTTTGTTTCCATTCTCTCTATTGCTAGAATTTTTATCAGAACCTTTTATTTAATCCACGTGGGTAAATTGTTTTAATTCAACATGCCATGCATTTGGATACCCCAGTTTTATTTAATTCCCTTTAATAACTCGACCCTGCAGTTTTTTGTTGTCTCGGCTGTGGCAACGTATTGTTCTTTGGGTCATGCCAGTTTAAGATCAAACAATGCGGCAATAAAGTGTCCGAACAATGTAAATAGTGTAAAAAAGTTAAAAACAGCAGCTCAGAAATATAAAAAGATCCTGAAGAAGACCAGAGCGTACAACGGCCGAAACGCCGTGAATATGACAATAAAGATGAGGACAATAGTCCGAACAATGTAAATAGTGTAAATAGTTACAATACCGCAGCTCAGAAATATAGACAGAACCGGAAGAAGGCCAGAGCGTACAAAAGCCGAAACGTCGTGAATATAACAATAAAGATGAGGACAATAATCTGAACAATGTAAAAAGTTACAGCACCTCATCTCAGAAATAGAGACAGACCCGGAAGAAGGCCGGAGAATAAAAGGGCCGAAAAGTCGTGAATATAACAAAAAAGATGAGCATAATAGTCTGAACAATGTAAATAGTTACAGCACCTCATTTCAGAAATCTAGACAGATCCTAAAGAAAGCCGGAGCCTACAACGGCCAAATAGTTGGGAGTATAGCAGTGAAGATGAGGGCAAGAGTCCGAACAATGTAAATAATGTATATAACTACAATGCCTCATCTCAGAAATATAGACAGATCCTGAAGAAGACCAGAGCGTACAACGGCCGAAACGTCGTGAATATGGCAATAAAGATGAGGACAATAGTCCGAACAATGTAAGTAGTGTAAATAGTTACAATACCTCATCTCAGAAATATAGACATATTTTTTTTTTGTTTGAAAGTGACTTTCTTTTTAAATTAATTCATTAAATATTTTGAAATTAAGTTTCATTCTGTAATAAAATCTGTTTAAATTATGCAGGCATTTTGTTTGTAGACAAAACTTTACTTTTAATGAATAATTAACATGCAGAACATTTTATTTTATTTTATTTATAGATGCTTCCTTTTCAGTTTTAAAGATGAATATCTTCAAGTTTCGATGTTAAAGTCAAGGACATATATTGCAAACATTTCTTCGAATGTTCTTTCTATTGTATACATACAGAAATCAAGCAAAGTGGGAAAAAGCAAATCTCCTTTTACTTTGCTGACATTTTTATGGGCAGTTCCCCAAACGGAATTTTATATACATACATACATACATGCATACATATATATATATATATATATATATATATATATATATATTATATATATATATATATTTAGTTTATGAAAAACTAGGTAATCCGTATGGGTAATGGAACCTTAAACTGGTCTGTTTTTATTTAAATTATATATATATATATATATATATATATATATATATATATGTGTGTGTGTGTGTGTGTGTGTGTGTGTGTGTGTGTGTGTGTGTGTGTTACTTTCTGACTACGGAATGACGCTATCGTTGGTCCGTACCGGCGACATTCCATTGAGCATCTGTTTCCTTTGAGCTGAGAAAACTTACAATCGGTAAATATTATAGGGGTTCTACCAAATGGACGATTTCAAGCCCGTGGGACTTCGGCAGCTATGAAAGGAAGAAAAGAAAGCCTCCTCTTTAAGATATAAACAGGGACAAACAATCACGTGAAGAAACAAAGAGCGTGAGAAAAATAGAGAGAAAGAGAAATCGAGAGAGAGGGAGAGAAAGAGATAGAGAGAGAGAAAGAGAGACGAAAAACTCTAGAAGGATTATTTACATAAACTCATACGCGGAATACACAAAATCTTGCAATAAAAATGTTCGTACTGAGTGATATATAGGTATTTACTTTTCTTAGCTTACAGGGTACAATTGAGTGCGGACCAGATTCATTACAATAATAATATTCACCAACAGTAGGTGTTTTTTGAGTGTCCACTGATGGAAAATATAATTAAAACAAATCGATACAAATTGCAACCTGTATACAGTTGTTGGGTCTTGGTTAATTTTTTTAGCGGCATATCAACAACTCCATGGGTTATTTAATAATGAAATTTAAATGTTTTGTACGTAATTTTGTAGCTTGAACCTGATATTTTGTACGTAATTTTATACTTTAAGGTCAAACGTATGTTTTTTTTTTTAAGTATATCGTCTGGAGATTCAAAAAAAATTACTTTTTATACTTTAGTGCTGTATTGATTGTCATTTTGCTATAAAAAGTCTATTACAACGGGTCTTTTTTAAAATAAATATATTCGTATATAAAATGTCACTTTTGTATTCATGTAGTCTCTTGTTTAAACTTCTTATGGTTTCTTCAATATATTCATACTGACGATTCCTGCATTTGACAGAGTAAATTGAATGTATTTATTCTGGCAATTTCTGCATTTGACAGAGTAAATTCAAAGTATTTATTTTGGCAACATCTGCTTTTGACAGAGTATATTCAAAGTATTTATACTGGCAACATCTGCTTTTGACAGAGTATATTCAATGTATTTATTCTCGCAATTTCTGCATTTGACAGAGTAAATTCAATATATTTATTCTGGCAATTCCTGCATTTGACATAGTAAATTCAATGTATTTATTCTGGTATTCCCTGCATTTGGCAGAGTAAATTCAATGTATTTATTCTGGCAACATCTGCTTTTGACAGAGTATATTCAATGTATTTATTCTGGCAATTCCTGCATTTGACATAGTAAATTCAATGTATTTATTCTCGTAATTTCTGCATTTGACAGAGTAAATTCCATGTATTTATTCTTTCAATTCCTGTATTTGACATAGTAAATTCACTGTATTTATTCTCGCAATTTCTGCATTTGACAGAGTAAATTCAATGTATTTATTCTGGCAATTTCTGCGTTTGACAGAGTATATTCAATGTATTTATTCTGGCAATTCCTGCGTTTGACAGAGTAAATTCAATGTATTTATTCTGGAAATTCCTCATTGTTGTTTTTTTTATTGATTAAGTCTTTGATTGTTTTAGATGTAGTTGTGACTAATTTTTATGTTAAGGTTAGATAAATTCTTTTCAGTTGTAGTTGTAATAGAGTCAGTGGGTAGGATATTTTTTTATTGATTAAGTCTTTGATTGTTTTAGATGTAGTTGTGACTAATTTTTATGTTAAGGTTAGATAAATTCTTTTCAGTTGTAGTTGTAATAGAGTCAGTGGGTAGGATAATATATTTTTTGATTTCTCTGGTTTTGTCAGGAAGGAAAGCTCTTCTATTTTGGAATATTTTATGTGCCTTTTGTTTCGCATTGAATATGAAATAGGGTACTGAAGGATCTTTTAATCAAATTTTTAATTTGTATTTAGTATTTAATAGTATAATCTATGTTAAAATTGTTGTCCGTTTTGTTACAGTGAACAACTAATGCGTTTTACTTGTTGTTATTTAAAATGTCCCTTTTGTGTTCATATATTCTCTTATTTAAACCCTTTGAGATTTCTCCAATGTATTCATCCTACCAATTCATGCATTTAACAGAGTAAATTCCTTCTTCAAGTTTTGGCTTGTTGTTATGTTTGTATTTTTTAAGTTTTATTGCTTTAGATGTATTTGTGATGAATTTTATGTTGATTTTAGATAAATATATTTCGATTGTAGTCGTGATAGAATTAGTGGGTAGAACAACATATTTTTGAATTTGTAGGGTTTGTCACTAGCAACCGCTTTTCTATTTTGGAATATTTTATGGGCCTTTTCTTTCGCATTGAATATGAAATAGGTTAAGTAAGGGTTTTTTAATCACTTTTTTTAAATCATAGTAGTATTCCCTATGTCTAAATTGTGGTCAGGTTTGTTATAATGAACAACCAATATATTTTGTGTAGTGTTATTTATTTCCTGTTCATATAGTCTCCTGTTTAAACTTCTCCAATATATTCATACTGCCGATTCCTGCACTTGATAGAGTAAATTCCTCCTTCGCTTTCTCGTTTGGTCGATTATGTTGACCAAAAATAAATTGCCAAGTGCGTGAAATGCATTTCTGTTTGAACGTCCATTTCGTAATAGGCTTCGATAACTTTAACACGTTGTTTGATTGTTACTCTTTCCATGGCTGAAATTGCCAAAGACTTAAGTTGTTAAATCTGAAAGAAAAAGAAATCATTAGACGCTTAAAATTAATTGACATTTAAAATCAGTCCAAGTTATTTATAATCGTGATGCTCACAAGGAGCTTATACAATTAATGATTCATGAGAAAATTCAGAATCTAAGAGAACCGTGACATTTTCACGGTTACTGCAAATAAATAAATAAAAATGAATGATGCGCAGGAAATCACCGCCATTTTGATTTCTATGTTTACACATTTATTTTGTTTCTACGTAATTATAATAAGGGCGGTTTGTTCTCACGACCAGCAACTTTAGTCAACTGGCAGCCATATCCGGAGGGTTATAGGCACAGAGGCGGGGATTCATATTATGATTGCTCATGACACAAATTAAATCGTGTAGAGCCACTTGACAGCATACTGACGCAAGGTGATCACCTATGCCCGGACGAAAGCATGAGTAGACGTTTAAGTGTCTCTGTCCACTACCTTCCATTATAGACCCCTTCTCTTTCAGTCTCTCTATTGCTTCTTTCTTTCTTTCTTTCTTTCTTTCTTTCTTTCTTTTGCACACACACACACACACACACACACACACACGTTTACAGTCTTTGTTATGTAAATTAGTTTGCTTACTTAAATGTTATTATCAATATATCCACAATGTCAATAGGATTTTCGTTGTAAAAGTAATTATTGGAGTAGCTCTCTCTCTCTCTCTCTCTCTCTCTCTCTCTCTCTCTCACTTTAACTATAGTTAGTTGCGTACCCTGCCGTGTAGTTCTGGTTATCGAACTAGATTGTTGACCATTATTAGTAAGTACTGAGTTCATTCATTGTGCCAAACTCATTCAAGCAAATAAACTAACGACGCTAGAATTTTGTTTTTCAAAAAAACAATATCGGACAAGCTATGATTGCGAGTGAGCATGTATGTGCGTGTGTGTGTGCGAGCGGGTGTATGTATGTGTATGTGTGTCTGTGAGTGTATGTGTGTGCGCGTGAGTACGTGTATGTGTGTATTTGTGTGCGCGCTCGAGCGTGTCTATGCATTACGTATGCGTGTGCAGGTGCGACCGCGCCTGTGTATGAATGTGTGTATACGACATTATCCATTGCATCGATCTAGAATTGTGACAACCTTGTAAACATGAGACGCAATAAAGCAAAATAATCTAGCCAAAAATTACGAGTAATCAAGAGTGAGAACTATCAATAAATGCACAGCATCTTAATAAGCTTACAAATAAATAAGTTTTAAATACATCATTATTTGTTGAATTTTTCTGTTATTTATATCCGTCCTGGGTAAGACGATAAACTACGACCAGCAGCAAGGCCTCGGATCAGGAAGTTTTGAGGAGCGTAGAACCACCTCTTAATTGCTGGTGTTGCCAGGTTCATCCTGACCCGGGGTGGTAGCACCTGTTAGGGTCCCAGCTATGGGCAAATAGTTAACTATTACCAGCAATACTATTTTTGAAAAAAATTATTACCAGCAATATAATTTTGAAGGAAAAATATAACCGGAAACAGATTTTTGACAAAACAAAATATTACCTGCAATAATAAAAAAAATGTTGTCGGCATTAAATAACCCATTGAGATTGATATGCCGTTAAACAAAATAAACCAAAACAATCTAAAGCAAAGAATACATATTCTATTCATACGAATCTATCCTAAAAACTGTTGTCGGCATTAAATAACCCATTGAGGTTGATATGCCGTAAAACAAAATAAACCAAACCAATCTAAACCAAAGAATACATATTCTATTCATACGAATCTATCCTAAAAACGTTGTCGGCATTAAATAACCCATTGAGGTTGATATGCCGTAAAACAAAATTAACCAAACCAATCTAAACCAAAGAATACATATTCTATTCATACGAATCTATCCTAAAAATGTCGACATTAAATAAGCCATTGAGGTTGATAGGCCGTAAAACAAAATTAACCAAACCAATCTAAACCAAAGAATACACATTCTATTCATACAAATCTATTCTAAAGATGTTGTCGGCATTAAATAACCCATTGAGGGTGATAAGCCGTAAAACAAAATAAACCAAACCAAACCATTATTTATATCTTAACCATTAAAAGTCATTGTGAACGGGATGCCCTTGCTTCAAAATCAATCTTTGCTAATACCACCTACGATACAGAACAAAACCAAAATACAAAACAGGCGAGAATTTTATGGGTTTTTTTTTACAGTAAAATTCACCCTATACAAGACCCAGGGACACCTCGATGTAGAGTGTACGTGAGGAGACAGTTTGTACGGGATATGACGGTTAACCCTAGATTTGAAGAGGTTAAGATTGTAGTGGTTGAGTCGGTTCCAAAGCGGGTTCACGGGAAAAACCTGTTGGAGGGGAAAATTTTTCTAATCATTTCACCCCAAGCAAGGAGGGAGTGTTATTGGTACGCCGGGTGGGGGGTAGAGAGAGTGAAAGTGAGAGAGAGGGGGGATAGTTAAAGGATAAAAGATAAACTGGGTTCAAAACAACAGAAGATAGCGATGACATTGCAATTTTTTTTAAGCCTTTCTCCCCAAGGAAGGCGAGAGAGCCACTACCACGCAACAAGTTACAGAACAATAGTAAAGAGGGGTGTTTGGGGTAAGGATATAGAGAAGGACAGGGATCAAGGTCAGGGTATCAGAAGATGTCGATTGACATTACATTTGAATATATGAAGATTATAGCTATTAGGGAAGCAAGTAAGATGAAGGGAATTTCACTTTCGGGAAGTGCGAGATAAGAAGCTGTTGGAGTAGAAGAGGCGGTGATATTTAAATGTCTCGACACTGAAAGGGTGGGACCGAGATGCCAAACTAGTAGCACGGTTAAATTCATGCATTTGTGGTACCAGTGAAAGTAGATCGTCAGAGAAGTTGACATATAAATAATTGTAGAAAAGACAGAGGGAAGCCACATAACGTCTGTGATAAAGCCAGTGTAGACGAGACGCCAGATCAGGATCTTTTGAAGATAGTAGTTTTCAGGGAAGCAAGTAAACGGAAAGGAGTTCCACTGTCGGGAAGTGCCAGAAAAGAAACTGTTGGGTGGCGTGTAATTATGTAAGTGGCGTGGTGTGTCCTTGGACTAAAGGTTCGAACCAAGGAATGAAGTTCAGGCCATTTCCGTGAAAATAGCGATAGAGTAGCTAGAGGGTTGCCACATCGCGCCTGTAAGAGAGAGGTTAGAATGTGGAAAATAATTCGTCGACCACAAAGAGTCGAAGACGCTTTTATTCCAGAAAATGTGAATAAAATGATAAAATTTGGCTGTGGAAAAGATACACCGATTGTTAACTGCAGAATTCGAATGTCTTCTGACCTGTTTCTGAAATAAAATAAAATTAAACGTTATATAGGAGCTACAAATTAGCAAAAGCAAGAAAAAATATTTTTTCTGAAAGCATCATAATGGCTGTCTATATCACTGAGATGAGGTAGTATGATTACTTATATTATTTACATTATTCGGACTGTTATCCTCATCTTCATTGCCATATTCACAACGTTTCAGCCGTTGTACTCTCCGGCCTTTATGTCTATGTCTCTCTATATATCTGTTGAAGCTTGGATAAGCATGGAATAATAATAATACAACACAAAATGTACGTAAACAAAATATATTGAAACAAGGAAAAGGTACACAATATTTACAGTTAGTTTTGGTATATTCTTGGGAAGACTGTTCCTGTAGAATGGGTTGACTTAATCGCAGTCGGGCAGAGTCTCTGGATTGAATCTCTTGTTACTTCCCTCGTCTTCCGGTACCAACCCATATTTATATGGTCGGTACTCCACTATGTAAATTAGGTGGATCGTACCACAACAATATCTGACTATGTCTCTGAGATGAGGTATTATGATTATTTAAATTATTTACATTTCGGACTGTCATTATTTACATTATTTGTACTATTATCCTCATCTTCATTGCCATATTCACAACGTTTCGGCCGTTGTACGCTCCGGCCTTTATGTCTATGTCTCTCTATATATCTGTCTATATCTCTGAGATGAGGTATTATGATTACTTATATTATTTACATTATTTGGACTTATCTTCACTGCCATATTCACAACTTGTCGGCTGTTCATATTTTGTTATATTTGTTCAAGCACTATCGACACTCGCAGTCATTATCAAGAACAGAGGTGTTGTCAATGTGATAGGTAGAAATACTATGCCTGCATCCTGGTATTCTTTGGGAATAGCCTGACGTCATAACGGCTATTGGGAACGAGGCCGCGCAAAAAGGTTGCGATTTATTTATCTTATTTTAATGTTTATTTTCTATTATTTAAAAAAAATATTATTATTATAATGGTAAAATATGAATGCCGATTAATTATGCCATATGCACTTCAAGATTACTGATGTAGTAAAAGATATATCATATACTGTGACATGTTTGTTTTGTATTATAATAGCTACAAGTGTTTTAAGTCTTCCTTGCAGTGAGTACATTATTGTATTTTGGTATTATCTACTGGTATTTGACTTATGTTGATAGCTGTGTCGGGTTACGTCCTCCTAGTTGATGTACCAAAAAAGTAAACTCAGAACAATTACTTGTTTGGACACACACACACACACACACACACACACACACACACACACACACACACACACACACACACACACATACATACATATATATATATATTCGTATGTTTCGGCGGCAGCATATTTTCATTAAGAGAGGTTTCGTTAAATAATTTAGACATGTTCTGTCCACATATTCTCGATAGGATCTTTTCATATACGCTGATAATCTTTTCTGTGCGGTTATTAAAATTATTCAACGAAACCTGTCTTAACAGATTATATATATATATATATATATATATATATATATATATATATATATAATAAATAAAAAGATGTTTTTACGTTTATACATTCTTTTTATAGATACAAATATTTAAGCAAATGCTCTGTTTATCATAAACAGTATTAACAACATTTACCGGCCTGAATGCCCGAGTAATTGTCATAGAAAATATGCGTCCTCTGACAGGAATCGAACCTGTGTCCTATACGGAACCGTAAAAGATATTTATAATTGAAGTATTAATATCAATTATTTATGTAAAGAACGAAATACAATTTCTCTCGCAAAATAAATACATAAATAAATAAATAAAAAATAAAAATAAAATAAAAACGAGGACGCCAAATAAGTAAAACCTAAATAAAAAAAATAAAACAAAAAGGTAAAACTAAAAATATACCCCCCTCAAAAAAAAAAAAAAACAAATATCGAAAAATTTAAAAGAAAAAGTAAAAACGTTGGGCTGTCTAGAGATTGCAATAAGTCGTGAACTGTTGCAAGAAAAGAGGCAAAAAAAGGTATCAAGATGGCTAAACGTCTTATCTGAAAACCTGGCAAAAAGAAACTCATTTAGTTTAGTGGTTGTTAGATATTAAACATTTTGTGGGATGGACAATTACGCAGTTACACGATTTGGATAATTTTGATCTTACACCCTGTATATATATATATATATATATATATATATATATATATATATATATATATATATATATATATATATATAAGAGTAACCCGGATATAAGAGACCCGGATATAAGATAGATTTTCTCTGGTCCCAAATTAGAGCCTGGGTGAATGTATATTAAATAGACTAAACCCGGATATAAGAGAAACCCGATATAAGAGACTTCTTCTCCGGTCCCGACAACTCTCTTATATCCGGGTTACATATATATATATATATATATATATATATATATATATATATATATATATATATATGCTTTATTTTGCTAATGGAATATTATGCTTCATTCTCCTCCTCCTTCCAGATTGCTTCTCGCACGTACAAATATTCATACGCGTTTGTTTTGCATAGACTTCTCATCGGCACCTGCGTCAAATTTGAATCTTCCCTGATTTACGAATCCCAACCCACTACAACCAACATTGATATTCGCTAGTTACTTTTATCTTTGGGCGTCATCGCGTCGTAGGTCCATTTATTTCCCTGTCATCTCACCGCTAGCGTTTTTATCCCGCGACACCTATTGCTAACTGCATTAAAACGACAGTCAAGTATCAGGAAGTATCTATGGACGACGATCGGCGGAAATTTTTTTTTTTTTTTTTACAGTATTATTTTTTTTAGATATATTAAAAATTTTCTATTAAAACATTTTCTATTTGCATGTGAGCATTGAAGGAAGGAGGAGGAGAATGAAGCATAATATTCCATTAGCAAAATAAAGCATCATATATATATATATATATATATACACACAGTGTAACCCGGATATAAGAGAGTTGTCGGGACCGGAGAAGAAGTCTCTTATATACGGGTTTCTCTTATATCCGGGTTTAGTCTATTTAATATACATTCACCCAGGCTCTAATTTGGGACCAGAGAAAATCTGTTATAAGGAAAATAACAACAACAATGAGACAGCTGAATTTCATGGCATATACACAGCGGAAAGAAGGCTTAGAGAAATCAAAACACAGAGGATATACTCTAGGCAAGGAAACGGCGAGTAACATGCGTAACAAGTTTAAACACATAGATAACGCAGGAAAAAAAGAGTTATGGAAAAGGTGAAAATTTATTTCGATCAACAAAAAATAAGAAGCTGTGGAGGGTTTGATCTTAAAATGAAATTGACACATAAAAGAAGAAAATGACAAAAAGTAAAAATGTGTTTTTGATAAAATATGAAACCAGCAATTTCTTTTTAGGTCAGAAGATATGGTATCTGACATAAGTACTAAGAGTGCTGGGTCACCATTCCAGTGATCAACTGCTGAGTTTTCTAAATTAATCAAGATTGTTATTGCTTAGGTAAATATACTTGTAGCTTTCAGCGTTTCTTTGCTTGGCATTTCGATAAGATTTTTGTCTTATCTTGAAAGAGATTTTTCACGGCTTAAAACAATGTGCATTTCCCAACGTTCTGCCAAGAAATTCTAAACACGAAAAATAAAATTACAACTAAATCAAGTTCTACATTCTTGATATGTCTGTGGAGATAAAGCTGCTAACAATGAATTTAGCATTGTTTCCATATGCCGATAACATCGCATAAACATTTGAGAAAAGACTTTATAATTATTGGATGCAGTAGGTAGCAATCCTTCGTTTATGCAGGTTTCATTAAAAATGACAGACATGTTACTACTACTTTATATTTCATTTTTCTTGTGTTCGAACAAGTGCTTTCTTTTTGGACATAATAGTGTTTAGAAACTGTCTAAATGTTTTATAGTTCCGAGCGCTTTCAGCTATACTTTTAGCCATTATCAAGGATGATTTTATTTTTTTCAGTTTAATTGAGTGTGTGCGTTTCTTACCTGATGGAAAATTTTATATTACATGTTTCAAGAAAATTGTATAAAAAAATGAAGAAGTTATTCCAGTTTTTATTTTAAGTAGTACGAAAAGACGATTTTTCAAAGTTTTATGCAATTTTTTTTTTTTTGAAGCCAATGTCACATGAAAACTATCAAACACTGTACACAAACCACGTAACAATTAAAAAATATATGTATAAAATTAGTAAAACTTTTGTTCACGTGTAACTTTGCCTTGATCTTTGCGTACCCGCTTTCAGTTTTATAACTTTTTTCTGCCAAACTCGAGAGTACCTGGTAATTGAAATATTAATTATAACCTGTAATAATAAATTTGCAACATATGTATACAATTTTATCGAAATCGGTCGAGAAATGTGGATGTGCATAAGTAGCATACACACATACAGACACACAGACATCTTCTGTTTTATATATAGAGAGATATATAGTAGGCATCGTTTATCTCACGAGAGAAATGTAGCTCCTTCTTTTGTCAAAATTCAGTCCATTGCTGGTTAAATTGGAGTAAGCTCTCTAGGGCACAGGCCAGGGTGATGAGATATGGAAACCGTGCACTGCCCAGATCACATGGCCCCCTCCTCACATAGGTCGTACCAGTAAGATCAATATAAATACATGGCATTACATTTGTGAAGGCCTTAACTGTAAGACTTACCGGAAAGTGGTCCATGTTGAAAGCCAACCGCTTTCAGGGCTCTACTGTGAGTTTATGACCACAAGACAGCGGAGGTTGAAAATAAGGGTTTTCCTTTCGCTAGATGAACTGCTTTCCTGGTCCGTCGAGGTCAATCAATCCGCCCCAGCTAGTTAGGAAGCGCTAGTTGTATGCCTTCGCCGAGTTTTGATAAAGCATTGAAATTGCACCAATCTCACATATCTCGGCAATAAACCTAACAGAACCAGACATCATATCTCTTTTTTACAGTATGGTTC
>CAHIKZ030000678.1:310000-315000 GCA_903632075.3 Acanthosepion pharaonis | reverse complement strand
GAGAAGAAAAGGGTTCATACCTTTTCCAAGGTTATTAGTACGTAAGTGAATGTAATGGTTTCGACTGGAATACGAACTCAGTTCTGCGATTCGAACCGCTATCCATTACTCCACTGTGTCTTCTACTTGTTTTTACTTCACATGTGAAAGTAAGGACTGAGTTATTTTGAAAGTTTTTCACACTGGAAAATTATATTTCAACTTGATTTGAAATATGGAATAAAATAAACAAACGGTTTTAAAATTGAAATTAGGCATGATATTGATAGCAATGTTTTTTTGTTTTCTGATATTATTAAATATTAATATTAATATATTAAATATTGATATTAAAGTTAAGTAATTTTTTCATAAAATATTATTAATAGTCTACTTTTAATATTATTCTAATATTTTTAATATTGAGCATTATATATAAAATATCTGTTGTTTCCTAAATCATTAATCTTATATATATATATATATATATATATTCTATATATATATATATATATATATATATATATATATAAATATATTTTCGTACATTCAACACATATTTAGTTTATAATTTTCCAATAAATTATATATATTAAACCAAAATCAGACGTCGACATTTCATTCATATTAAAACAACATTGTCGCATTTAGGACTTTTTGTTTTTTTTTCCAGATATTTTATCATTCTGTCGGATTTATATCCATTTATATTTGCTTATATATATATATATATATATATATATATATGTATATATATATATATATATATATATATATATATATATATATATATATATATATAATAGATTCTCAACGCGATTTCGACGTATGAGGATCTGAAAATCTCAATCAGTTTTTATGTCGTTTGTGACATTCCCTCTAGTGACTTGCATACAAGCCCACATATTCTGCCACAGCGAGGATATCGGGACATAGGCACAGGGATATTTTTCGCCTTTGTCTTACGCCTCTTAGCCGGTCAATACGAATGGTGTCAAAGTTTAAGATAAAAATCTTGTACAAATATCTCCAGGTAATTATGTCTGGGGCAACACGCTCGAAGTTAGTATGAGTTATTTTGAAAGTTTTTCACACTGGGAAATTATATTTTAACTTGGCTTGTAATACTGAATATAATAAACAAACGGGTTCTAAATTGAAATTAGGCATGACGTCATTAACAACGACCGGAAAAAAGTACTCAAAATAGTCGGTCACCATACCAGTGATCAACCGCTGAGTTTTTTAAATTAATCAAGATTGTTATAGCTCATTTATGTCTTGCAAATGTACTTGTGTCTTTCATCGTTTCTTTGCTTGGCGTTTCGAAAAGATTTTTGTCTTATCTTGAAAGATATTTTTTTCCAGGCTTAAAACAACGTGCACTTTCCAAAGTTCTGCCAAGATCTGTCAAGAAATTCTAACTACGAAAAATAAAATTACAGCTAAATCAAGTTTTACATTCTTGATGAGTCTGTAGAGATAAAGTTGGAAACAATGAATTTAGCATTGTTTCCATATGCCGATAACATCGCATAAACATTTGAGAAAAAACTTTGTAATTAATTATTCCGGCGCTATTCCCGGCAATATATATATATATATATATATATATATATATATATATATATATATATATATATATATATATATATGTACTATAGAAAAAAGGGAATTTTTAACAGCTGCTGCTTCTGTTTTACGCATCGCTCTTCGTCAGAATCGTGCGTTCTAGCGTCTGGTTTGGTTTATACACATCACGTATATAATACGTTAAAAGACTCCTTTTCTCTGCCGTGCGCCGATAGCTTAAGGGTAGAATCTCTGATTGCTAGCAAATCAGTTGATTTTCGATCCCGTCTTGGAGCAATTGAATCTTTAGCCACACTGATGAGTTATGTAACAGCAAAACAGTCTGTACGTTGTTGATATATTGATATTTTCTTGTTTTTTGATATTAAACAAATATTAAATATTGATATTACTATATTAAATATTGAAATTAAAGTTAAGTAATTTTTTATATAATATTATTAATGGTCTATTTTTAATATTATTTTAATATTTTTAATATTGAACATTATATATGAAATATCTGCTCACTATTTACATTATTCGGACTAATGTCCTCATCTTTGTCGCCATGTTTATCACAACGTTTCGGCCGTTGTGCGCTCCGGCCTTCATAAGGTAGTTGGAATGTCGAACTGAAACCTTTATTTCGCTCACTGTGGTAGACTGTTCTAGTTCCAGCTACTTTCTATTAATTCCCCTCTCAAAGGCCGGAGGGTACAACGGCCGAAACGTTGTGATAAACATGGCGACAAAACATAAGGAAAAATAGTTCGAATAAAAATATAAGAAATATAAACGAAATATCTACTGTTTCTTAAAATAGTATATATATATAATATAAATATAAAAGTATATAATTGGTATACATGAATTCCAATAACCAACAATTACTATTCATCTCAATACAAAGAATATAATTATTTTAACGAAATATCTACACACTGTGTCTTATCAAGTGATGGTTGAAACAAAATGGCTATTTTTTGTATATATATATAAATATATATATATATATATATATATATATATATATATATATATATATATATATATATACTGTGTCCATAAAGTTCGTGTGCACTTTAAAAACTTTTTATAATTTATTTGTATTTGCGATAGAAATAATTTGTAAAAAGGATTAGAAAGAAGTAAATCTATATTTTTTAAGGTTTTATTGAACTTTTATTTAAGATTCCACATGTCCTCCATCATTAGCAATGCAAAGGGTAATACGATTTTGATGTTCACGGAAAACATTTGCCAACTTATTTACAGTAATGATCAGTTATTTTAGCTTTCAAATCTTCTAATGAACTACGTTTGGTTGCATACACAATGGTTTTCACGTGTCCCCATAAAAAAATCTAATGGAATCAAATCTGGCGAACGTGAAGGCCAATAAAATGGTCCACCCCTTCTGATCCATTTGTTAGGAAATAACTAGCCGAGCGAAGTTGGGACTGCATCAGGAAAGTCTCAATTCCAACAAAATGGTGATCAGGTCTGGACACAGATCGCGCGGAGACAACTTTTGTGGAAAAGATCTAGCTGATGTATATATATATATATATATATATATATATATATATATATATATATATATATATATATATATATATATATATATACATTCGACGTATCAGGGCCAAGCAGATCAGTTCGTAGGAAACCGACAGCAAGGCAAGAGCACATGAGATTTGATAATAGTGGCGAAGGGCTGATTACAGAGACCTGGTGCACTACGTGCCACAGGTCCCCAAACGACCCATCGCAGGTTCTGAATTCAAAGTGGTCCTTCTCCTAGACCAGTTGCTATCTAAGACTGTAGAACCCAGTCTGTACTGATATTTTCCCATAGCTGGAGGGAGAAGGATATATATATATATATATATATATATATATATATATATATATAAGATGGGAAAAATTATATGCATGGGGCGTGTACACCATGCATACACCGACATAACGAAAATAAAAGAGCAAAAAAAAAAGGGGAAACACGCTAAACTAACAAACAAGTGTATATACTTGTAACGAGGGGAGGGGAAATTTTTTTTTGCTTTTTATTTTCGTTAGTCTTCTTTTCGTTAATTAATGATCCAACGATTGTCTCCTGATGAGATGTTGGTTGAAAGGACCTTAGAGACTAATATAATTAATATCAATAAATTCCTAGTTTTTAAAACTGTATATATATATATATATATATATATATATATATATATATATATATATATATAGAGAGAGAGAGAGAGAGAGATAATATTAGTGGAAAATATACATACATATGCAAAATATATAAATATAAATACCCATATATCTATATTTTAGAAAAAATTTGTAGGTCTGATGAATTGGATCGTATTTACGATTCCAATGGAATAAATTATGACCATGAAATATTAGTGTTTAAGCCTTTTATTATATATATATATATATATATATATATATATATATATATATATATATATATATATATATATATATCATGGCTGTCCTCTCCTCTTTCGAGCGTGACCACCTCCTTTATTTCATGTCCTCATCCCTCCTCCCACTCCCCTCAAAATTTCTATGTATTCGCAGGTGACTCATCAGGCCAGCCAAACTGCGACAAATTTTGCCACAGAATTGGCATACCCAATCAGTTTTGTTTACAGTGACATTATTCGGGTGCACACGAGGTTTTGAACATTTACGCAAATGGCTTTTGAAGCCAGCAAAAGATAGGCACAATTTTCCGCATATGTCACAATTAACTGTTTTTTGTCGACATCATCAAATTCATGGTTTGAATAATTAGCTAAAAACAAGCATACAATATAATAACTTTTATAATCCATAGCCCAAATAAATAGTTTAAATACCCTGCAAAAAGATAACCCTTTATAAAGTCGTCAAAAACAAATGTTACGGCAGTTTTTTTTATATGCACAAATCCCTTTCATAAAAAAAAAAAAAAAATCCATAAACACGTCAACCAGACGAGGCTAAAACATCTTCCGTTTCAAATTTAGACCCCCCACCTCATTCTGACTTGACATCTATGAAAGTAACTCTATACTGATACATATTATTAACACCCAACACACGCCTACCCAATTTAAACAATTCGCCCTAGCTGTTAACATGGAAATTTTGATTTCAATTATTAAAACACGTAAATTTCAGAAATACGTTATTACAAAAAAAATTTCGCTTGAAGATGGAACAGAGCTTACTTTAACTCAATTTAATTTAAATAATTATATTGAAGTTTTCGGCTCTTGTTTTGAAACATGAGACCTCTTATGTCGCGAGTTGGAATCATATTTTTTAAATAAATATTATATATATATATATATATATATATATATATATATATATATATTTGTTTATCTCGCGAGAAAAACGTTGATTACTGTTTGGTTAAAATTCAATCCTATTGTAGTGAGACTGGACTGAAC
>CAHIKZ030000678.1:235000-305000 GCA_903632075.3 Acanthosepion pharaonis | reverse complement strand
TTACTCTCCAAGCTTAACAGAAGAATCGTAATTCTATGGATCATAAACAAAAATGGCATGTTTATCATTAATTAATCATGAGCGTCCGATTTAAGAATCGGACGCTCATGAAGTATTGAAATAAAATTCATATATATATATATATATATATATATATATATATATATATATATATATATATATATGTTAGGTACCTCTACGAAATGTAAATAAAAAGAGCATAGCATGATGAAAAAGACGCCGAACTTGACGAAAACAAAATTTTATCGTCTAATGTTCATATTATTATTAAAGAGGAAAGATCAAAGTATTTTGGGGGTATTTCTTTTACATTTTTAATCGTTCCTAGCACGTCCGAAATTTTCGTTAAAAATCTTGTTTTTTTTTTGACAAAAAAAAAATACAGATAATCCATAATTTTCAATCATTTTTTTCCATTTTATAAAAAATATGAAAATCTGACTTTGATATTCTTTTAAAAATCAATTATCATTTTTTCAAAACTTATTTTAATAGAATCAGAAATTTGAACCAAGCTTAACTTAGCTTCTGCGCTGAAAAAATGTAATTTGAAAATAAAACAAAGCAGGTCATAACCTTTCGCGTCATTTGACAGGTGACGAAAGACATTTTCATGACGTTTAGATAACTTACGGGAGGATAATTCTTTCTACGGATGGAAGGAAGTAAAATTATTTAGATGTAAGTGAACAAATTATTTACCTAGTTACTTTTAAGGAAAACTTTCAGCCCTCTAATTTTTTATTTTTTTTTTTTTTTTGTACTTAGCTTTCATCTTTACGTTTACGATGCTTTATGGAAAATATAAAGAAATTAAAAAATAAGACTGTTAAGAGTGAGATTAAATTTCATAAGAAAGGTATCTAATTAATTTATAGGTACCTTTATCAGAAGTGTACATAAAATACTATAATTTTATGTACATTTATTACATTTTACTGTGTTATTTGTATTTCCATTCATTTTATTATTAATTTTGATATTTCATTCATGGAAAAATGTCATACCTGACATTAATATAAAAACAAGATCATATAAATTAAAGTTTAGCAGTAGTTAAATTTCATAAGAGGATACTGATACTTATAGGTACCCTTCTCAGTTGAAATTGAAAAATCAAATTAACTTCTCCAAACGTGTTTCGCAAAAGTAAAGACGTTAACCGCGGAGAACAATGCTGAACTCAAATAATGCAACTAAATTGTATTCTGGTTGGTCTTCCGTACTTTATAATTACCGCCCGATTTTAAACACAAAATTACATTTCTTAAATACTGCGGATCTTCTGATTGGTCCAAATTATACAATTTTTAAAGCGCTAGACAATGACAATTTCATAAGGACACTTAGAAAAGTTGACGTGGCTTTTAACTAATGTTATAATATTTTTAAAAAACTTAATGTAAAAATCTATTATAATTAAAGAAATAACAAATAATTGTATTAAAAATTCAATTTTCATTGAAAAAATTTTTTGCTTTCAGAAAATATTGTCCATATTCATAAAAACAACTAAAAACAAATAAAAGCATTTGAAATTAAATAATATCTTTGTTTTATTGAGTTTTGTATATTACAATTCACAGCTGATTTTCAGGTACTGCCGGTCCAATTTAAAAAAAAAAAATCATGATTTGCATTCTTCAAAGCCTTGTGCATTTAACTATTGTAATCACTAAAGTTGATGCGCTCGAATTTCTAGAGTTTTTCATGAAATTAGTTATGGGGGTGTTAATAAATATAAAAAATATTTCTGCCATGACTTTAATAAAAGAAAACATTTTTATAATAATTTCGATCATCTATGAATAGTTTCTAAAAATTTCATTAACATCCGACAATTATTTTTGTTTTTGCAAGATTTTCCAAATTAATGTGTGCAATAAAAAAAAAAAAAAAAACGTGCTAAAAATTGTCTATGTTATTTACTAGCCCCGCTTGGTACAATGAGAAACAAGGTTTTTTAATCAAAATTTAGAATATTCTAAAAAGAAGGAAAAATTTTAAAAATAATTAAAAAAAAAAAAACTTTGGTCTTTCCTCTTAATAATAACATAAGCATTTAGACGATAAAATTTTGTTTTCATAAAGTTTGGCGTCTTTTTTCATCAGACTATGCTCGTTTTTAGCGATTTCGTGAAGGTATCTAAATGTATATATATATATATATATATATATATATATATATATATATATATATATATATATAATATAGTGAACATTAAACACTCAGAGGCGACCAGCTCTTTCATGCAAGACGCATTCGTCGGCTTGACGATTGCTTCTCGCATGAAACAGCCTGTCACCTCTGAGTGACTTCACTGTTCACTTTTATATTTATATACGCTCTATCTCTGATATTGAGCACATTATCCCATAAATATAGCACACCTTAAAACTATATTTCTTCATCTATATATATATATATATATATATATATATATATATATATATATATAAACACACACACACACACACACACACACACACACATATATATATATATATCTATATATATCTTCCAGCGTCTTATATGCACGTGTTTATCGTTGCTTGGAAATCATCCTTGTAAACAGAAACAGACCATCATCACATTCTTGTACGTGTATTGCTTAATATATTGTACAGTAATTGCCATCTTTGATAATGGCTTATGTAAGCCGAAAGCTTAGATTGGATTAAAAAATATGTATCAATATTGTGATTTTCTTTCTTCGTTTAATGATAATGTTATTAAGCTTATCAGACGTTATGAAAAGAATTTATATAAAATAAATAGACAACAATTGTCTATATTATTTAATGTTTGAATCTGTTTATCTATCTATCTATCTATATATTTATTAAAGACATTTTTATGTTTAACGTTGTTATTTATAAAAATGTCTTTAATAAATAAATTGTCGGACCTTGTCCATTTCTTAATAATATATATATATATATATATATATATATAAAATAAATAGACAACAATTGTCTATATTATTTAATGTTTGAATCTATCTTATTTATCTATCTATCTATCTATCTATCTATATATATATATATATATATATATATATATATATATATATATATATATATATTATTCCAGGTTCATTTCTCAATTCACTTAAGATGATCATCGACCTCTCTAACTTTCTAAATTTCTGTCCTGGATTAACAAGGTACCTCACAGGTTTAACATACGATTTTATTTTGAAGTTTTTTTTTTCGCTGCTCTTAAGATTGATATAGCTGAAATTTCTCTCTTACGTTCAAAACGTCTTATGTATTGCGTTGGATTTTTTTAATTCATTTTTTTTTAGCTGTAAGTAGAAATGATGATCTCTCTTTCTGTGGTGACCTCCTAATACAGTTTTCCTCTCTACTGTTTCCGCATTTTTAAAACTTATTCACCGTTCTCTTGATGGTCCTTGAATGATCTTTGAAGATGGAAGCCAGAGTATGAATGTTGGTACCATTGCTGAAGGTTTGAATGATCTTTTTTCTGACACCATTGCTCATTTGGGTAGACAGTGGGGCTGACACAAAATTATTTTAATCTGTTCTCTTTCTAGCTGAATAACTCAAAGAATTTTTCAGTGATTCTTACGACAAAGGTTGGCAAGATGGCTAAACGTCTTATCTGAATTCCTGGAAAAAAAGAATGGCAGTTATTTTAGTGGTCTTTTAGATAGTAAACATTAAGTGGGATGGTCAATTATGCTGTAACAGGATTAAGATGACTGAAAATTCAAGGAAATTTTTAAAATCGTTATATTTGGGGAATATGTAATCTGTCTTTTTGTAGTTAGTCCTGTCTTCACGCTTTCTTTTAAAATCTTGACTCTGGTTTCCTGTATTCACCAAATATTGCAACATCGAATTATCATTTTCCCGCTTTTTAAAGAATTATCGGAATGAAAAAAAAGAAAAGAATAAATTAACAGAATGTCTTGGAAGAGTGCAAAGGGCATGAAAAAGAATTATTTCATCACATGCTCTCATATATATATACGATTCATCGCTAACGAGCCTTGAAAAATAGTCGGATCCTTGTACTGCATCAAATGGTATCTGACTTCTATATACCGTGCTCTATATTTAAAAGAAACAGATCAAGCCAAAGATTAAAGTTTGCTAACATATCTGGTCTGGAGCTTCACAATCTACACTTTTCACGCTGGCAGAGTTCAAAAGTGTTGTAGGGAAGGTTACTGAATAGAATAATCACACAAAGTTTGGTAATGAACAATAATACTTAGGACAAGAACAACACATATAAGATTCACCAGCGGTGCGCAGAAAAAGGATTCAACGGCTAGAAGTCAAGGGAATTCCACAATGTTATCAGTTATCTCGTGCTAATTTCCCTGCCCGAGTTCTCCACTGCCTTAACCGTGTATTGAACTCACACTCTTTATAACTGACATCCATCAAACATGGCACGTGGAACTAGAACAGTCTATCCCAGTGAGCGAAATAAAGGGTTCAGTTCGAAATTCCAACCACCTGAAGAAGGCCGGAGCGTACAACGGCTGAAACGTTGTGATGAATATAGCGACAAAGATGAGGACAATAGTCCGAATAATGTAAATAATGTACATAATACCTCATCTCAGAAATATAGAGAGACTCAGAAGTTTTATTAGTTAACCCATAGCTAGGGGGAGAAGAAATGGATACATAACTTCCCCAATGCTATTGGCACGTAAGTGAATATAATGAAGGCAACGGTAATTAGAACTCGGCTTTCTGTTTATCAATTCTGAGCCATTATCCCTGACACCATACAGCAACTGGTATTCCCACACGCTCACCAATTTTTTTGTTTTTTACAGTAAAGTTCACCCTGTACAAGGCCCGGGGGCCGCTCAATATAGAAGGTATATGCGCGTAGGTAAATATAAAGATCCTCAGGGGAATTGAAACTCGTTTCTCTCGTTAACAATTCCGAGCCATGATCCATTAGACCTCTCGGACATCCACGCTTACAGTACCTGGGATTCTCAAGCGGTCACCCATCTAGGTATTTAATGATGTTGCTTAACTTCGGTGACCGGACGAGAACCGGTGTTTCAACGTGATATGGCCGTAAACCAAGGCAACCTGCACATCCATAGCTTACAGCACTTTGTATTCCCAATCGGTAACCCATCTAGGTACTGACGTGGCTTGATGTTGCTTAACTTCGGTGACCGAACGAGAACCGGTGTTTCAACGTGATATGGCCGTAAACCAAGAACACCAGCACATCCATTGCTTACAGCACTTGGTATTCCCAAACGATCACCCATCTAGGTACCGACGTGCCTTGATGTTGCTTAACTTCGGTGACCAGACGAGAACCGGTGTTTCAACGTGATATGACCGTAAACCAAGAACCTGCACATCCATAGCTTACAGCACTTGGTATTCCCAAGCGGTCACCCATCTAGGTACTGACGTGCCTTGATGTTGCTTTAACCGGTGACCGGACGAGAACCGGTGTTTCAACGTGATATGACCGTAAACCAAGGCAACCTGCACATCCATAGCTTACAGCACTTGCATTCCCAAGGGTCATCTCCCCTTGAAACGATCCGGACGAGAACCGGTGTTTCAACGGTACCAAGGAACCTGTCACCTTACAGATGTTCCCAGGCGGTCACCATCTAGGTACTTGCGGTGACCGGACCGGACGAGAACCGGTGTTTCAACGTGATATGACCGTAAACCAAGGCAACCTGCACATTCCCAAGCGGTCACCCATCTAGCTTACGTGCCTTGATGTTGTTTATTCCCGGACGAAACCGGTGTTTCGGTCACCCATCTACAGGGTATTCTGACGTGCCTTGATGTTGCTTAACTTCGGTGACCGGACGAGAACCGGTGTTTCAACGTGATATGACCGTAAACCAAGGCAACCTGCACATCCATAGCTTACAGCACTTGGTATTCCCAAGCGGTCACCCATCTAGGTACTGACGTGCCTTGATGTTGCTTAACTTCGGTGACCGGACGAGAACCGGTGTTTCAACGTGATATGACCGTAAACCAAGGCAACCTGCACATCCATAGCTTACAGCACTTGGTATTCCCAAGCGGTCACCCATCTAGGTACTGACGTGCCTTGATGTTGCTTAACTTCGGTAACCGAATGAGAACTGGTGTTTCAACGTGATATGACTGTAAACCACATCCATGGCAACCTGCACATCCATATGTTGCTTACACGAGAACCGGTGTTTCCCAAGCGGTCATCCATCTTACAGTACCCAAGACGTGCCTTGATGTTGCTTAACTTCGGTAACCGAATGAGAACTGGTGTTTCAACGAGCCATGACCACCTGAACTTTCATAGGTTATCAACCATTTGTAGGCTATTAAAAACCAGAACATATTTTAGGATTGAACTATTTTTTGGAGATTTTCATTTCTTAATACAAGTCCTACTATTAAACCCATAACTGGGGGGAAAGACGTGGTTGTGAATATAACGAACCCGGCTGGAATTCGAACTCGGCTCTCCGATTTCTTATTGATAGGCATTAAACATTGCACCAACCGCACATCCAAGCTTAGTGCACCTGGTATTTCGAAGCGGTCAGCCGTCTAGATAAGGAGCTGGCTCGACGTTGCTTAACTTCGGTGTTTCAAACATGATTTGGCCGTAAGCCAAATTAATTTTTTTCCAACCCGTTCAATAAATTTAATTTCAAAAATTAGAAGAACTGCCTTTTAATTTTACTTAATAATCAGGTCGAAAATTTTGGCCAACCCAATGTTTTGTTCAATAATTTTAATGACAAATAAGAAATGAAAATTTTGTAGCTTAATAATATTCAAAATTAAAATAATCCTCTTTTAAATAATTATTTTAAATATTAATATTGAACAGGAAAATAATTACTTTTTGACAAACCCAATCTCTCTCTCTCTCTCTCTCTCGTAAAAAGAAAGAACAGTAAGATATTAATCCGGTGTCCTGATTTAATATTTATATTTTTACAAAACATTGCTCAATGTAAATCTACAGAGCATAAATATTATAAATTAACTGATTTAAAAATATGGTTCCTTCACTACACAGGAATTACCATGTTTGAAAAATGGAAGCTAAAACTTCAAATTTAATTATATAATTAAATTAAAATCATTAGTTCTAATTCATCTTCAAGTGAAAATTGTTTGACTATGTTTGGTGGTAGGAGAAGGAATTTATTTCTGTGTTTGTTTGGGGTGTCACTCTCATACACATAGACACACATACATACAAGTGTACGCATTCTAGTCCACACAGAACAAGCATAAAATAGATCCAATAAAACCGTTTGTTCGATGATCGCAAAAGCGTGAAACACAGGATCACAAACTTATATCCATACAACTGAATACATACATACATCCATAATGGACTGTCCCGTCCGTTTCGACGTATGAGGATCTGATAGCTTAATTGATTCAGTTATGAAATTTTGTGCGATAATCTTAAGTGGCACTTAAGACTCTCTAGTGATTTACAAAGGAGGCCACATATGGAGCAAGAGTGAGGATTGTGGGATGAGGACACTGTTAGATTGGCTGACCTTTTAGATCTTGCTCTCACTTTTTAAAGATGATTCAGACAAGCAGATTGAAAACTGCTGAGTCCACTAAAACACGTTGATCTCCATTCTACCCGCTCCAAGGCTAAGCGCTCAAGGGTGTTATGTGGTATATTGACAGCTGATAAGTTGCTTTTCAGCTTGTCTTTGTATATTAGTCATGGGCGTCCTACATTCCTGTAGCCCTGATCTAACTGGCTGTACATTAGGATCTTGGGTATCCTGTCATCAGACATCCTCAAGACATGACCAGTCCATCGTAACTGAGACTGTATGAGAAAAGTCTCGATTCCTCCAATATTACACCTGTTAAACAGGTCTACGTTAGATGTCCTATCTTGAAGCTTAACTCCACAGATTGCACGCAGACAGCCTTTATGGAAAACATCCAGCTGGCGTATATGGTACCTGTATGGAGTCCACGACTCTGAGCCATACAAAAGGATGGCAAGTACAACAGCTCTGTAAATCCGAATTTTCATATCCAGTCGAATATCCCGATCATTCCACAAGCGATGGCGAAGTTTGCCGAAAGCACCGGTAGCCTTAGTAATGCGATACATGATTTCATCATCTAAAGTTCCACTGTAGTTGACTTTGCTACCAAGATAGGTGAAAGAATTTACATAGTTCAGGGCTTTGTCTTCTACTTTCAATGGTCTCCTGGAAATTTGTAGACTGGTGGTTTTACATACATATATATATATATATATATATATATATATATATATATATATATATATATATATATATATATTGATTAAAGTATTGATAAAAGTGCCACAAAGCTTGCCAAGTGACCAATGAAAATTAAAAATAAATTTAAAAGCAATAAATAAAATCTATGAGATAGACCGATAAAAAAAGGAAAAGAAATACCCTTTGATCAATAAAACTAATAATGGTAGATATGTTCAAAACTTCGCTAAAAAAGAGCATAATCTGATGAAAAAGGCTCCAAACTTGATTAAACATTTTTTTATCATCTAAATGTTTATATTATTATTAAGAGGAAAGACCAAAGTATTTTTAAATATTCAAAAAAATGAATCCATTTTAGCTAATTTTAGCTAAAAATCTTGTTTATTTTGAGTCATCAAAATTGACGTAAAATCAATGATGTCTGCCATTATTGGCAGTTTTGTAAACGAAAGTGAATTTCTCCGTTTAAAAATCTTGTAAAATACAATTACACTTTTTTAAAAATTTATTTTAAGAAAATTAGAAAATTTAAAGTATACTTAATGTAATTTGAAACAAAAATTACTTTATTTTTTTAGTAAAAAAAAATTAGTTAGTAATAAGAAAAGTATGTCTAACAGTGGTGATTGGTTTTGGAGGGGGTGGGTGAACTGACGTTTAAGTCAATGTATCGACAACTAACGTTAAAGGAATTTATAGAATGGAAGGGCAAATGTCTCAGTCTTTTTCATTTTTAAGTGATCCAGCTTATTTAAGTTTAAAGTAATTCTTAAATATTGATTTCTTTTAGGTACATTTTAACGACAATGTGTCCAAAGCCTACATTGTTTCCGTCACTAAAATTGAATCTAAAAAAAGAAAAATTAAAATTAATAATTGCAGTATAGAAAAAAAAAATATATTTAAAAAAAGAAATGAAAATATTTCGTGAAATATGTAAAGAACAAAAAAAGAAAAAAATTGAAAAAAATTGAAAATGCGACGATAATGGTCCGTCAGTCAGAGAATTTGATACGCTATCAGTAGAAACAATTCAAGCCCACGTGACATTATTTCAGAATTGTGCTTCCGTAGTTTTGTCAGAGATGATTTCAGTATATATTTTGGTATATCAAAAGAATATTGTAAAAGTACACCGTTCCACATAGTGTAATAATCTTTTAAATTTAAGATCCGTAGATGTTTTATTAAGAATATTTCCTAGGAGTTACGGCTTCAAATTTAATTTTAAAATATTTAACAAGTTTATCACATTTTGTATTTAAAATTAAAAATGAAAACAATTCTTGTAAAAATTCATTTTTTATCAAAAAATATTTTGGCTTCAGATAAAAATGTCCTTAACATGTATTATTCAGAAAAGTCATTAAAACCTTTTTTCAATTAAATAATGTCTTAGTTTTATTGGGTTTTGCATTTTAGAATTCAGAGCTAAAGTTTGTGTAGAACTAATCGATTTATAAAAAGAATTCGACGATTTATATTCTTTAATGTATCTGCATTTAATAAAAAATACAGCAAGTTACAGATTTGGGATTTTTAAGTTTTCATAAAATTAACAAGTCGGAAGGCGGGGTAACTGATATAAAAAATATTACCATGAGTTTATAAAAAAAGCAAATATTTCTGAAATAATTTCATACATTTTTTTAAATAAGTTCTGAAAGTTTCAATTAAAATTATTATTTGATTTTTGCGAGAATTTCCAAATTAATGTTTTTCAACTGAAAAAAGCGCGTAAAAAAAATTAATGATAAATTTTACGCGACCTCTGACCTACAACGTTGCCCGTTTTTCAAACCAAAATTTCAAACGTGACTGAAAGGAATAAAAATAAAAAAAAAAAAAAATAGTTAAAAATACTTTGGTCTTTTCTTTTATGAAACATGAACTTTTTCACGATAAAACTTTGTTTTCATCAAGTCTGGGGCTTAACTAAATTACGGATATTAAAAACATATTTACACATTTTTAAAATTTATTATATAAACAGACTTATGGTTTAACTAAAAATCTGATCTTACCTAAACATAACGCTGAGAATTCATTTTTTATTTTTTCTTATTAAAATGGACAAAAGCTTTGGCCAAAACCTAGAAAATCACACCTAAGTTATGAAAACATCATCAGTACATCCATTACGAAAACTAAGAAAGGCGAGAATCAATGCAATTCCTTATTTACATAAACGCAAAGCTGAAACATTGAGTGCGTATAAACAGAAGACGAGCTTTATTAGTTTCTGGCTGACCGATTCTGGCCCCTTTTTCTCTCAGAACCTCAAAACGACCAACGGAAAGGAGTAGGTAATATTCGTTCTCTACACTGGGAAGCCCTTTTTTTATCGACTCTGCGTCTTGTTAGTGCGAGAAATGAAGACGTATTAAATGTACAAATAAGCTCGTTAGTCAAACACACTGCTTATTTTCTTCTTTTCACGTCCTGTGACGATATTATAGCTCCATCCAACGCTGACACTGTGCCATATATTGCTTTTTTGAGCATGGGAATCGACGCAAACATGGGAAAGTGATAAAGAAAAAACAACATTTTCACTGCAAAGGGGAGGTGCAATCTATGAGAATGATCTCCTGGAACATGAAATTCTAATCATTTTTTTTAACGTTCTTCACTCATTACAAGGCTCAAGAGCCCCTCAAAGTAGATAGCTACTGAATGCTGTTGTTGAAAGTACATGACAGTTGATCCCAGATTTGAACATGTTAAGATTGTAGTGATTTGAGAAGCATCCTATTGGGTATTTGTCCCGTTCTTCAGGGAAGCGGTTCTTAGAGAGATTTTGATGCTGTACAAGTCCCAAGAGCCACTCGAAGTCGAAGGTTACACAGTAAGAGGTAGAGTTTATGGGCGATATGTGGGGAAGGTAGCTGTTGACTATAGAATCGAACTGGGCAAAATCATAGTGATCAAGAAAGTATCCTTGCTCGTGTGGGTCTTAAATCACACCAATGAAATATGAAATGTCTTAGCTGTGAAGGTGGAGCTGGTGACCCTAAGGAATGTAGTTCGTATGGAAAATCTATGGAAATAGCGATAGAGTAGCGACACGTTTCGTCTGGAGAAAAGGGGTTGTAGGATAGAAAATAATTCATCACCCTCAAGGGCGCGGAGACTGTTTTGGGCTCTATCGAGATTGGAAAATGAAGACTGTGCAGCTCCTGCTCATATATGGCAGCAATCAAATGATCAATAATTAAACATACTCTTTATTTATCCCCTGACGAATTTGTATCCTACTTGCAACATACTTCTTTGCAAGTACCCTGATTTTTTTCATACCATATCCAAATTATTCTTTTCTTTCTTATTTGTGAATTACCATGCATTCTTGTGAAAAAATAAGGGAGTGGTATAATATTTTGCCTTCACAACGGGTGGGAATTCAGTGTTTGTACTTTTCTTATACTGTTTGCTATTTAATCCATAGTTGGGGAGTGGAGAGAAGAGGCAAATCACGCCTTTTCCTGAGGTATTTGTGCAAAAGCGAATACAGCAGACTAATGCAGAATTTGAACTCGGTTCTCGCGTTGCCCTGTCCGCACAGATGACAATTACAAGAGATCCCTTTTGGGGTTACCAAGCGCAAAATAAACATGATTGTATCCTCAAGCGGTCCACTCCGCTGTCACTACCTGCTAAGAATGTCGAAGTCCATCCTTAGGCGTTCCAAAAAGGAATCTACCAAAGCCGCTGCGTTGTTGGACAATTTCTCGCAGTAAATGCATCTATGAGCGCATCATCATGGCTTGGCTTCGCAAAACGAAGATCAATAGGGAGTCTGTACACGTCACTTGCAGGCACGTTTGTGACTGATAAGTCCAATGCGGAACAGGCATACACGGTTCCAGTAATTGCAACTAAAATTTGACCTGGACTCGATGGTATTGCTGTATTCTTCCTTGGACTTTTGTCTCTGAGAGCGGACCTGCAGGCATTTTCAAAGATGGTTGGTGATGAGACACCAGGTGTCACCATTCTAGGGTTGACAATTGGGCAATGGTTGATGTGACAGGCAACAAAGGATTTTATCAGGCAATCTTTGAATGGTTTCTTTGGTGCCCCACTGCCGCGATAGCCAGTGGAGAGACCGCTGTACAATAACATTTTAGGTAGGCGATGGTTCTCCATGCTGGGAACCTGCCCAGCCCAGGACAACTGGGACTTCAGCAGCATGACCTCAATGCTGTTGATCTTCGCCTTTTCATATGCTTCGAGGATGGCGTTAAATCCCTTCTCATCAAAATATAAATAAACTTTACATAACGTCTTTGCGACGACGGAAAGAAGTTAAGTTGGAGACATTTTTTTTTAATAATATTTACCCATGAAAGGGATTGAGGACTACCCACGTTAGAAAGTTACTGAATTTGTAGTATTAAGGAAAGTATTCACACGGGAGTCTGTTTCAATAAATAGCATTTTTTTTTGGGGGGGGGGGCTGTCTCAATGGAACTACCTCCTTGCAATGGCGTGTATTTAAAAGAAAAACTCTCCCCCCAAGGTGATTGAATAAGATGTTACAGAGTTCTCCAGTTATATATTATCCATAGAAATTCCCCTATAGCATCGCTAAATATCTGAGTTTAACAAATTTATTGAAATATTGCAATAACAATAAAGAATTCTGGTCATTATGTTAAGAAATAAGGGGGTACAAATGAAAAAAAACTAAAATCGATAACTTTTGGCATTTCACTGAAAAAGATGTTTAACACGTCTATCTTCAATTCTTTCTTTCTTTTTTTTTCTTTCATTTGCTCAGTGAAAATGCGTAGCATCTCTGTCTTTTCTGTCTTTCCACACGATCAAAACAGAATAGTCCATTAGTAATTAGGTATTGACAGATTTTAAACACATCTATCTGTTTTTTTTATGTTTATACGTAAATGCTCTCTTTTATAATCAACAGAATTAACGACATTTA
This sequence comes from Acanthosepion pharaonis, assembly GCA_903632075.3. NCBI lineage: Eukaryota > Metazoa > Mollusca > Cephalopoda > Sepiida > Sepiidae > Acanthosepion > Acanthosepion pharaonis. The sequence continues at coordinate 291,764 of CAHIKZ030000678.1, read as the reverse complement.
CCGGCTTGAATGTCAGAGAAATTTTCATAGAAAATATGCATCCTCCGACATATAAATGTATGAGAGAAAATCATGGAGAATTGTAGTTTAAAAACAGTAAAATCGTCCTTGCTGTACGGAACGCTCCTCTGTGGCCCAGTCGGTAAAAGCACGTCAGGTTATATGACGGTTCCGTATTGAATACAGGTTCGATTCCTGTCGGAGAACGCATATTTTTTATGAAAATTTCTCGGGCATTCAGGTCGGTAAATGTTAATACAGTTTATTATAAAAGCGAGCATTCACTTTGATATTTGTATCCATAAAAAGAACGTATAAACATAAAAAAAATGTCTTAAAACAATTGTTGAACTTTGTCCATTTCATAATGTGTGACGTCATTTGTTTACATTTGGATACGCTTTGAGTAGATATGAATGTACGTGAGAGATTCATGGAAGATTGTAGTTTAAAAACAGTAAAATCGACCTTGCTAACCGAACGATCGGTCAAGGCACGTTAAGCTATGTGACGGTTCCGTATAGGATAGAAGTTTGATTCCTGTCGGAGGACGCATATTTTTTATGAAAATTTCTCAGACATTCAGGCCGGTAAATGACGTTAATACTTTTTATTATAAAACAGAACATTTAATTACATATTAGTATCTATAAAAAGAACATATAAACATAAAAAAATGTCTTAAAATAATTGTCGGACTTTGTCTATTTCATAATGTGTGAAATCATTTGTTTACATTTGGATACGCATCGAGCAGATATGAATGTATGAAAGAAAATCATGAAGAATTCTAGTTTTAAAACAGTAAATTCGGTCATGCTGAACAAAACTCTCCTCTGTGGCTCAATCGGTAAAAGCGCGTTAGGTTATATGACGGTTCCGTATAGGATACAGGTTCGATTCCTGTCGGAGGGCGAAGACTTTTTATGAAAATTTCACGGATATTCAGGTTGGTAAATGTCGTTAATACTGTTTATTATAAAACGGAGCATTTACTTAAATATTTCTATCAATAAAAAAAAAACGTATAAACATAAAAATGTGTTAAAACAAATGTCGTTAATACTGTTTAGTATAAAACGGAGCATTTACCTAAATATTTCTATCAATAAAAAAAAAAACGTATAAACATAAAAATGTGTTAAAACAAATGTCGTTAATACTGTTTATTAAAATAATTGTCGGACTTTGTCCATGTCATAAAGTGCGACTTCTATTTGTCTTTTAATCTTTCTTTCTTTCATTCTCACTGAAACCAAGTAGCATCTCAGGTTATGTATTTCCGATCTTTCCGCTAAAAAAACCCCAAAAAACTATACAGTTCATTATTTATGAGGTACTGGCAGAGCGTAACGGTCGTGATAATTAAGCGGGAGGGACAAGCGGAATTATAATAAGATGTTAACATACTAAAGAATACAACTCTGTATGTATTGTAACAATTTTTTTAGATGAGAAAATGATCTACAATCTTCAAAGATTTAAATTCAACGACAATCTTAATCTCCTGTCTTACCGTCCTGCCCTTTTTTGACATTAACCTCACTAAATCTTTACATTCTCTTTTACTCCCATTAACCCCATACATCTTAGTGTCATTATCGCCTTGCTTGGGGTGAAATGATTTAAAGAAAAGGGATAGGTCGTATTAGATGCACTTTTGATCGACAACGTAACATGACCAAAATATTGAGTTGAGACTTTGGATGAAGTTTATAAATGATCTCGCCAGGTGTATTGCCTTTACAGGAATGACATATATAACGCCCACCTTATTAAAAATTGGCACAGTTATCATCTATATAAAACCGATTTCTCAGATCACTTTTTAAAAATGGCTTCTAACGATGGAAGGAATTCTTTAGGTTTACTTAAAGAAGACAACTCATCATCAGATTACTAAATAACAACCCCCACATCACTTGAAAGCGTTCATGATAACACGGGTATTAAAAAAAAGAATGCCGGCATGGGTGGTAAAAAATAAAGAATTTTAGCACATGTAGTAAAAACAATGTTAGCATGGGTAGTAAAAAAGAATGCTAGAAGGGGTAATAAAAAAATGTTACTACAGGTAATAAAAGAAGAAATGTTAGCACTGGTAGTAAAAAAGAATGTTAACATGGGTAGTAAAAATTAAGAATGTTAGTAAATGTAGTAAAAAGTATGTTATCACGGGTAATAAAAATTATGTTAGCAGGAGCACTAAAAAAATAAAGTATGATAGCATGTGTAATAAAAAAATTATGTTAGCATGTGTAATAAAAAAAGTATGTTAGCATGGGTAATAAAAAATATGTTAGCACGGGGAATAAAAAAGAATGTTAACACGAAAAAAAGTATGTTAGCACGGGTAATAATAAAGTACGTTAGCATGGGTAATAATAAAGTATGTTAACACAAAAAAAAAGTATGTTATGTAATAAAAAAGTATGTTAGCATGGGTAATAAAAAAGTATGTTATCACGGGTAATAAAAAGTATATTAGCATGGGTAATAAAAAAGTATATTAGCACGGTCAATAAAAAAGTATGTTAGCACGGGGAATAAAAAAGTATGTTAGCATGGGTAATAAAACGTATATTAGCACGGGCAATAAAAAAGTATATCAGCATGGACAAAAAAAAGTATGTTAGCATGGGTAATAAAAAAAGTATGTTAGCATGGGTAATAAAAAAGTATGTTAGCATGGGTAATAAAAAAAGTATGTTAGCATGGGTAATAAAAAAAGTATGTTAGCATGTATAGCATGGGCAATAAAAAAAAAATATGTAGCATGGGTAATAAAAAAAGTATGTTAGCAAGGGTAATAAAAAAAGTATGTTAGCAAGGGTAATAAAAAAAGTATGTTAGCACGGGCAATAAAAAGTATGTTAGCAAGGGTAATAAAAAAAGTATGTTCGCACGGGCAATAAAAAAGTATGTTAGCACAGGCAATAAAAAAGTATGTTAGCATGGGTAATAAAAAAAAGTATGTTAGCACGGGTAATAAAAAAAATATGTTAGCACGGACAATAAAAAAAAGTATGTTAGCATGGGTAATAAAAAAAGTATGTTAAAACGGGTAATAGAAAAAGTATGTTAGCACGGGCAATAAAAAAAATGTCAGCATGGGTATGTTGTTAGCATGGGTAATAAAAAAAATATGTTAGCACGGGCAATAAAAAAGTATGTTAGCACGGGGAATAAAAAGTATGCTAGCATGGGTAATAAAAAAGTATGTTAGCACGGGCAATAAAAAATATGTTAGCATGGGTAATAAAAAAGTATGTTAGCTTGGGTAATAAAAAAGTATGTTAGCAACTTTAATAAAAGGATGTTAGCACGGCGTAAAAAAGCTATATTCGCACGGTCAATAAAAAAGTATGTTAGCATGGGTAATAAAAAGTATCTAGCATAATAAAACGTATATTTCCGGTAAATAAGTATATCAGGATGTAAAAAAAAAGTATGTTAGCATGGGTTTCCAAATCCGTATGTTAGCATGGGTAATAAAAAAAAAGTATGTTAGCATGTAATAAAAAATAATGTTAGTTATAATAAAAATATGTTAAATGTTAGCATGGGTAATAAAAAATTCCTCACACTTCTCTTAAAAAAGTTTTAGTAAGGGTAATCTGAAAAAATCGTATGTTAGCTCTAGGGCAAAAAGTATTCTAGCATTATTAAAAAAAGTATGTTAGCACAGGTAATAAAAAAATGTTCAGCACAATGGTAATAAAAAATCTTTAACGGTTCGCCAATAAAAAAAAGTATGTTAGCATGGGTAATAAAAAAGTATAAAACGGGTAATAGTCCAAAAAGTATCCTATTTTTCTAAAAAGTATGTCAGCATGGGAAATTGTATGTTTAGTAAAAAAAAAAGTGTTAGCATCTTAAAAAGTCTGTTCCTTCGGCAATAAAAAAAGTATCTAAACAATAAAAAGTATGCTAGCATGGGTAATAAAAAGTATGTTACAATAAAATTTTTAGCAGGAGCACTAAAAAATAAAATGATAGCATGTGTAATAAAAAAGATCCATTTTAGCACGGGTAATAAAAAATATGTTAGCACGGGGAAAAAAAAGTATACACGAAAAAAATTATGGTAATAATAAAGCACGTTAGCGATAATAAAAAGTTTCTGTTAGCCAGGAAAATGAAAAGTATGTTAGCATGGGTAATAAAAAAGTATGTTTAGCGGGTAATAAAAAAGTCTTTAGTAATAAAAAAGTATGTTAGCATGGGTAATAAAAAAAAAATATGTTAGCATGGGTAATAAAAAGCTCCCACGTAATAAAAAAGTATGTTAGCATGGGTAATAAAAAAGTATGTTAGTTCAGGATGGAAAAGTATGTTAACATGGTAATAAAAAGTTGTTAGCATTTAAAAAATGTTTTATGTTCATTTAAAAAAAAGTTTTAGCATGGGTAATAAAAAATTTAGCATGGGTAATAAAAAAGTTTGTTAGCATATTAATAAAAAAATTAGCATGGGTAATAAAAAAGTATGTTAGCATGGGTAATAAAAAAAGTATGTTAGCATGGGTAATAAAAAGTATGTTAGCATGGGTTCATAAAAAGTATTTTAGCATGGGGAATAAAAAAATGTTAGTCTGGGTAATAAAAAAGTATGTTAGCTTCCTGCCATTTTCAAAAAGTATGTTAGCATGGGTACCTAAAGTATGTTAGCATGGGTTAAAAAAGTATGTTAGCATGAAAAAAAAGTATGTTAGCATGGGTAATAAAAAGTATTTAGCATGGGTAATAAAAAAAAGTATGTTAGCATGGGTAATAAAAAAGTTTTAGCTTGGAACCCAAAAGTCCGTTAGCACTTTTTCCTGTTAGCATGGGTAATAAAAAAGTATGTTAGCATGGGTAATAAAAAAGTATGTTACATGGGTAATAAAAAAATGTTAGTAATCAAAGATGGGTCATAAAAAAAAAGTATGTTAGCATGGGTAATAAAAAAGTATGTTAGCATGGTAATAAAAAAAAGTATGTTAGCATGGGTAATAAAAAGTTGTTAAGCTCGAATAAAAAAGGTTAGCATGGGTAATAAAAATGCATGCCTTGTTAGCATGGGTAATAAAAAAAAGGATTTTAGCATGGGTAATAAAAAAGTATGTTAGCATGGGAATAAAAAAAGATGTTAGCATGGGTATGTTAGCATGGGTTAAAAAAGTATAAGCATGGGTAATAAAAGTCTTTAGCATGGGTTAAAAAGTATGTTAGCATGGGTAATAAAAAAGTATGTTGTGGGTAATAAAAAAGTATTTAGGGTAATAAAAAAGTATGTTAGCATGGGTAATAAAAATGTTAGCATGGGTAATAAAAAAAAAGTATATTTGGGTTTAAAAAGTATTTTTCTTTTGCGTTTGTAATAAAAAAGTATGTTAGCATTTTAATAAAAAAAGTCTTTAGCTTGTAAAAGTTGTTAGCATGGGTTGATCATTTGTTAGGTAATTTGTTAGCATTCTAAAAAAAAGTATTTTAGCATGGGTAAAAAAAAAAGTATAATCAATTTTAAAATTTTTTAGCTTGGGTAATAAAAAGTAGATTAGTTAGCATGTAATAAAAATTTGTTAGGACGACGGGGAAAAAAGTTGTTAGCATGGGTAATAAAAAAATCGCATGGGTAATAAAAAATATGTTAGCACGGAATAAAAAGTATGTTAACACGAAAAAAAAATATTTCACGGGTAATAATCATGTTAGCATGGGTAATAATAAAGTCGTTAGTCCTTAATTCGTATGTCAGATGACGAATAAAAAAGTTTTGTTAGCATTTTAATAAAAAAAGTATGTTAGCTTGGGTAATAAAAAGTAGGTTAGCACGGGGAATAAAAAAGGATGTTAGCATGGGTAATAAAAAAGCTATATTAGCACGGTTAATAAAAAAGTATGTTAGCATGGGTAATAAAAAAAGTATGTTAGCATGGGTAATAAAAACGTATATTAGCACGGGCAATAAATAAGTATATCAGCATGAGTAATAAAAAAAAATATGTTAGCATGGGTAATAAAAAAAAAGTATGTTAGCATGGGTAATAAAAAAAATGTATGTTAGCATGTGTAATAAAAAAGAATGTTAGCACAGGTAATAAAAAAAGTATGTTAGCACAGGCAATAAAAAAGTATGTTAGCATGGGTAATAAAAAAAAGTATGTTAGCACGGGCAATAAAAAGTATGTTAGCAAGGGTAATAAAAAAAGTATGTTCGCACGGGCAATAAAAAAGTATGTTAACACGGGCAATAAAAAGTATGTTAGCAAGGGTAATAAAAAAAGTATGTTCGCACGGGCAATAAAAAAATATGTTAGCACGGGCAATAAAAAGTATGCTAGCATGGGTAATAAAAAAGTATGTTAGCACAGGTAATAAAAAAGTATGTTAGCACGGGTAATAAAAAAAATATGTTAGCACGGACAATAAAAAAAAGTATGTTAGCATGGGTAATAAAAAAAGTATGTTAAAACGGGTAATAGAAAAAGTATGTTAGCACGGGCAATAAAAAAGTAAGTCAGCATGGGTAATAAAAAAAAGTATGTTAGCATGGGTAATAAAAAGTATGTTAGCATGGGTAATTAAAAAATCATTATCCTTTTAATACAAGTATTAGTAAACTAGATAACCTTTGCAACTTTCCACTATTTGCGTAATATCATCGTCTATGTTCGGCCAGTAGACAAAACTTCTCATAAGTGATTTCATCCGGTTTTTTCCGGGATGTCCGACGTGAAAATCTTTCAAGATCCGTCTTCGTAACGACTTCGGTATTACTACTCGTTATACAACAATATGTTGTCACAGATTGAGAAACTGTCTGCTAAATTCCTCACCTTCTCTTCTATTTTTTTCTTGGTATTCTGAATAAACTCGTCTCTTTCTGCTTCTCGTCTTATCTCTAGCAGCGTTACAGGTCGTTCCTTTATTGTATTGCATGATAGCTTATTGATTTCATCTTCAGCTTGTAATGCCGCAATTACCGAATCTTCTAACGGTTCGCCTTTCGCATGTATTAATCGCGATAGTCCATCAGCGTGTCCTATTTTCTTTGATGGTAAGAACTCAAGTTTGAAATTGTAGTTTAGTAACACAGTTCCCCATCTTAAAAGTCTGTTCGCTTATAGACTGGTAGACCTTTTTTTTTGAACCGAAAATCGTAAGAAGTGGTTTGTGATCCATTTGGAACGTGAACTCTCCCATAAATATATCTGTGAAAACGAGTTACTGCAAAAATTATGCCCAATGCCTCCTATCGATCTGTGAATAGTTTCTCTCTGCCGGTAATAATGATCTAGATGCAATGGGTTTGTTTGTACCGTTCCGCATCTTTTAGAATACACGCACCCAACCCATGTGAGCTTTTTGCAATAATGATTTCGAGTTCGGGATGGAAATGTGTCAGTGCTAACTCCGAAGTTAATTTTTGTATTATTTCCTTAAATGTTTTGTTCATTTCCAATTATTTTCCTTTTTTAGTAACTCATTTAGTGGGGCCCTCAGTTTATGCATATTATCAATAAATTCGCCATAGTAGTTAGCTAGGCCCAGGAAACTTTGTAGTTCTGCAACATTTTTTGGTTCAGGCATATTTTTAATTGCCGATGCCCTCTCTGGGTCCGGCTTCCTGCCATTTTCATTTATTATCTGACCTAAGTATTTAATTTCATTTAGGAAAAAATGACACTTTTCTCCTTTTACTTTGAACCCAAAGTCCTGAAGTCTTCTGAAAACTTCCTTTATGTGTGATGTGTGTTCTTCAACATAGTCGCTCTTAATTAGAATGTCATCCAGATAAGCGGTTACGAAATTCTGGCCCGTGAGGATTGTGTCCATCGTTTGCTGAAAAATTGCTGGTGCAACTTTTACTCCGAATGGTAATCTGTTGAATTTGTACAACCCTTTGTGCGTATTAATGCAAAGGATTTTCGTACTCTCTTCTTGTACTGGGAGTTGTAGATAAGCCTCAGTTAGATCTATTTTTGAAAATATCTTACCGCCGTTGAGCTTTGTAAATATCTCCTCTGGGCTCGGTTGTGGGTAATGATGGTCTTTTATAGTCTTGTTAAGTCCTGATACTTTCAATATTAGTTCCTGGAGCTCTATTTGTCTTTCTTGATTTTTCTTTTGCGTTTGTAGCAATTGCTTTTGGCATTTTTCTTCCATTCTTTCTTGTAGTTGTAATTGTTGATCATTTTGGTATTTTATCAGTTCTACCAAAATATTTTTAAAATCCATGATAACTCAATTTTACGTATTTTTACTCCTCGTAACTCTTTGTCGCTAATTTGTTGTGGACGACGAGGGAAAAAATTGTTGTTTGTTCTTCCTGTGTGAGTTCAAATCGCTCGTCGTCAATTTGTTGTGGACGAGGGGAGGATTTTTCTATTTCTTCTTCTCACGTGAGTTCGAATCGCTCGTCGCCAATTCGCTGTGGACGACGAGGGAAAATTTTTGTTGTTTTTTCTTCCCGTGTGAGTTCGAATCTTTGTCGCCAATTTGTTGTGGATTCCGGGATGAAATCCGGTCTCAAATGAATGACAAACGCAGAAATGAAATATAGCAAATAAATGTATTGACATAATAATACAATTTGTAATACGGTTAGTAGATCCAGAAATGCGGTTAGTAGCAATAATAATATATATACAGTCTGGGAAATTCTGTTTCGACGTATGACTTCCTTCTGAGTCTACGTGCTCGCAACTGTGACTCCTACAAAGCGGTTACCTCACACTCTCACTGTCTCACTGTATCACCGTATCACTCTCTGACCGTCTGACTTGGGTATTCACCGGCAGCAGTACAAGTACACACTGGTCGAGTTCACTTGTATGAAAAAGGGGTGGACACCATAACAGTGATTCTGGTATATATTTAGAGATTCTTGATAAAATCCAGAGAAGAATCTATCTTACATATTTATAAGTTTACCTTTCGTCCTTGCTTTGAATTTTGCTGCCACATCTGGTCTGTTGATTCTGCTATAGATTTACAAAATCTTGATAAAATCCAAAGAAGAATCTATCTTACATATTTATAAGTCTACCATTCGTCCTTGCACAAAATCAGTTCAGTCTTTCTTATTGAGCGGCAATTAAGCTACTTCCTGCAGAGGGCACTTGATTAGACCTTCTGCTTGTTGAGGAGTTTGAGAGACACTAATTCTTTGCTTATTGTCAACATTGAAAGATCTCATGGCTGCTGTTTGATCTTTTTTTCGTGCGGGGAGGCTTTCTTTTTTTCGCTGCAGCCTTAGCTCTCTTATTGCAATGTTGTCCTTTGTTGATAGAGATTTTTTTTGCGAGGCCTATCGCATACGGCAGTATACTACTGCCGTATGCGATAGGCAACAATAAACTACAGAAGGACTCAAGATTGATCACTGCTTTTAAGTATTGCATTAATATTTAAACTTACCCTTAAAAGTTCAACGATAATTCTCCTGCTGCCATTTAATTTAAAGACAATTAGATTTACGTATGTCCTTACTTTCCGTTCAAACAATTATTTTTATTTCATGGGTAACTTTCGTTGGATTTCGCAATTAATTTCGATTATTCCCAAATGTATTTCCAAGTTATAAAAATTGTTATCGTACTTAAGAATTCATCGCAAAAATCAGATTGCGGGTCCAGATCTGGCTTGTAATATATTTAATTTTCTCGAGGAGTCGACCTTATTCCAAAATGATATAGTATGTTGGACTATGGCCTCTAGGAGTAAAGTTGAAAAGTTGGACAATTTTATTTTGAAACACTGTGCTTTGAGAAGAGTAATTTTCCATTTGAACATGTGTTATTGAAAGATAAAGAGTTGTGTCCCTTTAATTGTTTCTATCAGTAGACGCCATGACGGCGGAATACGAAAACAATCTCAACACTGAAAACTTGGAAATCCAAAATTTCAGGGTTGCGGGTTAGGATCCAGTCTGGAATGTTTTAATTTGCTCACGGTGTCATGACCTCTATGATTAAAGTTGAAAAAGTGTCACTCTGATATTCGCATTTATTTATTACTTATTAGCAATAGGATATTGATACCCCATTTTATGCTCACTAGAATCTGTCCACTTGAATTTCCTGCTCTGAAGACGGTTACATAGAACTAAGCAAGATAGAAATATTTGAATAATAAAAATGAACGTAGCAATCTTACAATAATTTCACTTTTTATAACAATTCGTTTTTAAGAAAATCTAGATTATTTTGACTTAGAAAATCCCATATTATAAAAAAGCCAGAGTTTCTTAGAATTACAAAAATGGAAGAGTAACAAAAGACATGAAGTTGTGGAGGGCCATGATCGCCCACAACTTGAAAAGACAAATCTTTCTCGGGTCGTGTTTAGCGAACGAATGGAGTCTATTAAAAAGTACCACAATAGTCAACCAAAATTTAGTTATCCTCTGAAAATGAAAGACGGGTGTTATATTCTAACTGGGTAGTGTACTGGGTATCAGCGCCGAATGATCAATTTTACCAAAATGCAACTGGGAAAATAACAAGGTATATTGGTCTTTATAGCCTTGAATAGTAACCAGACTAAGATAAAGAGAATTGTGGAGAAGGCAATGTGATACCACCTCACTACCTTTGCGAACAAGGCGTGATGATTCGTTGATAATAAAGAAAAAGAAGCTGTGGAGAGTCGTAATCACCTACGTTCTGAAGGGCAATTGCAATAATGACCCACTCGACAAAACCAAGCATTCTTCCCCGATCACTCCAACCTAAACCTTTTCAAGTCTACGATCAGTCGTTAAAGTTCACTCTGAAGAAGGCCCGGGAGCTACTCGAGGTAGAGGATTACGTTAAGGGGTAGTTTGTATGGATAGAGTCGGGTGGGGAATAACGGTTAACTCTAGACTTGAACAGGTTAAGATTGTAGTGATCAGGAAAACATCCCCTTGAGAGTCTGTTGCACAGAGCAGTGATTCACGGGAAGACGCTGTCGAGGGAGACTTACTGCTCGCCGATGGAATAGAGCGGTGAGAGGTTGGCCACATACCGTCTGTGTGAGAGGGAGAGAGAGGTTGGAGGGTGGAAAATAATTCTTCTCCAACAAGAACTGGGATTTGCTTTTGAAGTCTATCAAGACTGAAAAGTGTGGGCAGCTCCCACCCAAATATGGCAACAGTACTCCATATTCGACCTGATCTGGCTCTTATTAAGGTAGCGGATAGCATGAGGAGTCAGGTACTTACAGAAGTGGTTCAGGGAGCCGATCATTTTACTGTTTCTCTATCAAAACTAGAAAGTGATGTTTGGGAAGCTCCCACCCAAATATGGCAACAGTATTCTATTTTCGGACTGATCTGGCTCTTATTAAGGTAGCGGATAGCATGAGGAGTCAGGTACTTACAGGAGTGGTTCAGGGAGCCGATCATTTTACTGTTTCTCTATCAAGACTAGAAAGTGATGTTTGGGAAGCTCCCACCCAAATATGGCAACAGTATTCTATTTTCGGACTGATCTGGCTCTTATTAAGGTAGCGGATAGCATGAGGAGTCAGGTACTTACAGGAGTGGTTCAGGGAGCCGATCATTTTACTGTTTCTCTATCAAGACTAGAAAGTGATGTTTGGGAAGCTCCAGCCTAAATATGGCAACAGTATTCTATTTTCGGACTGATCTGGCTCTTATTAAGGTAAAGGATAGCATGAGGAGTCAGGTACTTACAGGAGTGGTTCAGGGAGCCGATCATTTTACTGTTTCTCTATCAAGACTAGAAAGTGATGTTTGGGAAGCTCCCTGCCCAAATATGGCAACAGTATTCTATTTTCGGACTGATCTGGCTCTTATTAAGGTAGAGGATAGCATGAGGAGTCAGGTACTTACAGGAGCGGTTCCGGGAGCCGATCATTTTACTGCTTCTCTATGAAGACTAGAAAGTGATGTTTGGGAAGCTCCCGCCCAAATATGGCAACAGTATTCTATTTTCGGACTGATCTGGCTCTTATTAAGGTAGCGGATAGCATGAGGAGTCAGGTACTTAGGGAGCGGTTCCGGGAGCCGATCATTTTACTGCTTCTCTATGAAGACTAGAAAGTGATGTTTGGGAAGCTCCCGCCCAAATATGGCAACAGTATTCTATTTTCGGACTGATCTGGCTCTTATTAAGGTAGCGGATAGCATGAGGAGTCAGGTACTTACTGGAGCGGTTCCGGGAGCCGATCATTTTACTGCTTCTCTATCAAGACTAGAAAGTGATGTTTGGGAAGCTCCCGCCCAAATATGGCAACAGTATTCTATTTTCGGACTGATCTGGCTCTTATTAAGGTAGCGGATAGCATGAGGAGTCAGGTACTTACTGGAGCGGTTCCGGGAGCCGATCAGTTTACTGCTTCTCTATCAAGACTAGAAAGTGATGTTTGGGAAGCTCCCGCCCAAATATGGCAACAGTATTCTATTTTCGGACTGATCTGGCTCTTATTAAGGTAGCGGATAGCATGAGGAGTCAGGTACTTACTGGAGCGGTTCAGGGAGCCGATCATTTTACTGCTTCTCTATCAAGACTAGAAAGTGATTTTTGGGAAGCTCCCGCCCAAATATGGCAACAGTATTCTATTTTCGGACTGATCTGGCTCTTATTAAGGTAGCGGATAGCATGAGGAGTCAGGTACTTACTGGAGCGGTTCCGGGAGCCGATCATTTTACTGCTTCTCTATGAAGACTAGAAAGTGATGTTTGGGAAGCTCCGCCCAAATATGGCAACAGTATTCTATTTTCGGACTGATCTGGCTCTTATTAAGGTAGCGGATAGCATGAGGAGTCAGGTACTTACTGGAGCGGTTCCGGGAGCCGATCATTTTACTGCTTCTCTATCAAGACTAGAAAGTGATGTTTGGGAAGCTCCCGCCCAAATATGGCAACAGTATTCTATTTTCGGACTGATCTGGCTCTTATTAAGGTAGCGGATAGCATGAGGAGTCAGGTACTTATGGAGCGGTTCCGGGAGCCGATCATTTTACTGCTTCTCTATCAAGACTAGAAAGTGATGTTTGGGAAGCTCCGCCCAAATATGGCAACAGTATTCTATTTTCGGACTGATCTGGCTCTTATTAAGGTAGCGGATAGCATGAGGAGTCAGGTACTTACAGGAGCGGTTCCGGGAGCCGATCATTTTACTGCTTCTCTATCAAGACTAGAAAGTGATGTTTGGGAAGCTCCCGCCCAAATATGGCAACAGTATTCTATTTTCGGACTGATCTGGCTCTTATTAAGGTAGCGGATAGCATGAGGAGTCAGGTATTTACAGGAGCGGTTCCGGGAGCCGATAATTTTACTGCTTCTCTATCAAGACTAGAAAGTGATGTTTGGGAAGCTCCCATTTTTACGCCCAAATATGGCAACAGTATTCTATTTTCGGACTGATCTGGCTCTTATTAAGGTAGCGAATAGCATGAGGAGTCAGGTACTTACTGGAGCGGTTCCGGGAGCCGATCATTTTACTGCTTCTCTATCAAGACTAGAAAGTGATGTTTGGGAAGCTCCCGCCCAAATATGGCAACAGTATTCTATTTTCGGACTGATCTGGCTCTTATTAAGGTAGCGGATAGCATGAGGAGTCAGGTACTTACTGGAGCGGTTCCGGGAGCCGATCATTTTACTGCTTCTCTATCAAGACTAGAAAGTGATGTTTGGGAAGCTCCCGCCCAAATATGGCAACAGTATTCTATTTTCGGACTGATCTGGCTCTTATTAAGGTAGCGGATAGGATGAGGAGTCAGGTACTTACTGAAGCGGTTCCGGGAGCCGATCAGTTTACTGCTTCTCTATCAAGACTAGAAAGTGATGTTTGGGAAGCTCCCGCCCAAATATGGCAACAGTATTCTATTTTCGGACTGATCTGGCTCTTATTAAGGTAGAGGATAGCATGAGGAGTCAGGTACTTACAGGAGCGGTTCCGGGAGCCGATCATTTTACTGCTTCTCTATGAAGACTAGAAAGTGATGTTTGGGAAGCTCCCGCCCAAATATGGCAACAGTATTCTATTTTCGGATTGATCTGGCTCTTATAAAGGTAGAGGATAGCATGAGGAGTCAGGTACTTAGGGGAGCGGTTCCGGGAGCCGATCATTTTACTGCTTCTCTATCAAGACTAGAAAGTGATGTTTGGGAAGCTCCCGCCCAAATATGGCAACAGTATTCTATTTTCGGACTGATCTGGCTCTTATTAAGGTAGCGGATAGCATGAGGAGTCAGGTACTTACTGGAGCGGTTCCGGGAGCCGATCATTTTACTGCTTCTCTATCAAGACTAGAAAGTGATGTTTGGGAAGCTCCCGCCCAAATATGGCAACAGTATTCTATTTTCGGACTGATCTGGCTCTTATTAAGGTAGCGGATAGCATGAGGAGTCAGGTACTTACTGGAGCGGTTCCGGGAGCCGATCATTTTACTGCTTCTCTATCAAGACTAGAAAGTGATGTTTGGGAAGCTCCCGCCCAAATATGGCAACAGTATTCTATTTTCGGACTGATCTGGCTCTTATTAAGGTAGCGGATAGCATGAGGAGTCAGGTACTTACTGGAGCGGTTCCGGGAGCCGATCATTTTACTGCTTCTCTATCAAGACTAGAAAGTGATGTTTGGGAGGCTCCCGCCCAAATATGGCAACAATATTCTATTTTCGGACTGATCTGGCTCTTATTAAGGTAGCGGATAGCATGAGGAGTCAGGTACTTACAGGAGCGGTTCCGGGAGCCGATCATTTTACTGCTTCTCTATCAAGACTAGAAAGTGATGTTTGGGAAGCTCCCGCCTAAATATGGCAACAGTATTCTATTTTCGGACTCATCTGGCTCTTATTAAGGTAGCGGATAGCATGAGGAGTCAGGTACTTACAGGAGTGGTTCCGGGAGCCGATCATTTTACTGCTTCTCTATCAAGACTAGAAAGTGATGTTTGGGAAGCTCCCTTAAATATGGCAACAGTATTCTATTTTCGGACTGATCTGGCTCTTATTAAGGTAGCGGATAGCATGAGGAGTCAGGTACTTACTGGAGCGCTTCCGGGAGCCGATCATTTTACTGCTTCTCTATCAAGACTAGAAAGTGATGTTTGGGAAGCTCCGCCCAAATATGGCAACAGTATTCTATTTTCGGACTGATCTGGCTCTTATTAAGGTAGCGAATAGCATGAGGAGTCAGGTACTTACTGGAGCGGTTCCGGGAGCCGATCATTTTACTGCTTCTCTATCAAGACTAGAAAGTGATGTTTGGGAAGCTCCGCCCAAATATGGCAACAGTATTCTATTTTCGGACTGATCTGGCTCTTATTAAGGTAGAGGATAGCATGAGGAGTCAGGTACTTACTGGAGCGGTTCCGGGAGCCGATCATTTTACTGCTTCTCTATCAAGACTAGAAAGTGATGTTTGGGAAGCTCCCGCCCAAATATGGCAACAGTATTCTATTTTCGGACTGATCTGGCTCTTATTAAGGTAGCGGATAGCATGAGGAGTCAGGTACTTACTGGAGCGGTTCCGGGAGCCGATCATTTTACTGCTTCTCTATGAAGACTAGAAAGTGATGTTTGGGAAGCTCCCGCCCAAATATGGCAACAGTATTCTATTTTCGGACTGATCTGGCTCTTATTAAGGTAGCGGATAGCATGAGGAGTCAGGTACTTACTGGAGCGGTTCCGGGAGCCGATCATTTTACTGCTTCTCTATGAAGACTAGAAAGTGATGTTTGGGAAGCTCCGCCCAAATATGGCAACAGTATTCTATTTTCGGACTGATCTGGCTCTTATTAAGGTAGCGGATAGCATGAGGAGTCAGGTACTTACTGGAGCGGTTCCGGGAGCCGATCATTTTACTGCTTCTCTATCAAGACTAGAAAGTGATGTTTGGGAAGCTCCCGCCCAAATATGGCAACAGTATTCTATTTTCGGAATGATCTGGCTCTTTTTAATGTAGCGGATAGCATGAGGAGTCAGGTACTTACTGGAGCGGTTCCGGGAGCCGATCATTTTACTGCTTCTCTATCAAGACTAGAAAGTGATGTTTGGGAAGCTCCCGCCCAAATATGGCAACAGTATTCTATTTTCGGACTGATCTGGCTCTTATTAAGGTAGCGGTTAGCATGAGGAGTCAGGTACTTACAGGAGCGGTTCAGGGAGCCGATCATTTTACTGTTTCTCTATCAAGACTAGAAAGTGATATTTGGGAAGCTCCCGCCCAAATATGGCAACAGTATTCTATTTTCGGACTGATCTGGCTCTTATTAAGGTAGCGGATAGCATGAGGAGTCAGGTACTTACAGGAGCGGTTCATGGAGCCGATCATTTTACTGTTTCTCTATCAAGACTAGAAAGTGATGTTTGGGAAGCTCCCGCCCAAATATGGCAACAGTATTCTATTTTCGGACTGATCTGGCTCTTATGAAGGTAGCGGATAGCATGAGGAGTCAGGTACTTACTGGAGCGGTTCAGGGAGCCGATCATTTTACTGTTTCTCTATCAAGACTAGAAAGTGATGTTTAGGAAGCTCCCGCCTAAATATGGCAAAAGTATTCCATTTTCGGACTGATCTGGCTCTTATAAAGGAAGTGGATGTGGGGTCAGGTACTTACTAGAGCGGTAGAGAGACCCGATCATTTTACCTGCATCTTTGGCGATGAATCGTATATAAGTGTTCAATTTGAGATCAGGTCTCAGTTTCTCTCAAGCACGTTGCCTCCTCGAGAGCACATCCGTTCATCGTGACTGGCAGTAGTTCGGGTTGTGATCCGTGGTGATGGAATGGAACAAGTTTGGTGATAGAGGCATGTATGGCCTTCATACCTTCATAATCATCACATGATACCACGTCTTCTTACTTTTAATACAACTTCATTCAGTAACTGTCTACCTTGATTGGGTATTAGTTCTTGAGTTAACAATTAGTAATTACAGAAAAAAAAGATATGGTAGTTTTTGTTCAGTGGTTTGTCGATGTGAACAGTTACATTTTTCTGTCAGTTATTTATGAAAAAGAAGCGGCCTAAATTTGAACTTGTCTCACGGATTCTCTTTTCTATGCTGGTAACCTTTCCGACTCCGGTCCTCTCCAACACGGGAGATAGATAGATAGATAGATAGATAGAGACAAAGACGGAGAGACAGAGAAACATAGAAAGAAGTATTTCCCTCCGATCTGTTTTCTTTGGGACTGTCACTGAATCTTAAAAATACGATAAAAATGCGGCCAAAATTGAACTCGCGAATTCTGTTTTCTACGCTGGCAACCATTCCGTCACTCTTTATTTTCAACACGAGAGAGAGAGAGAGAGAGAGAGAGAGAGAGCGGGAGAAAGAGAACAAAAGAGAGAGGATAGAGAGAGGGTAGGGAGAGAGAGAACGAAAGAGAGAGGAGAGAGGGGGAGAGAGAACGAAAGAGAGAGGAGAGAGAGGGTGAGGAGAGAGAGAACGAAAGAGAAAGGAGAGAGAGGGGGAGGAGAGAGAACGAAAGAGAGAGGGGAGGAGAGAGAGTACGAAAGAGAGAGGAGAGAAGGAGGAGAGAGAACGAAAGAGAGACGAGAGAGAGAGCGAGGAGAGAGAGAGAACGAAAGGGAGAGGAGAGAGGGGGAGGAGAGAGAGAGGACGAAAGAGAGAGGAGAGAGAGGGCGAGGAGAGAGAGAACGAAAGGGAGAGGATAGAGCGTGGGAGGAGAGATAGGGAACGAAAGAGAGAGGAGAGAGCGTGGGAGGAGAGATAGGGAACGAAAGAGAGAGGAGAGAGAGGGTGAGGAGAGAGAGAACGAAAGAGAAAGGAGAGAGAGGGGGAGGAGAGAGAGAGAACGAAAGAGAGAGAGAGAGAGGGGGGTAGGAGAGAGAACGAAAGAGAGAGGTGAGAGAGGGAGGAGAGAGAACGAAAGAGAGAGGGGAGGAGAGAGAGAACGAAAGAGAGAGGAGAGAGGGAGGAGAGAGAACGAAAGAGAGACGAGAGAGAGAGCGAGGAGAGAGAGAGAACGAAAGGGAGAGGAGAGCGGGGGGAGGAGAGAGAGAACGAAAGAGAGAGAAGAGAGAGGGCGACCAGAGAGAGAGAGAACGAAAGAGGGAGGAGAGAAAGGGGAGGAGAGAGAGCACGAAAGAGAGAGGAGATAGAGGGGGAGCAGAAAGGGAGAGATGAGAGAGAAATCGAAAGAGCTATTTCATCCTATCTGTTTTCTTTAGGACTTTAATTGTAACTTAATGCTCATCTCCTGCCAGCCAAGTCGCCCGGAGGCGACGCAACTGGAAAGACATCGAATGAATTCGTCGTTAGTGTCCGCCACTTGGCGTCGCTTCTCTCGACATCTACTTAAACGATGGAGAATATAGACGAATGAGGCCCGTATTTTATTGCCGAATAAAAACAACAGTAGATTCGTGTGCCTAATTTATACATGCGAGTGACACTTGTTAGAAAATTGACTAAATGAAGAACTGAGGTTTTCAAATACAACTCCTGTTTTATATATATATATATATATATATATATATATATATATATATATATATATATTCAAGCATGTTTGGTTGAATAATCTAGACATATGTCTATTCTAATTTTAATCCTCTTAAATTCACGGGTCACTTTCTTAGTGCTTTTACAAAACTGAGTATGTAAGACTCCGTAGTTTTGGTCATATCTTTCATTAGGACACTCGTCATAATGAATCAGTGTATAAAAATGATAATTCTCCATCTCAGAAATGGCCGAAACGTTGTGATTATAACAGCCAAGATGAGGATATTAGTCAGAATGAATCAGTGTATAAAAATGATAATTCTTCATCTCAGAAATGGCCGAAACGTTGTGATTATAACAGCCAAGATGAGGATACTAGTCAGAATGAATCAGTGTATAATAATGATAATACTTCATCTCAGAAATAGATGAAACATTGTGGTTATAACAACCAAGATGAAGATGCTCGTCAGAATCAATAAGTGTATCATAATGATAATGTCACATCATGTAAGTTTTTTTTTTAAGCTTTACGCCCCGAGCAAGGCGTGAAGCCACTAGGATGCAGGGGGTTGCAGAAGATTTGGAGCGAGAGCAGATAGGAGTGATAGAAGAAAGGATGAGGAGAAGGGTAGTGGATAGATCAAGGTAACTGGAGATGTCGATTGACATTACATTTGAATAGTTGGAGATTATAGCTTTCAGAGAAACAGTTATTGGGAAGGGTGTTCCACAGGCGAGAAGTGCGAAGTATGAAGCTATTGGAGTAGAAGAGACGGCTACATTTAAAAATTTCTATAGTGTAAGGGTGGGAGCGCGATGCCAGCCTCGTAGGGCGCTTGAATTCATGGAGACTGGGAACCAGTGAAAGCAGCTCATCGGAGCAAGTACCATGAAAGTATTTGTAGAAAAGACAGAGAGAGGCGACGGCGCGTCTGTGAGAGAGTGACTGTAGACGAGATGCCAGATCAGGGCCAATTATATTACATATCCGCCTCTGGATCTTGTCAAGAACTCCGAGATAAACAGAAGGTGCACCAGACCATATATGGCAGCAATGCTCCATGCAATGGCGAATGGTTGATTTGTATATTTGAAGTATCGATTCCGGAGAGAAAAATTTCCTGGAGCGGCACAGAGAGCCAACTTTCCCCGCGGTGGACGAAGCCATGGACTCAATGTATTTGTTCCATCTCAGGTCAGCAGTCAACGTGAGACCGAGCAGACGCAGAGAGTTGCTCTCAAGAAGTTGACTATCAGACATTCTAATGGGGGGCGGGGAAGGATCTCTATGGTGATTAACAGAGAGTAGTTTAGTTTTGAGGCGTTAAAGTAGCTGAAATATTGTGAGGATAACAACCAAGCTGACGATACCAGTCACAGCCAATCAGATTTTAATCATTTCACAGCAAGCAAGGCAATAAAGCCACTAAAACGCACGTGGTTACTGTATAGTAATGTAAGAAAATAAAACATTAAGGAGAAAGAAGAATAAAAAAAAAAAACAGGAATTAAGAAAACATAAGATAACAACTGACACTGCATTTAATTATTTAATCCCAAGTAAGGCGATAAATCTACTAAGACGCAAGGAGTTACTGAGTGTGAAAAAATATGAGAAAAAGAAAAACATTATTAAGTTGAGAGAACAAGAATAGGAATTAAGAAGACAGAATATAACGATTGACATTGAAATTTTTGAAGATCAAAATTAACTGGGGGAAAATGTGAGAGAAGAAACTTTTACCATAGAACTCACGGTTACATCTAGCCATTTCAACTGTAAAATGATGAGACCTATCTGCCAATCTAGTATTGCTCTTAAATTCATAAAGTCTAAGTACCAAAGAGGATAACTCATCAGAACAATTACCATGAACATAATTATCAGATTAAGAAACTGTTAATATAGAACATATGGTTATATCAAGCCATTTCAACTGTAAAATGATGAGACCTAGCTGCCAATCTAGTACTGCACTTAAATTCATAAAGTCTAGGTACCAAAGAGGATAACTCATCAGAACAATTACCATGAACATAATTATCAGATTAAGAAACTGTTAATATAGAACATATGGTTATATCAAGCCATTTAAACTGTAAGATGATGAGACCTATCTGCCAATCTAGTATTGTTTTAAATTCATAAAAGTCTAGGGTACCAAAGAGGATAACTCATCAGAACAATTACCATGAACATAATTATCAGATTAAGAAACTGTTAATATAGAACATATGGTTATATCAAGCCATTTCAACTGTAAAATGATGAGACCTATCTGCCAATCTAGTACTGTTCTTAAGTTCATAAAGTCTAGGTACCAAAGTGAATAGCTCATCAGAATAATTACAATGAACATACTTATCAGATTAAGAAACTGTTAGCATAGAACTTACGGTTGCATCCTGGCATTTCAACTGTAAAATGATGAGACCTATCTGCCAATCTAGTATTGCTCTTAAATTCATAAAGTCTAAGTACCAAAGAGGATAACTCATCAGAACAATTACCATGAACATAATTATCAGATTAAGAAACTGTTAATATAGAACATATGGTTATATCAAGCCATTTCAACTGTAAAATGATGAGACCTAGCTGCCAATCTAGTACTGCACTTAAATTCATAAAGTCTAGGTACCAAAGAGGATAACTCATCAGAACAATTACCATGAACATACTTATCAGATTAAGAAACTGTTAGCATAGAATTTGCGGTTGCATCCTGGCATTTCAACTGTAAAATATTAAAATGTAACACGTAAAATCAGTGTTTAGTTATGGTAATTCCTCATCTCAGAAATAACCGAAAACTTTATAACTATAACAACCAAGATGAGGATATTAGTCTGTGTAAGTTTGTGTATAATTTAATTGACTTCGTGTAACAACTCTTTATCAATTCTTCGTCATCTTAAATATTCAGAATCTTCTCTCTTTTATTTCACCATATCTCGGTCTACGAATTATTTTAAGGAAATATATACGGCCTAAATCGAAAGCTCTACCAGCGATTGCAGAAGTCAAATTAAATTCGAGCTAACCCTAAACTCGTCCCAATGAAATCTAAACTAAAACCAGTCAAGAACGTTGGTAGCTTCATTGGATTGAAAGCATTGTAGGCGTGATGCGATCAATGATGCGTGTCTGTTGGTGGTGGGTCGGTAAGAGGCAGGGGCCAGGTCTAAATGACAAGGCCTCGTCGTCACACAGTCTGCGAAAACTCATCAGTTTACGTACAGGATGTATCGCCGTGTTTCTATTATCTGGCCAAACCACGACATTATAGAAACTGTCCGGCTTCTTCACAATCATTGACACAAAATTAGAAAGCGGGGTGGGAAAAGGGAGCCCCGTTTTTACCATATTCAACCAACTTTTACATCGAAGCGATTCGAAACCGAACTAGAATTTCTACCAGGATTTATTATACATGACTGACGAGGCATATTTTTTATCCAGCAGTAGGTTGCCATTTCAGTTCTCCGATTCCTCAATTCGAGCCGCTATCCATTATTCCACTGTGCCTTCTACATTTTTTACTTCCCATGTGAAAGTAAGGACAGGTTTATTTTGAAAGTTTTTCACACTGGAAAATTATATTTCAACTTGGTTTGAAATATGGAATAAAATAAACGGTTTTAAAATTGAAATTAGGCCTGATATTGATAGCAATGTTTTTTTGTTTTGTTTTCTGATATTAAATAATTATTAAATATTAATAATATATTTTAAATATTGATATTAAAGTTAAGTAATTTTGTCATATATTATTATTAATAGTCTACTTTTAATATTATTTTAATATTTTTAATATTGAGCATTATATATAAAATACTAGCAGTAGAGCCCGGCGTTGCCCGGGGATGTAACAGTAAGAGAAACATCAAGTATCGACCATCATAAAGACTGAAAAATAAAATTGACAAAGATTGTTGTTTAAGGTTGATGGACGCGCATGTCTTAATTAGTTTTTTTGTTTTGTTTTTGTTTTTTCTTTACGAATTGGTCAAACCCAAACTCAAACAAAAACATTGTTTTCAATTGTTATGAGTCTACTGATTGAATAGAATTTTATTATAAACAATTGTCTTGTAAATGGAATTTTTAAAGCATTCTGAATGTGAAAATAAAGAAAAAAGTGTGCAAGACAATAAGAAACACTACCTGCCAAAAAAAAGTGAAGTTTTGTTGAAATCGGTTGAAAAATGTAGGAAATCCGATCCCATATATAAATGAACACACACACACACACACACACACACACACACACACACACACAAACAACCTGGGTTTTATAATAAGTATAACTCGATATGAGTTGTCCCCCTTTCATTCTGCCGACAGAATTGTGTTTTGTCGTGTTTTCAAATTGATTTCGTGCAGAAACAATTGTGTTTTTCCAATTTTTGACACTGTCAGAACCACCGCAAGGTAATTTTACGCAGTCCTGTGAAGTTTTGTTGACATCGGTTGAAAAATGTAGGAAATCCGATCCAATATATAAACGTACAGACACACACACACACACACACACACACACACACACACACACACACACAATCTGCGTTTTATAATAAGTAAGATATATTCTACATACAACATCATAACTTGATAAGACACCAGAAGTGATTAATTATAGGCGGGCAAAATCTTAGCAGTATAAGATAAGCAGACGACACCGTTTGATGGCAAACATAGTAGCATAAACACGTAGAAAATGCAGTCAAGGAAAGCAGGAAGAAAGGACAAGTGTATTAATATTATCCAAACCAAATCAAAAGTTTATTGTTAGTAATATTTAGATAAATAATCCAGACAGTCAGTTATATGCAATGAGTGATACACGCTTAGGAGATCATGTATCTTTCGATACATAACTGACAAGGCAGATTTTTATCCCAGAGTCTGTTGCCATTTCTTTCTGCGGTAGACCACTTGCCATCCAAGGCTATAGAACCCGGTCTGTTCTGCTATTTACCCATAGCTGGGAGGAGAAGACGAAGATTCATACTTTTCTTAAGGGTTTTAGCATGTAAGTAAATGTAATAGATTCGACTAGAATTCGAACTCTGCTCTCCGATTCATTTATGTCCCATGCGTGATACACGCTAAAGCGATCATGCATCTTTCGATACACGACTGACGAGGCAGGGTTTTTTCTCCCGCAGTAGATTGCCATTACTTTTTGCGGTAGACCAGTTGCCATCCAAGGCTATAGAACTCAGTCTGTCCTGCTAGTTACCCATAGCTGGAGGGAGAAGAAAAGGATTCATACTTTTCCCAAGGCTATTAGCACGTAAGTGATTGTAATGGATTCGACTGGAATTCGAACTCGGCTCTCCGATTTAATTACTCCCCGTGATTAATTATAGGTGAGCAAAATCTTAGCAGTATAATATACGCAGACGACACAGTGTTCATGAAAAATATAGATGCATAAACACCTGAAAAAATGCAGTAAAGGAAAGCAGGAAGAAAGGACTAACTATCAATTTTAGGAAGGCAAAACGTATGGCAAGATGGACATCACAAGATGTGAGCTACGAATTGGTGACACGTTTAAACCCCAGTTCCTGTACGATCACCAAAGTTAAGCAACATCGAGCCTGGTCAGTAATTAGATGAATGACTGCTAAAAAATACAAGGTGATGTAAGCTTGGATATGTGGGTGGTGTATTGGATAATGGCACAGAATTGTTAATCAGAGAACTGAGTTTCGATTCCAGTTGTGTCCGATATATTCCCTTATGTTCAAATACCATTGGGAAAAGTTACGAATCCATCTCTTCTCAACCCCAGTTATGGGTTAATTTGTAAATCTTGAATCGCTAAACCATTATTAAAATCTAAATATATTGATAAAACGTAAAACACGGATCAGTCAATCAATCAACGAATTGGTGATGTGAAAATCAAGTGAGCACAGAATATTTAATATCTGGGATGTTTTTTTAACATATGACACCGAAATCTGAAGGTGCATTGGAATGACAAAAGATGCCTTCCAAAAACTAAGCAAAGTATTAAGAAACAGGAAAAGAAATATGAACTTCAATGTAATATAAATTCCTCTATACAGTAGTGAACTCTGAACAATTTCCTCACAGATGAAGAAGAAACTTCAAGCGACACAGATTAAATTCTACAGAAGGTTGCTGAGAATAAGCTGGACGGAACATGTGAGCAACGCGGAAGATTTAAATGCAATTGAAACCAAGAGGGACGCTTATACGTGGAATCAGAAAGAGAATTAAACTTTTTCGGATACATAATAAGAAAAGAAGGCTTGGAGAGTTTGAAACACATAGGACATATTTTGGGCAAGAGGAACAAAGGAAAATAGCGAGAAACTTGTCTGAATTGCTTCAGTAAGAAGATGGTAGTTAAGAGAGGCACAGCAAAAAGCTGTACGTAATGGAAAGTTGTGGAGAGACATGATCGCCCACAACATGAAGGGCCCCAACACATAGCAGAAGAAATACTGAAAGGGATATTTATGTTATTAAGTAACTTCCATATGGAAGACATGCATGATGCCAAAACCGTTCAGAAATATCTAAACTCTCAGCTGTATACAACCGCTTCCTAAGATCAATGGTTTAAAAAGGCTTTGAGCAAATGAAACCTGAGGGTCTTGGCAAAGATCATCATGTTCTTAAATATCTTCGTCAGATTGAGACGTTCATATGGATGTCATGCATGATGCCAAACCCGTTCAGAAATATCTAAACTCTCAGCTGTATACAACCGCTTCCTAAGATTACTTGTTAAAAAAGATTTGAGCGAGTGAAGCGTGAGGGTCTTGGCAGAGATCATCATGCTTTGAACATTGTGAACTGGCGCTACACAATCAATAATAGAAACCACATCAGTTGAGAACTACCAACAACACCAACAACTAATATGAATGGTACATGTAGCTCGAAGATAAAATAAGGACATAATCAGATGGTCACATTCTAGATCACTTCAAACAGAAGGTTCAGAAGGAAAACTCCTATCAATCATGGAAAAGTAGATAACAGCTAGAGACTTGAGAAACGTGTTTGCTTGAAAAATTGTTTTAAGAGAAAGATTTGATAAATTTAAAGCGAAAGAAGTAATGGTGGTTTGTTCAGTGAATGTCAAATATTTCCTTATAAGGAAATTGTTATTATTACCATTATTGCCTCTCTGTTTTTTTCTCACTGAGATCAGAAGCCATAAGAGCCATATCTGGTGTAACATGACGGCACTTATTTTTATTATCTTCATTTTATTTCCTTTCATGGCTGATTTGTACTAATTTCTTTCCCGGCCTCGTCTAGGAAACTAAGGTTAGAAATGGCTTCATGATATTTTCCACTGGAAAAAGAAAAATGAAATTACATTGACAAAGACTTTCGTAAGGTGTGGGCTTTACTCGTGTGAACAATTTTTTTGTATTTCTTTAAGGCATGGGTTTCAAGTAATCCCTTCAATTAGTCTACAGGAATCTTTTCCGACCAATCCGAGGGCTCCAACTACAACAGGGATTGTTGATGTTACTTTTACCCAATTATTATTATTTCTTTGATTTATGTATGGTGTGTACTTATTTCTTTCAGGGTACCAACCAGAGACCTAAGTTCAGAAATGGCATCATGACATTTTCCAGTGTGCAGTTTTTTTTAAAAAAATCACACATATTTTACATACATAAAGGTCTTCGACATGTGTGAGCTGTACTAGTGAATCCATTTTTTGTCTTTTTTTAAGTTATCCCTTCAATGAACTTATCGGGCCCTTTTCAAAGCAATCTGAGGGCTCCAACTACAATTAGAATTACTGATGTCCTCATGTGCCACATTTATTATTATTATTATTATTAATTTATCTGCCTTTCACAATTTCTACGTTAGTTGCATGCAAATATCTAATTTCAAATCAAAATGAATTCCATATAAAAATTTAGAACATACACAAGTAATAATTTGGGAGTAAAAACTTCCCCTCTTCCTCCTTCTTCTTCTTCTTCTTCTTCTTCTTCTTATTATTATTATTGGTAGTAGTAGTAGTAGTAGTAGTAGCAGTAGTAATGATAATAGCAGTTTTGGTAGCAGCAGTGGTAGACTTAAATATTCAGTAATCTTCCAGAAAGGCAATTTTTTCTTTTTTTTCTTCTGGTAACTGCCTCAGTTCCATGCAAGTTTACAGTTTGAAATCAAAATTAAATTCATGCGCAAATTTAAAAATAAAACAAGTAATTATTTTTTTAAGCCCGCGTAAAAATTGCCGCCTATTCCAATTTCGAATTGAAAAAAAAAGAAGAAAAAATTTACAAAATTAAAGATAGACTAAAAATCTTAATTACTTTGGAAATTTAATTAAATTTTTGATGACTAAATATGTTTTCAAGACATAAAACAAATTGGGTCTTCATAATGTTCCGATAAGTATCATTATTAAAAGTCAAAGTCCTTTAAAGTGTAAGAAAAAAGAATGTATAGTTGTAAAATCACAGGTCAATAAGTACACAACTAGCTGAGTTCGAATTTTTCCACAAGTTATCAATTACTTCGCTTGCTTTTCTTATAGGATTCTCTTTTTCGTTAGGAAAACACATTTCAGAGGCGTTTTTTCCTCCCACCAAAGCTAAAGAAACTGTTATTATGGATTAATTTAATTTATTAAATGTGTTTACATCGTCTTCTTTCTGCAGGTTTCTGGAATATGGGGTGTGAAATCCTCGAATATATATTCATTAACGTGTACTGACTTAAGAGGTTATGGCTGCTGGGAGCGAAGAACATAACACTCTTTTCGAGATTGCTGGGATATATATATATAACCCCAAGTTTCTTATGACTTCTGGGATATTTAAGTCCTGTAAATCTCGTTTAGAAATCTACTGGGAGGAGTTCTATAAAATAAAAAAAATAAATAAATACATTTTGCTCCCAGGTTTTGAATCAACTGACAGTAACGTTATCATCGTTTAAAGCCCACGCAGAAATGTTATGCTGTACTATTCATTGCCCACTACAAGGCACGAGAGACACTCAGTGTAGAGGGTTGCAGAAAGAGAGGAGGAATTGCATGTTATGAGGATATGTAGGGTAGATAATGATTGACAATAGACTTGACGAGGTTAACATTGTAGTAATTGGAGAAGCAACATCTCGGGAGTCTGTTCCACAGCGTACCAGTTCTGACATGCCTGAACAGAACGTTAACTGCAGATGACGTGTTTTTCATCGTTAGGGGGGGGGTAAATTATCGATAACAATTTTGTAATTTATTTAACTGCATATAGAATAAATTTGTCTAACGACAACAACAATAACAAAAACAACAACAGCAACAACAACAATGATAATAATATTAATAATAATAATAATGATAATGATAATAATAATAAAGATAAAAATAGCGATGTAACTATCTTCTGGGACATGGCAATTCAAACTGTCAAGGAAATAAAAGTCAACAGACCTGATATTATCATAGAAGACAAGAAATTCAGAATGAGTATATTTATTGACATAGCAGTACACATCTGAGAGAAATACCTCCGTGAAAATTATCGAGACATTGCCCAAATACAAGAACCCAGAGATCGATATTAACAGGAATGAAACTGAGACTGTACCAATAGTAATAGGAGCACTGGGCCTCGTGAGAAAAGTAATGGACAATTTTAGTAATAGTGTCTCAGGAAACATCAACATACAAGTTGCCCAGAAGATCGTCCTACTAGGAACATCCCATATACTAGGAACATCCTATATACTAAGAAAAGTGCTATCAATTAAATGACAATTCTCTTATAGGGCCTAAGGTCCATCGTTTTGGCCAGGCCCTATATGACACAAAGTAGGAAACATAAACTACACAAATAATAATAATAATAATAATATCAATAATAATAATAATAATAATAATAATAATATTCAAAAAGCTGTCAAAATACAAGGACCTTGAAATAGAAATCTCGAAAATGTGGCATATGGGAACATCAACAATCCCTGTTGTAGTTGGAGCCCTAGGACTGGTTGGAAAAGATTGCAGTAGACTAATTGAAGGGATTCCTGGAAGTCCTCGCCTCAAGGAGATACAAAAAATTGCTCTGACAAGTACAGCCCACACTTTGCGAAGGGCTTTATCTATGTAATTTTTTTTTTTTTGTCAGTGGAAAGTGTCATGATGCCATTTCTAACCTTAGGTCCCTGGGCGAGACCCGGAAAGAAATATGTAAACGCCAGAAATCAAAGAAAATAAAAATAATAATAATAATAATAATATCAATATTAATAATAATAATAATATCAATAATAATAATAATAATAATAATAACTAGACAAATATCTGTCTTAAGAACATTTCTCTTAATATTTATTTAAAAATAATTCAGCGGACGATGTTATTTTATTTATGGTAACTGGATTTTTGGCGATTGACTTACTCCGTTCGATACACTTTTCCCACCCGATCAAAACGGAATAGTCCATTATTTGTGAAGTCGTGAGACTGACGAAGCTCGCTCGGAAATGAATAATTACTTCGATAGGAACATACAAAAATAAACAAATGGCACTTTAGATCACTTCAAAAACTCCCGTTGATCTCCCAGACATATATCCTCTAATTTTTTTTCACTTAACAAAATATCTGCAACCATATCTTTAGTTATTACTATCATTATCTTATTCTCCTTAATCTCGACCACTTTTTCATTTTAGTGAAGTTGAGGCCTCCCAGGAGGGGGTTAATTTTACCCCTCACGTTCACTACCGAAGTCTAGGAATATTTTACCCGAACGATCATTTCTATCCAGCATGACGTCATTAAATGATAATTTTTAAAAAAGTTATTATTATTGTTATTATTATTACTATTATTATTATAGGAAGTCCCCGGCTTACGACAATCCGTGGTTAGAACGTACTTGTGACGTTTTCCTCATACATATGTCGGCATGTGTCAGTTCCTGGTTGTCCGCCATATTGGATTGTTGTGTATTCACTCTCTTTCGTTTGTGTTGTGTTTGTGGAAACTTACAGCCCTTCATTATGGACCCCAAACTCAGTCTAACATCTTCTGCTGTTGGTGCTTCTACCGCCTTAGAAGTGAAATTAAACATTGTTAAACGCTCTAAAAAGAGAGAAACATCGAAGAAACATTGACCATTTGTTTGGCTGAAGTCATGCGATTGACATTTAAACAATATACATATGTGTATACATATTGAGTTTACCTGTAAGTGATAAGGACATTTTTTTGTTAAACTATAATTTGGTGAATTCTTGATAAAAACGAAAAACAAATTTATGTTTGTTTTCTTTCTTTCCCAGATTTGCTGCTGCTTCTTCGTACGGATCTTATGCTTCGTCCTATCATCTACTGAGAGCCTATGACATCACTGACAATAAATATATAAGCATCTTAAAATAATTTCATTTCATTATATGCATTATTTTCATGATTGAAAGGAAATACCGTTAATGGTAAAACACTACTATGGGAAACGTAACATTCGGCGAAAAAAGAATGTAGTGTATTCTTAACAGTCTATGCTACCTGCAGATCATAATTTATACTATAAATACTAACATGCAAGTGGGGTGTGATGATGACAGATACTACACTTTCATCTCAGCCAAAAAGCTGAGAAGCGATGATGGCTGGAATAAAAGAACCATTTTTCAAATGTATTATGTTTATGACCTCCAGGTGTTCTTTTAGTCCTAATTATGTTAAGATATGTCATAGAAATATATTATATCCTAGATTATTACTTCACTATTGCGTTAGCATAGGTGAACGACGTAAGTGCTACTTATACAGAAAATCGTGTTACGACGCATTGTAGGTACGGAATTCCGCCGTAAGTCGGGAAATCCCTGTATTATTATTATTATTATTATTATTATTATTATTACTGCCTTAAACGTGTATTGAACTCACACTCTTTGGATCCTGTCACTGGATCTAACTAACACCTTTATCCACTGTGCCATGGGTCCTTGAAGAGTTCAATACTCGGTTAAGTCAGTGGAGAACTTTCAGAGGGGAATAAACAGGAGATAACTGATAACTGACATCCATTAGACATGGCACGTGGAACTAGAACAGTCTACACTAGTGAGCGAAATAAAGGTTTCAGTTCGATTTTCCAACTACCTGAAGAAGGCCGGAGCGAACAACGGCCGAAACGTTGTAATAAATATGGCGACAAAGATGAGGACAATAGTCCGAATAATGTAAATAATGTATGATAATACTGATTCAAAGGAAATGGCATATCATGATAATCTGCCAATTGCGGACATCCTCAGAAACTCAGTGCTCGATGATTCAGATTTTATGAAGCCTATCTAAGAGCAATAGGAAATATTTAATCATTACAACCATTGTATAGGCTTAGGTTAAAGCAGTTCGTCTGAGGGATTAAATTTTAAAATTGACTTTATTCTTTTTTTTTTTTTAAGTGTGCCCGATTTTGCGCACATGAGAGCGTTTTGTCCTATAAATTAAACGTATGTACCGATTCCTCTCAACATCGTCCATTTTAAGTGCAAAGTTATACAGAAAGTGTTTTTTTCCCTAATTCCTATCCACTTAACTCCGACTTAACCAGTGAAAATCGAGCGCTTCTTAGGAAAATAAAAACGAAAAAAAAAATGCAGATTGTTGACAGGCAATATCTGCGCAAAGAATTATAATTTGATCTGGATTTTTTTTCTTCCGCTCGTTTGTATTTCGGAAGGTTTTATGCGTTCAGTCTTCAACCTGCAAAAACATAAATAGAAGAATATTCGTGGATATTTTCTCAAAGACATGCCGCTTCTAAAGTTGATTTTCAGAGTGGGTTCCTGTTTTTACAGGCATCACTTTTTTTAGTGGTATATAGCGCACTTCTCCATATGTATCTTATACTTCTCTTTGTACCTACATGAGTTAGCACGATGGTTATGTCATGACAATACCTCATAAATAAAGGTCTATACCGTTTTGATCGCGTGAAAAGACGGAAAAAACGCTACTTGGTTTCAATGAGAAAATGGAAGAAAAACCGAAGAAAGAAAGAAAGAAAGAAAGAAATAAAGAAAGAAAGAAAGAAAAAGGGAATATAGAAGCGTTTAACGTCTGATTCAATGAAATGGAAAAGTTTTTAATTTCAAATGTTTTCATTTGTACCCCCTTACTTCTTCAAATATCAACCAGCATTCACATTTATGGTTGTTAATGAAGAAGATGGGACGGAGTGGAAATTTCTTTATATGAAAAACGCGTTTCGCCAAAGAAAACTCATGTTCTCTTTGGCATCATCAATTTTGTCTAAATAAAATAAAAGACAAAACTACGTGTTAGGATGAGTGGGTGTCGTAAATCAAATTAATCTAGCTTATCATTTCAATATTTTTTGTATACATATATACACTCCCCTACTATATATATATATATATATATATATATATATATATATATATATATATATATATATATATAAGTAAAATCGAGGAGTAAAAGAAGTCAATTGGTGACCAGTGGCGGGACGGGTGTGTCTACGAAACTCTGGAGTTGGGATGCTAAGTTGACATCAATCAGCTAAGTGATAAACCTTTAACTTATATTAATTCTCTCTCTCTCTCTCTCTCTCTCTCTCTCTATATATATATATATATATATATATATATAAATATATATGTGTGTGAAAATATATAGAAAATAGGAAGGAACTGGTTAGGTAAATAATCCAAAGTCCCTTAGTATTTTAGTTATTATTTTTAAAAAATAGTGCTCGATACAAAAATAGAGCATAAATATAATTATTTATTTAAGAATATGATTCCAAATAGCTACATAAGAGGTCTCATGTTTCAAAACAAGAGCCGAAAACTTCAATATAATCCTTTAAATTAAATTGAGTTGAAAGTAAAATGGGCTCCGTTCCATCCTCAAGCGAAATTTTTGTTGGAATAACGTATATCTGAAATTTACTTGTTTTAAAATTGAAATCAAAATCCCCATGGTAACAGCTATGGTGAATTTTCTAAATTGGGTAGGCGAGTGTAGGGTGTTTATATTGAGTAGCGGTATAGAGATACTTTCAAGGTGTAATAAAAATGGCTACGATCCAGAAACCATAAGTTACCAATATCAAAGTTGTATTGCTTAGACCCTTTCAGAATTTTCAAAATCTTCCTCCTCAATAATTCGATTTTTGTACCTTGGACGGTAATGCCCAAATAAGGAAATCCTACCCCCAAACCCCAATTTTTGAGAAATTTCACCTTTTATGAAATCAGCTTGGCTATACACTTCTAAAAAGACCTTAATCACTTATCAGAAACAGATTGGGTCAAGTTATACATCATCATACCTCTATTTTCAAAATTAGCCCATCAGGGCCCACTGTGTGTGTTTACGTATGAGAATATGTGAGTGAACAAGTGAGGGCGAAACGAAATCAACAAAATTTTAATGGCCAACTCTTCATCGTTATGAATTAGAGTATGTTTGGCTTGGTTTATTTATTTTTTTAACGACATATTAACACCTTTTGGGTTATTTAATACCGAAATTTAATTTTCTGGCGAGTGTTTTCATTTATTTTTCAAAAATCTATTACTGCAAATTTTTTCCTATGAAAATGTATTTTTATACTTTCATAACGTTTTAAACGCATTTCGGGTGGTCACTATTTGACTATGGCTGGGACCCTAACAGGTGCTACCACCCTTGGTCAGGGAGGACATGGGAACAACAGCAATTACGTGGTGGTTCCACGCTGCTCAAACCACTGTGATCAGAGGCCTTACTGTCGGATGTAGTTTATCGTCATACCCAGGACGGTATTAGAGTAAGAGATATGAGGAAACAGAAATGCGCTTATACAGAAGGGTGTACACTAAGTAAAATTACTGACCAACTTATAATAAATAAGAAAAAGTTTTCCAAAAATAATTTTGTAAATTAGTATTATCAAGATATTCTTCAAGTCGGAATATTTGCCAGAATGAGAAAAAAACTGATTTTTTGAATCGATTTAGAAGGAGTAACACACTAGTCCATGACTTTTACAGAGTTATCAGCACTTAGTGTTTTTTTTATTTATTTATAAATGCCTTGCCTTGAAAATGTGCAAACGTCATCGGTATCGGTATAACTTTTTTTGGCGAATAATGATCTCCCACGATCTGAAGGAATACAAAGAGAGAGAGAGAGAGAGAGAGAGAGAGAGAGAGACAAAGAGAGAGAGATAAAGAGTGCACAAGAGAGAGAGCCATAGATAGAGCGAGGGAAAGAGAGCTAAAGAGGGGAGAGAGGAAGCGAGAGAAACCCCGCGCGACAGAGAGAGCGATAGATAGAGCGAGAGAAAAACAGCGAGAAAGGGAGAGAACGCGCGCGCACGCGCGAGAGAGAGAGAGCGTGAGAGAGAATGTGCAAGGGAGAGAGAGAGAGAGAGCTCGCATGTGAGAGAAATCGAAAGAGCGATAGAGCGAGAGAGATCGTGATATATTATTATTGCCATCAGAATTTGGTAAAAAAAATATTTTATTAACATTTATTTTTAGTTTGCATTTTAGCAAAACATACAACGTAAAACGATTGGTTAGATTGCGTCTTTAGTCGGCTGTGTTTAGCTGACTTTGTTACAGCGTAATTGAAAACCCTGACCCTGTGACCTATTCCTCTGTAATCTGACGGTGTGACGTTTGAATCCAAACAAATTTGACTGTAAGATTTTTCAGATTTAAAATTCTCTCTTTTTGTCAATCCAGAAGCAGATGTAGAAATCCCGTCGTCTGATTTCTAGGCGCCCGACATTCAATTGATCCAAAGAAGATCATTCCATATTTCACGTTTCGGATTGTATTTGTGGCTGTGTCTCTTAGATTACTATTGTATATCTCAAGATTGTTGATCAAAAAGGGTCTGTAATGCATAGAAAGACAGGAGATTTTACTTGGTATCAAAGAAAAGAGTAATTGAGCTGTTAAGTGACATCTGTCACGGCAGCGAATGTTGGACAGTCTCTTCACTATTGAAGGAGAGACTCAAGGCGACGGAAATGTGGTTCTACACAATGATGCTGAGGATATCATGGAACGAACGTGCGAGCAACGATGAGGTCTTGGAGAGGATGCAAAGAGGAGGCTTATATTTAACACCAGGAAGAGGCAGCTGAAGTTTCTGGTTCACGTAACGAGAAAGGAGGGACTGGAAAATCTGGTCGACTAGATCGAAAGAAGGACAGAGAGACAAAGGAAAGCAGCACATGGCAATCCTGGCGGGCTTAAGCAAGTGGATGATAGAACGGGGAAGTGGCAGAAGGACGAAACCTATTGAGAGCCACAAGGGATAGAGAGAAGTGGAGAGTCATGATCGCCTACGTCCTGAAAGGACATGGCACATACAAAGAAAAATAAGGTAAAGGTTTGCGTATTATACGCGCCATATCAATCGACCGCTTGTTTTGGGAAGATTTTTTAGGCTTGAAAACTCGATTTGTACGCCGCAATTTAAGGTATTTTTGGGTGTGACTCTTAAGCTATTATTATATATCTCGAGATTCTTGATCAAAAAGGGTCTGTAATTTTATCGGTACTGACCTGGCATCTCGTTTTCAATCCCTTTCTCGGAGCCGTAATGTAAATTCTCTATGTCTTATTCGATACATATTTTCATAGCAATTGTTCTGATGATGTCTCCTCTTTGTAGCCTTGACCGCATGAATTTAAGCGTTGTTCCAAATTGACAGCTAGGTTATATCTTTTTTTACTATTCGAATAGCCAGATGTAACCGGAAGTTCATTTCTAATAATGTTCGCCTGTGGAACTCTCTTCCGTTCTTTCTTTGGGTTCATGTCAACTACGAACATTGAAAATTTAAATACAATATCAATCGTCATTTTCAAATCTTTTATTGTCCTTTCACCTTACAAACGTTTTCTCATTTTCTTTTACTCCCAAGTTACCTCTCGTGTCTTAGTGGCTTCATCACCTTGCTTGAGGTGAAATGATTAAAGATATCAAATAGTAATATTTTTTCTTAAAAATGTATTGCTGGTTATAAATTTTCCTCAAAAAATTTATTGCTGGTATTAAAACCTAGTTTTACACTTTCATAGTAATTTGATCTCAGTTTGGGGGTTAACTATTAGCCCATAGCTGGGACCTTAACAGGTGCTACCTGTTAGACATTTTGACGGTCGTCCTCGAGTATAGAATCCAGAGGTTGGCAGTGAATATTTTGGAGACAGTAGGAAAGCGTAGTGCAGGTTCGCAGTGGATATCCCAGCAAAGTAGCAGAGCGTAGTTCTTCCGTCTGTCATGTTCGCCTGACAAGTTGGCTCTGGTCATTCCGGTAGGTAAACAAAGATAGCCGCCTTTAAACACGACAGATACAGTGTTCTGCGGCTTCTGATTCGTCAACCTTCTATTGGTAGACCATAAAGGGAATTAAGTCATTTTGACTCGCTCACTAGTTACCTACATATATACACAAAAAACTGTAACACTACCACCCCGGGACAGGGTGAACCTTGGAACACCGGCAATTAAGATGTGGTTTTACGCTCCTCAAAACCTCTTTGCTTTTGCATGTAGTTTATCATCTTAGAACGCGTAGAAGTAGGTTTCCGTTTCCTTATAAAGCATTTGTCTTATGTAGCACTCTACTCCGAGTTGTTCTTGGGC
This sequence comes from Acanthosepion pharaonis, assembly GCA_903632075.3. Lineage (NCBI taxonomy): Eukaryota > Metazoa > Mollusca > Cephalopoda > Sepiida > Sepiidae > Acanthosepion > Acanthosepion pharaonis. Next base: position 255,677 of record CAHIKZ030000678.1, on the reverse strand, counting down.
CTTGTATAGAGTAAGTATAATTTTTTTCTTAATTTTTTAAAAAAAGTGAATCTGAATGTTTTTAGTTGGTAGAACTAGATTTGAGTCTGTGACCTCCGGAATGTAAAGGTTCTATTAGGCCGCCCACCCATATACATACAGGTTGTAGCAACAAAATTGTCCAATTGTTAGATTAAACTCAGAACCGTTAGAAATGATTAAAATATCTTACTGGAATTCTCCGAGGTTTTCATAACGCTACTGGACTCTTACTGGAGTAATAAGAATGTATAAATTCTCTCCAAACTTAACAAAAGAATCGTGATGAAATCGATCATAAACGAAAATGACATGTTCATCATTAATTAATCCTAGCTAAGAATCGGATGCTCATGAAAGATTGACATTAAGTTCAAATATATATATATATATATATATATATATATATATATATATTGTTGTTATTATTATTATTATTATTATTCTGAGATCATTTTAAAGCTAATTCAAGATGATCTTATCCCTCTCTAGCCTTCTAAGTTTCTATCTTGGAGTAACAAGGCGCTTCACAGGTTTCATGTACAATTTCATTTCAAGTCTTTTTTCATCGCTCTTTGGACTGTCATAGCTGAAACCTCTCTCTCACTTGCCAAACGTCTTATGGATTGAGTTGAATCTTTTCTAATTGATCTCTTTAGCTCTAAGTTGAAATGATGATCCCTCTTCCTGTTGTGACCTCCTGATCCAGTTTTCCTCCCTACTGTTCACTCTTTTTAAAACTTAGTCGACGTTACCTTGATAGTTCTTGAATGGACTTTGATGATGGAAGCCAGAGTACCATTACTGAAGGCCTGAATGATCTTTTTTCCTGTCACCATTGCTCATTTTGGAAGACAGTGTGGCTGACAAAAACGATTTTAACCCGTTCTATTTGTAGCTGAATAACTCAAAGGGGTTTTCAATGATTCTTACGACAAATGATGTCAAGATGGCTAAATGTCTTATCCGAAAACCCGAAAAGAAGAAACGCAATTAGTTTGGTGTGTTTTTAGATATCAATCATTTCTGTGGGATGTAAAATTATGTTGTAACACGATTTGGACAATTTTGCTGTTACACCTGATATATGATACATAGGTAACATTTAATAATACATGGGTTGCAACATGCGTGTGACACGTTTAATGAAACATGATAGACGACATATCGTTTATGATAGATTTAATCTATGTCAAAAGTGTTATACGATACGTTTTAAATTCAACGATATACATAATAATTGTCACGCATACAATTAAGGATATTTGATACATTTGCTAATAGATGTTACGTATATTGGGAACGTGGCCGAGAGGTTAGAAGCGTTCGCCTTTTTGATCAGGAGACCTGGGGTGGATCTCACCATGGTCGATTTGCTCGTCAATTTCTCCCACAAAGCTTGCGTAAAACTGCGATATGGTTTTCAGGCCATTTTCGAAGTTGGTGAACGCTTGGATCGCCTAGCCAGACCAATAACACCAGGAAGTCAGATTCCAGATCGGCCATATTCAAGATTGAAATTATGTTCAGACAGCAAACATTCTAAGCATTCGGCTACAGGCTCATATTATCTTATACCAGATTAATTATAACACAACACGTTTTAAAGAGAATAGAAATACACATAAATCCAAGAAGACTGAACTAATATGTAGTTACTATATTACATTAATGCTATATGTCAGTTAGATTAGAAGTGCCTTTAACTGCTATGTAATAACTATATAACATTACTGCTATATGACAATTAGATTAGAAGATTCATGGACTGCTATGTAACAACTTATTACATCACTGTTAAGTAATAATTATATCACATTACTGCTATATGACAATTAGATTATAAGATTCCAGGACTGCTATGTAATAACTATATTATATTACTGCTCTATCTCAATTAGATTATAGTAATATCGAACTATAATGTAATAACTATATTACATCACTGGTATATGGCAATTACATTAGAAGAATCTTGGACCAAAATGTAATAACAATATTACATTACTGCTATATGACAATTAGATTAGAAGTATCTTGGCCGAAAATAAAATAACTATTTTACATTACTGCTATATGACAATTAGATTAGAAGAGTCCGAGTTTACTATTTAATAACAATATTACATTACTGCTATATGACAATTAGATTAGAAGTATCTTGGACGAAAATAAAACAACTATTTTACATTACTGCTATATGACAATTAGATTAGAAGAGTCCGAGTTTACTATTTAATAACAACAGAGCTGTTGCCATGAAAATATTTGAAGAAAAGACAGAGGGAAACCGTGAGAACGTGTCTGAAGACGAGATGCCAAGTCAGGAACGATTACATTGCAGACCATTCTTTGGATTTTGTCATGAATCTCTAGATGAATAGCAGAGGCACCAAACCAGATATGGCGACAGTATTCCATGCACTGACGAATGGCAGATTTGCGAAAGTGCAATATGACAACAATATCCTTCTGACAGGACACAATGAACCAACATTACTTACAGTAGATGCAGCTAATGATTCAATGTAGTTATCCACTTTAAGTGAGTTGAAAACGTGAGGCCAAAAAGGTGCAGTGTGGTGCTCTCGAGGAGTCGAACATCAGCCATGTTGATGGAGGGCAAGGAAATTTTTCTGTCGTGGTTAAATGAGAGCAGTTTCGTTTTGGAAGCATTAGAATTTACAAGCCATTTTCTGATCCAGTTAACCACTGATTGGAGCTTCTTTTCAAGATCAGCGGTCAGGTTAAATTTGTCAGCTTTGATTAATTTCCAACTAAATGGTAGTTCTTCATGTAATGGTCATCAGGATGATCAATTATGAAGAAGCAGCCTCGGATCCAGGATGGAGCCTTGGAGGACGACTGCGTTCGTGTGAATGGATCTGGAAGCGAGCCCGTTCAGAACGACCTTCATTTCATGATTTCATAGAATTGGATTAAATCAAACAATTGTACTGTAATACCTGTTGGGGCCACCCACCTTCTCATCAGAATGGACTGATCTCTCTACTACTAATAGGACAGTTCTATAGAGTTCTGGGAGATCAGGTGACCATCACACTTCCGTCTCTCTACCGGAAGATACAGTTGGACTTTATACTCTTTCTGATTGTTACTGACTAACCTGCGTTCGTTTGACTACTAATCTCTCTGTTGTAAATACCTCTTCAGATATACCAGTATTTTTCCCTACGTATGTGTTTGTCCTTATTTTCAATACACGCACGGGGAAACACTCAACATCTCAATACCGTAGCCCTGAAGCTTACGTAGTAGACCAGCATGCCAAACCCTATTAAACATCTTTCATTTATCTAGAGCCAGAGCTGGGCTTCACCGTTATTTTCAAGAGCTTCATATACATATTCAGTGATGGCCGTAATTACGTCAAGGGTAGACCAGGAAAAACGGAATACATAGTTTATTAGTGAGTAGGTGGTGAGAGGTAAGATACGTAAATACTTCAGCATTGATTACATCCTCGAATACTTTGCCGAAAAGAGGAGACTAATAAAGCGATAGTTAGAGGGGTCAGAATGTTCTCCAAAGCTCCTAAAAACAGGAAAAACGAAGGACCTCCAACATGCTGGAAAATATAAAGCAGCGAGGCAATTATTATAGAATTTGGAGCGGACTGGAATCGTCTCTAAAGCACACTCTTTAAGACGACGGCTGGTATCCCGTCACCTCCGCTTGCCTTATGAGTATCTAATTTAGACATGATCTCCGAGACCAGGGACGGGGTTAGGTGCATATAGATCTACTGGGGGATATCAGGTGTGGGTACTTCAAATGAGCTCAGTGTTGAGTTGGAAGGGAATTTCCGAGAAAACTATTCAACTTTATCTGCTGTAGATGTCAGGACTTCGAATTAATTGAATAGAGGAGGGATTAAAAATATGATGTTATTCAGCACACTCTTGCAGATCTGCCAGTAATATCTGGAAACGTACTTGCAAGATGCTATACGTTGTTTCAACCTTATAAGCAAATAGTAATTTTGCTTCTTTGAAGACATGCTTGCACTCATTATGAGCAGAGACAAAGAGACGTCTGTTGCAATCAGACGTGCCGCTCGTGTACAGCCGGAAGAAGTGATTCCTGCGGGTAACAGTGGCCAAGCATGCAGGTGAGAACCAAGGAGATGAATGAGGTTTAACTTGGTATTTGGTGGAATGAAAGCTTCGATGACGGCTTTTACACAGGAGGAGACCTTAGACGCGCATTTTTGAACAGGAAGATTAAAAACATCATTCCAACGGACGACGTGAAGGAAATCACGGAACGAGTCCCAATCTGCTCGTTGATAACAAAAAGATATTCAGTTGGCTGATGGTGGAGCGGAAGGAGAGGTTTACAGACACTACCGCGTGATCAGAGTTGCCAAGACGGCAGAGAGCTGCTTCGTATGACAAGAATCAGGGATGGAGAATAAGAAAGAGATCGATGAGAGAAACGTATCCGTTAGGGTTACTGTATAGACGCGTAGGGAAGTCAACCCCTTGCGTGAGAGATTGGGTGTTTGAAAAGTTAAGGGATTGGATGACAGCGAGATCAGTGATGAATTGTTTAAACCAGCTGGTATGGTAGGCATTAAAAAAAACGAACACATATATATTTGCAAATGTGTGTAGGGAGATGGCCTTATCTATATTATCAGGAATCCTATCTAGCACGCAACAGTCATAAGAAGAAGGCGAACGGTAGATAGCTGACTGAGTTTAGTAGAGAGAGACGGAGACACATGTAAGAATGGTCTGGAGATTCAAGAGAGAGTTCCCTAGCCAGCGGGAGATGTTCGCTGGCATAAACTCCCAGGTCATTCATGTGGACATTAGAATCCTTCTTAAGGAGAGGAAGGAAGTCAGGAATCGAGAAATCAGAGGAGGGGATTGAAGAGTTAAGATTAGTTTCGCAGAGAGCTAGGAGTTTCTTTCGAAGAGGAACGATTCCAATCCGTAGAATTGGTACGAATTCCATGACAGTTGGAGAAAGAAACGTTAAGGGGTTTAGGCGTTTTTCGTTGGGCTGGTTTAGATCCATACCCATGGTTGTTTATAGTCATGATGTGTTATTTTGGCAAAAACCGCCTAGGATAGTAGTAGCTGTTGATCGTGATATGTGCAGGAAGGGAACTGGTGCTGGCTGCAACATAGTGTGGCCTTGGGGTCGCCCACGGGTGGTGCTTCAAGCTAGCAGTCGGGAATAGTAACCTGAAAACTGCCAACCGGGTACCTTCAGTATGAAGTGACGTTGCGACTATCAACACATGTAAAAAAAAATCATGACAGCACCACTATTAAGGCCTAAGAAAGGGAAAGAAACCGAGAACCCCTTCCTAAACAGGAAACAAGGGACGAGCCTCTACTTATGTTCAAGAGCAGTGGGAGGGGTAGGAATTCCAGCTAAATTATTTCAAAGAATGAGTTGAGCTCCGGCCAACAGATGCTGCAGCACAAATATGTATACATAGATGGGCATCGAGGAGTGTTATATATATATATATATATATATATATATATATATATATATATGATAATTAATTTTTAATTCAGTATAAATTGAATACCAACTCTTTCAAACTACGTTCTCCTAATTCCTAGCCATTCTCTTCTAAAAAGAAAAAAAAAAACTTCATTAAATGCTTCGACCCCAATGAATTCACATTACATTAACAAACACGTTACCAGTAGGGTCGTATATATATATATATATATATATATATATATATATATATATATAAGTTATGAAGAATTTGGTACACCGAAGAGCTAATATTTAATGAAAAACAGACCAATTTAAGGTACCATTACAATAATTTATTTCACCAAAATCCTTTTTTAAGGACTCCGGATCATCAGGTAACACTTCCAACAACGAAATGAAAGAAAAAAATGGGATTAGAAATTGATGGGTAGTGTAATTTTTGTAATTTAACAGGGGGGGTGAGAGTGTTAGGTAAAGAGACAAGGTAGAGTATAGGGAGGGGTTAATTTCATATCTCTCTTAAGCATGCTCTATATTAGGGTAGGAGGAGTGACCGAACCTTGACCTATTTAGATGGTTAACTTAACGGAAAATGATATGTAGGAATGGGAGGGAGAAAGAAAAGGAATATATATATATATATATATATATATATATATATATATATATATATATATATAAAGTGCTCGATACAAGTTAGAGGATAATATTTTAATAATATTTCTTAACTTTTCAACAAAATACAATTCTATTTTGATAAGTAAATGACGTTAGCTAATATCGCTTAATAATGGAATAAATTTAAAGTTCCGGAACATAGCAATTTCTGTGTCGTGATGTAAAATATTTTTAAATAAAAATACTATTGTTATATATATATATATATATATATATATATATATATATATATATATATAGAGAGAGAGAGAGAGATGAGAGATGTTTCATTGAATAATTTAGACATGCTCTGTCTACTTATTTTCAATAGGATCCTTTCATATTCACGAATAAGCTTTTTGGTGTCGTTATTAAAGGACGAGAGGAAATCGCTGTGTTGATAGATGTTTCTTTTATTCCGAGTACTTTCGTCATAGTACCATGTCATCATCAGGTTATTGTATATTGCAAGACTAAATATTGTAGTGTTCATTTTCAAAGACAAAATTGTTGTCTTTATCTGATTGTTTAATTTCTTATTTGTGGAGTAAAGAACGCTGAGCCAGTGCTTGATTGCTGACACTGTTTAAGGGGAGATAACTAAGTATGGTTTGGGAGAGATTTTTTTTAAAGAAATAAATACTAAAAAAAACTATTATTGCAATCCTTGGCATTTCAAACTATCTATTGTACACATTTTAAAATATTTGTGGAGTATTCGTAATTCCTTTTATTGAGGTTTGGTTTCACAAGAAGCGTTATTACAACCAAAAAAAAAAAAATCCATAGAGGTGTTGATATGCCGCTAAACAAAAACAACCAACCGACTTACATGACATTTCTTACTTGAAGACGGTAATCCTCATCTTCTTAAGTCATTTCGAAATGTGTACGACGTTTTTATATTTTCCTTCTTGTCACCATTTTTCGAAACAAAATATAGTTCAGATTTTCGAATGTCAGCAGCTCTTACCATTTGAAATACTGACGCAACACAATCCTCCCACGCCCATTTTCTTTTGTCTGCACGAACGGTATTATAAACATTGCCTTCATGGTACAAGATTGATTAATTCGTTTTCTACCCACTGCAGGTTATTTAAAGCCAGAAAATATTTTTAGATTGTAAGAATTTCATAATGACTTAGTGATACGTCTTACTAATTAACCCATATCTGAGGGGGAAGAGAAGTGGATACCTAATAAGAAATTGATGAATAAAAAATTAAAATGTTGATATAAAGTGGGGGATCAAAATACATTAAAACCAATATATCAACTGATCACTCACTTTGTGGCCACGGTAAGTTCTATACATTTATATTTCAAAGAATATAAATAAATATAAAAATTATATCTGTGTAACCAATTAGTATTTCATTGACTGATTTGTTTTCTACGGCTTTGTAGGTTATTTAATGCCAGGAAATATTATTAGAGTGTAAGAATTTTTTTTTTTGTGATAATAATGATTTAATGATACAAGTCTTACTAATTAATCCATAGCTGAGGGGAAATAGTTGGATTCATAACTAAGCAGAAACTGATGAATGAAAATAAATTAAAATGCAGATATAAATTGGGGAATCAACTCTACATTACAATTAATATATAAACTGATCCCTCACTTTATGGTCACGGTAGATTCTATATATTCGTTCCAATTCTGTGTCTTCTTAGCTCCGTTCCCCATCAGTAAAGTTTTAAGAATTTTGCAAGCGTAGAAGTTGGCTTCTTGTTTTCTGTTAAGGACTCGGACTCTGGTTCTTAAACATAATTCACATTTAAAATCGGTCCAAGTTATTGGAACACCCTTTCTAATAAATTAATGTAGAAGCAGCAAAAAACATGTTTTTTTTTTACGGCTTATCAACACTTTGCAGGTTATTTATTGCAGAAAATATTTTTATATTGTAATTTTTTGTTGTTGTATAATAATCATTTAGTGATAGAAATCTTACTAATTAACCCATAGTTAGGAGGAGAGTAGACGTGTATTTATACCATTTCTCAAGTTTATTTGCGCAAAAGTGAAAATAACTAACTCAGCTGGAATTGGAACTCGGAGCAAAAATTCCGAACCATTGTCCACTACAGCAGATGTGGATCTAAGCTAACAGCGCCTTGGTTTCCCAAGTGGTTACTCATCTAGGTATTGACCAAGTTCGATGTTGCTTAACTTCGGTAATCGCACGATTGCAATTTGATGAACTTGAAGCCATTTCTTTCAAACGTCTTTATATGCCCATTTTATATTTGTTTTATACTTAGGAAAAAGGGTTAAATTTAGGAACATTAAGAATACCTCCTCGGTTATCCATTGAAACTGCTGTTACAAATTCATGACGGTCGTCTTCGAGTATAGAATCCAGAGGTTGGCAGTGAATATTTCGGAGACAGTAGGAAAGTGTAGTGCAGGTTCGCAGTGGATATCGTAGCAGAGCATAGTTCTTCCTTCTGGCATCTTCGCCTGACAAGTTGGCACTGGTCCTTCCGGTAGGGTAAACAAAGACTTTATACACGACGGATACAATGTTCTGCGGCTCTTGATTGGTCAATCTTCTATTGGTAGACTATAAAGTGAGTCAGGGTATTTTGATTCGTTCACTAGTTATACAATATATACACAAAAACTGTAACAACTGCTATCCACCGAAAAAAGAAAAGAAGCCAGTCCCCACCGTGGACCATTTAAAAGATATTTAGCGCAGCGGATTGGATGTTAGAAACATCCAATCGGGTGTGCGGAAAATTTGGTCTTTCTTCGTCTAATTCATTAAAAGACCAGAGTAGCTGTTAGCATTTATTTGAGAGGTGGGGGTCAGGGATTGATCTCCTCTGATTGGGGCGATTTGGTAATGGGGAGTATGGTGTTGAAAGACCCGAAACTCCCTGATGAACCAAGTCAAATAACATCACTGACGACCCCCACTCATCGGGAGCCTACTTAAGAGCGTATTTTGGAATTATGCCATGTACCTTCAACGACGTAGGCGATCATGGCTCTTCACAACTTCCTATCCCTTGTAGCTTATATTTTATCTTTCTGATTTCCCTTGTAGCTTATATTTTATCTTTCTGATTTCTCTTTCGCCATCCGTTTACTTAGATTCACCTTTTTTCACCTCTGTCTTTGTTATCTTCAATCTGGCCTGCGGGTATCAGATTTTATAAGCCGTCTTTTCTAATTATGTGTCATATAAACCTCAACTGTTTCTACCTGAAGTTAAGTATAAGTGTCCTTTTTGTTTCCATTTTCTTTGAAATTATATCTTTGCTCACACGTTCCGTTCATGGTATAATCAGCTTACTTCTGTAGAACCTACCTCTGCATAAAGCTTTCCAAACATGGCTTCATTAACGTTGCTTCAGTTCGGCGAACTCAAGCCAATTACTCTGCAATTTGGTGAAGAGATGATGGCGGGAGCGAATATGTGTCTTTCACAGGAGCATTTCTGTGAAAGTGAACGCCACAGAGAAGCCGGAAATTTGAACCCTGTTCGCTGATATCAATAAAGATACACGTTACGTCATCCTCAACATGGATACAACTGAGTCTGAAACCTTAAGTGAACGCCAAAGACAAGCCGGAATTTGAACCCTATTTTCCTGTATCAATAAGGATACCCGTTACGCCATCCTCAAGATGGATAAAACTGAGATTGAAACCTAAAGTGAACGTCATAGACAAGCCGGCAATTTGAACCCTGTTCGCCTATATCAATAAAGATATCCAGTACAGATCCTCAACATGGATACAGCTGAGTCTGAAACGTAAATTGAACACCACAGACAAGCCGGAATGTGAACCCTGTTCGCCGATATCAATAAAGATACACGTTACGCCATTCTCAACATGGATACAGCTGAGTCTGTAACCTAACGTGAACGCCACGTACAAGCCGAAATTTCAACCCAGTTTGCCTAGTTTGCCTATATCAATAAAGATATCTGTAACACCATCCACAAAATGGAGAGAGCTTATTCTATAACCTGATTTGTTTGAAGCCAATAATTTTCAGATTATTTTTTGATTTTCAGTACATAATTTCCAACGAGTGGTCTTTAGTCTGTTAGTGTATAAGTAGCCACTGTTTAACCTCATATTGGTTGACCATATGTTCACTGCTGTAACCAACAGAGAAAAGTACTATTTCAGTTGTTTTCTTCTTAATCTTTTATTTCTTTTCTTTTTTTTTTTCAAATTGCCTGAATGTTTCAGTCTTGGTAAATACTGTTTATTTCATAATTAAACGTCGGAGACTTGTTGTATGAGTTTAATGTGATTAGGCGACTCAAGCGTACAGCGACTGGACAGAAAAGTGTTTTTGCTTCCGACAAAGGCAGGAAATCGATTACAAATCTTTATGTGAGAAACGTAACGTCCGTAATGGCCCGGGGCAAGACAATTTCTATTAAATTAGTTTTCCTACGTGCACCAACCAATACAGAAATACGTTTCAAATTACACACACACATACACACACATACACACACAAGCACACACACACACGCCCACAAACATACACACACGCACATATATATATATATATATATATATATATATATATATATATATATATGCGAGGTGAGGGTCAAAAAGTATCGAGATTGGTGTTATTAAAAGAGAACTACAACACATATCAATTCGCCACGTAATCTCCTACAAAGTAGTCTCATTCTGCAGCCATTGGTGGAATCATTCGTGCAACCTCTTCTTTGTTTTTGAATTGCAAGCATTCTCTTCGATGTCCTCGGCAACATGAAGAGATCTGGGTGAATATAATGATTGTCGGAACTTATATCCAATTCTCTTTCTCCTGTTTCTTTCTCGTTATATATATATATATATATATATATATATATATCAGACAATACGCATTGCTCTTCAACTGAATTGACCACTCTGGGCCGCTGGAATATTTTGTATAGAAAACGTTAAAATTTCCTTTCCTATCTACCGTGCAATGACAGCCTTGGTGTAGTATCTCTGACTGCTACCACAACAGCCGTATTTCTATCCTAGCTTGAAGCAGTCGGACGTCTAGCCACACTTAAGAGCTGTGATATAGTGAAACAGTCTGTTTGTGGATGACAATATACATATATATATATATATATATATATATATATATATATATATATATTTTTATTTTCTGCTTATACATTATTTTTATAGAACAGATAATAATAGAAAAAGAAAAGAAACATCATCTGGTTTAACCCACCTTTTAACATATTCGTAAAAACAAATATAGGGAAGGTGATTTTCAATTTACTAAACAAGCACTTCCCAAAAGCGTCCGGGCTGTATAGGTTATTTAACCGCAATACGGTCAAACTGAGTTATAGTTCGTATAGTAACATAAGCAATATTATCAAAAGATTGAATGGTAAAAATTCAAAGCTTGAAACGGACGTGAGAGATGAAATTGGGCCCTTTGTAATTGTAGGATAAAAAATAATTGTCCATTAAATGGGATATGTTGTACAGAAATGCTCGTGTATTGTGCCGAGGTGGAAAGTGACAATAACAATGCAAAAAATGCATCAATTGCACTGAGGGCCAGTTTAAGAAGTATTGGTATAACCATGCCTCATCTTCTAGAATTCCAGAACGCGAGTTCAATACGAAGCTGGTAAAGCACTATTGGAGCTTTAGGGATAACCATAACAGAATTCCGAACATTAAATGGAATATTTTACGAAATGTAAAGTCTAGCAAATTGAATGGTAACTCGTGCAGGCCTGTCAGGAGAAAAAGCTAGCTATAACAACATACAAAACTGACAGTGATTTGTTGAACGGGAGGTCTGATATCATGGCCAAATGTAGACAAGTCAGAAAGTTAATTTTGGGGACTATACGAAGCGGTGTCGAAGGAAGGCATTTAAGTTGTTGCGTTGCCTCTGATTGATTTGTTGAACAAACCACCTGATGAGACCTTGGTGGTCTGTGCCATGGTAGTGTTCTGGTCAGCGTTCTTATTTTTTTAAGATATTAAAACGCTCTGTAAGTTTTGTTTTCCTACTTGAAATTGAGCACTTTTTAACGTGTACGATTTTAACAAATATTTCACTGTTTGTTCATTCCGATATATATATATATATATATATATATATATATATATATATATATATATATATATAAAAATATGATTCAATCGCTACATAAGAGTTCTCATGTTTCAAAAACAGAAGCTAAAAACAGCTCTATTTCATCCTCAAGCGAATTTTGGAATAACTAATCTTGAAATTTACGGAGCTTTATATGCATATACATTCGTATTATTAATTACATGGAAACGGCGAAACCAATTATTGTAATAAGGAGCGTAAGGGTGAACATATAAAATTTTATATGTATATATATATATATATATATATATATATATATAGATAGATAGATAGATAGATAGATAGATAGATAGATTTATCTTATCTAAATTTTTAGTGATGACAGGCTCCTGTGGAACGAAATGGCCATTCAGAGGGGGCATTTTTGAATTTCATTTATTTGTAATTTATTTATATATGCTGTGTAATAAATACATTGCCCTGTATTTGCGGATCAGTTTTAATATTTTATATTATTAGGACTCACTTGGATTACTTACGCAGAGATTTTTACCCATATATATATATATAAATATATATATATATATATATATATATATATATATATATATATAGATTGATTGATAGATAGATAGATAGATAGATAGATAGATAGATGCATGTTACATTAAATAATATAGACAATTTTGTTTATTTATTTAAGTAAGTTTCTTTCATATTGTCTGATAAGCTTAATAACATTATCATTGAAAGACGAAAGGAAATCATCATATTGATACATGTTTTAATCCAATCTAAGCTTTTGGCTTACATAAGCCATTATCAAAGATATTTAGGCATTTCAAACAACATGCCTGGCCGCGTACACAATTCCGGAAAATCCTTGTTGAAAACACAAATATACTTAAAGAAGAAAACAATAAACAAAAACTAAAAATTCTTGAAGCTATATACATAAAACTATTGAAGTCTAACCTGATTAAAATAAATTACGAAATCTCCACAAATATTCTTAGATGCCTATAATTGATAACAGAAGCCATTGCTATGTACCAATGCCTTCACATAATTAATACTTCTCGTCTTTACTCTAGCGTGGTAATGTGTGTCGTAACGAACTGCCACGCGATTTTCGCTTCCGTGTATGGTATACACGAGTTTGTCGTTGCTTTGAAATCTTTCATGCAACAAAAACAAACTATCATTATTGTTTCGTCCGTGTATTGTTTGATATATTGAAAAGCAATTGTCATCTTTGATAATGGATTGTGTAAGCCGAATGCTTAGATTGGATTTAAACATGTATCAATATGGTGATTTCCTTTCGTCTTTCAATGATAATGTGATTAAGTTTATCAGACAATATGAAAGGAACTTAGTTAAATAGACAAAACTTGTCTATATTATTTAATGAAACTTGCATCAATGAAAAATTGATGCTTAATATGCACAATATATATATATATATATATATATATATATATATGTGTGTGTGTGTGTGTGTGTGTGTGTGTGTGTTTATGTATGTATGTATCAATAAATTTGTATTAAATTCAGAAACAAGTTATGAGAAACAATTCTACCCTGGATGTCGCTTCGATCAGCGGTCCCCGACTACCGGACTGCGGACCTTTGTCGGGCTGTGTATCATTTACTACCGGGCAGTAAAGAAATAATTATTAAATAATTTATTTATTTATTAAATTTTTCTTTTGTAATTATATAAAAGATAAATTGAATATTGGACTTTAATTTTAGAAGATTTGTTTAAATATTCAATATTCATCTACTCAATACTTTCTATCATAACTGTAAGTACAATTTTACAATTAATGCATATTTTTATTTATTTGTAACTAGCTTAGAAGCTGGCCTTCGGCCAGACTTTAGGCTAGCTCCCGCGAAGGACTTTTAGATCTAAAGTCATTTAACTTCACTTCCATGTACTTAAAATTTGTAAGAATTTAGAAATAATAACTTTACGGCATAATCTTTCTTCGTATACACAACCAATCTCCCGCATAAGTTTTAATTACTGTTTAATTAGGCGATATCAATTGCAATTGCGGAGAAAAGCGAAATTAAAATTAAACCTTTACTAAATAATTGTTTTTTTTTTTAACCTTTCACTCCGTTCAATATTTAAATTTAACTTTAAACGAGTTATTGATTTAGTTTTTCGTCGCGTGTAACTACAGCAGTTACTACGTGTTACTTCAGATTGTTTATAATTCACTGATATCAAACAAAGGCGGAAGGACGGACAGACGTACACTGCGCTTTTTTTTATTTGTAATAATTTTCAATTAATTTTATAATCCCAACTATTCAGATTCTACACCGATTCTAGTGAGTTGATATTGATGTAATAATAGTTTAATTGGGATTGATTCAGCCGCAAGGGTGCGGACGGGTTGGACCCCAGATGTGAGAGTCAAAAGATTATACACGTTTCCTTCCCTTTAATAAATTGCTCTTTTTATTATTGCTCTCTTTATCGAAATGCACTTAATTTACACATATCTGCCACTACCGGTCCGCGGAAAGTTTGTCCGGAATGAAGCCAGTTTGTGGTATAAAACGTTGGTGATCGCTGAGTTAGACCTCTAACTACGTAAAGCGTATAGGGACCACTGGCTTAGATGATACAGAGATATTTGAATTAGTAACGTTACTTTCAAAATAAGCTAGGATGAAGCTAATAATCCTTTCGTAATAATGCAGGTGTCCCCAAAAGCTCTATCCTTAGTCTTACTTTGTTTTTAATTTTCATTAACGTCTTTCCAGATGGCACCAGCTCCCAACTTGCGGATGACACAACCATTTCTTCTTTTCTCGATAGTAAATTCGATCGGTTTGATAAGGCCAAATTAGCGGCTGATATTAAAAACGAACTTCAGTCTTCTGTTAACTGGGGTCAAAAGATGGCTTGTTAATTCTAACGCCTCTAAATCTAAACTACTTTCTATCGTCTAAGAGATCCCTCTCTGCATTCCATGGGAATGGCTATCGCTAACCTACAGGAGAGGGACGCATTGCACCTTCTCAGGTCAAATTTGTTGGCTGACTTAAACTTGAAAGGCTATATTGAATCCATTGCTAGGTCAGCTGCTAAGAAAGTTGGTTTACTGTGTCTTACTTAACATATTTTCGCTCCAGAATCTATCTTACATATCTATAAGTCTACCATTCGTCTATGCTTAGAATATTACTACAACATATAGTCCAGTGTTCCGGCTATATATATACAAGGTGCGAGTGCTACTTGAGGACATTTTTAGTGTGTTAAATAAACATCAATATCTTAGTAAACAATGTATATATTTAATTCAAATTGACACAAATATCCTTCATGGTACATCTTTATTTAATTATTCTATGAAGCCACATTTGGCTTCAATGACTGCTTCTATTCGGGCTCGAAACCTTCCACAAGCTGCAATTAAGTGGTCCCTATTCATTTTGGACATCACCTGGAGAATGGCGGCCTTCCGTGCAGCTATGGTACTATGAGGATGTCTCTTAGTCCCCCTTTCAATAACTCCCCGCACGTAAATAGTCCCTAGGATTTAAATCTAGCGAGCTAGGGGCCACATGTTGGAGGTCATATGATCATAAAAATTCTCTGATAACCAATCCTGGGTTACAATGGCTTTGTGAGAAGGAGCAGAGTCTTGTTGAAAGACATATGACCTTCCATTGCATACTTTATTTATCCAGGGTTTAAGAACCGTTTTAAGAACATTATGGAATCCAGCAGCATTGACCCTAAGACCTTGTGGGAAAATGTAAGGTGGCATGACATGACCTTCACTGCTCCCAACTCTTAAAACCATCACAGTAGCCGGATATTTGGTGTGCATCACCCTGGGTACTTCAGAAGGGGATGCACATAGTCACCCGTCATTCCGTCTGTTTGTTTTCTGAGCTTGGTCAAAGTTTTTTTCATCAGAGAAAAACCAAAGCATGCCATGTTCGTGGGGATTTTTCGCTTTGTTCAGAAACCGTTTTGAAGGCATGAGACGGTTTTCCTGTCTTCGCCGATATGAATTGGCCTTTCCACATTACATATGACTTATATCGAATGTCCTGATATACCACGGTTCTGATAGTCCAGTCTGATAGTTGGAGTTCTTTGGCGATAAACCTCATTGATCTTCCGGGGTTCTCATCGATGATGTTTTGAATATTCCTTATAAATTCTGGTGTTCTGACGGTATCAGAGCGCTGTGAATGTTTTTTTTCTTTTTCTACAGGAGAAATATTGCCATCACATCCCTCTAGCTCTAACCGAACCTTATGAACAAATGATCTGGCAACATGTAAAAAGTTACTAATTTTTAAATAATTATGTTTTGCAGCTAAAGCAACAATAACTGCATGTCTTTTCATTTCTTGGGTTAACATCTTCCTCTGATTGGGTTATCTGAAATAAAAAATATATATAAATGATTTGAGTGTGTAGTGAACTTAAAACAATATGTCCTCAAATAGCACTCGCAGACTGTATATATATATATATATATATATATATGTAGAAGTAAACATAGAAGTCAACACTTAGAGGCGATAGGATCTGAGGATTGCATCTAGCATGAAACAGACTGTCGCCTCTAAGTGTTGACATCTATGTTCACTTTTATATTTACACACACTCTATCTCTGATATTGAGCACTTTATCCCATAAATATAGAATACCTTAAGACTATATATATTCATATATATATATATATATATATATATATATATATATATATCCTTGATAAAATCCAAAGGATCAGAAAACTTATTTGTCCTGATCTGTCAGCTTGGCTGATCACTTTCTCACCGCTATAATGTTGTCTCTCTTTCTTTTCTATAAATACTTTCATGGTAATTGATAAGTTGCTTGCTAAGGTACCTAGACTTTTTAAATTTAAGCGCAGTACTAGACTGGTGTTGAGATCTCATCAATTTACAGTTGAGCTGGCTAGATGTAGCCGTAAGTTCTATCCTAACAGTTTGTTTTCTCGCACTTTTCGCCTGTGGAATTCCCTTCCCTCTCCATGCTTTCCAGCCAAATTTAATCTTCAAAATTTTCAAGGTACTGTTAATCGCTGGCTACTCTTCTTCTGTACTTTTGCCTTTCGTGTTTTCTGTTTTCTAATTCTTCCATCCAAGTAGGCCGTTGCGTCTCAGTGGCTTTAATACCTTGCTTGGGGGTGAACTTTATTAAAAGGATGAAAAAAATAACCTCAGAAAAAAAACATCGAATAATATATTAACAAAGAGCCCCGTGAAAATTATTAATGAACTGGACGAATGGACTTTGAACATGAAACGTTATGAACTGTTTCTACCCCCTTTTTAAAATGATGAGAATATTATAGAAATGAATAAGCAATTTTTGATAAAATTTCCCATCACACACACACACACACACACACACACATATGTGCACAGACAAACATACACACACAACTGTCTATATACCGGAGATGAGGTATTTTCACTGTTCGAACTGTTTTCCACATTTTCGATGCCGTATTCACGACATCCAGAAATATCCTGAAGAAGCATGGCACGTGGAACTAGAACAATCTATCCCTGTGGACGAAATAAAGAGTTCACTTCGAAATTCCAATAACCTCAAGAAGTCCGGCCGAAACGTCGTGAATATGGCAACAAAGATAGGAACAGCAGTCCGAACAACGTAGAGTAAATAATATCTATCTATCTATCTATCTATATATATATATATATACAAGAGAAGATACTGAAGACTGGGAAAATGGCAATAGTTCGATTATTAGTCGGTCAGGCGAATTTTCTGCAAGCACTCGTATATATATATATATATATATATATATATATATATATATATATATATATATATATATATATATACTAGCAGAATGGCCCGGCGTTGCCCGTGCTTGATTCAAAAATCGTACGACTCATACAGCAATCGCTATCACTTGACTTAAAATAGTTTTGCCCTTCCTTGCCTCTAAAGGAGTGCCCTTTGCCGAGCTGATGTTGCTACATGCCTTACTTCTTGCCTATCTCACACTGCGATTTTTTTCTAAGCTCTATACTAAACATTACATCTGTTACGAAAAAAGAACTAAACAAAATGAACACAAAACGATCAGCTTTAAAAAAAAAGGACTCGTAACTGGAAAAACCGAATGAAAAAAGAATGTTGACAACAAATACTTTTTCACACCCAACCCAGTTCTGCGGATTCAGAATCAACGTTGAGTTTAAGCAAGCGAATAAGCCAATTGGAGTAAAGTGCCATGCAGATTTAAATTTTTCCCACTTGTGACGAATGCAGCTATCGACTTTTTTTGCATGCTAGCATGCTAGTTAACATTCGTGTCAGTCAGCTGTTGGCTCTCACGCTGATAGTATCTTCCTGCCTATTCGTGGCAGCCAGCTATAGGCTCTCACTCTGGCCAGTAGACAATGGCCACATACTACATGAAAACTGCTGTAGAACCATGAAAATTTCGATTATTTCCACTATCGATGGGAGTTGGGAAATGCAAAGTCGATCTTGGCCTTCTCGGCTAACTTGGAGCATGTGCATGTAAATTTTGGTGTAAATCTGTCGAAAATTGCGGCCGTGCATTCGTTACACACACACACACACACACACACACACACACACACACACACACACACATCCTGCCTTTTATATATATATATATATATATATATATATATATATATATATATATATATATGCGAGTACGTGTGTCAGAGTGTATGTGCGGTGTATGCGCAGGTATGTATGGAAGAGTGAGAGTGTGTGTGTATATGTGCAAGTGCGAAGAGTGTGCATAATTATAAATACGTGCACGCTAGAACATGAGTGTATTAAATGGTACATGTATCGTTGTGTTAACACCCATCCCATCACACACACACACACACACACACAATATATATGAATATATATATATATATATATATATATATATATATATATATATATATAATATATATATATATATATATATATATATATATATTTACGCATGTTTGTATACGCATGTATAGAAGGGAGACAAAGAGAGAGCGTGTGTGTATGTGTGTAAGTGCCTGGTGTGTGCTTAATTATAAGTAAGTGCAGGCTTGAATGTGAGTGTATTAGATGGCATATTATCATTGCCGTAGCGCAATTTATGTATGATGTATGTATATATATATATAGATATATATCTATGTATATATATTTATATATTATGTATAAATATATATATATACATTATATATATGCATATATAAACACCATATATATATATGTATATAGGCATTATATATATATATATATATATATATATATATATACATATATATATATATATATATATATATATATATATATATATATATATATATATATCGTTACAAAAAAAAATAATACTGCATGAGCGCTAATGAGTTCTTTGGTCATTGAGTACCATCGACAGATCCTTTATTTCTTAATATTTGTATTTCCTTTTCCTTTAACCTTTTTCTCGTTCTCACTCCCCATATATATATATATATATATATATATATATATATATATATATATATATATATATATTTAAGTTACAAACTGCCTTTTTTTCTCGTTTTGTACCAAGCTGCCCTAGCCATATCCTGATCCTTTTCAACCACGGATCATTATCCCCCATCTTCAGCGCCTCGCCCACACTTAATACCTTAAAGATCTCTCTTACGCTATTAGACCCAGAAAAAGAAAAACGAAAACAAAAAAAACACACACACACACACAAACTGCCGCCCCTCTCTAATGGAAAGCAGATCAGTAAAAAGGCTTCCTCTTTTCCACCATCTTTTCCTGCCGATTTTGCTCTTTCTTGACACTTCATTAAAAAAGCCTTCATAGACGATCAGCCAAGAATTCTTTTCCTCTCGTTTTTATATTCAGCGCCCTGGTCAACAGAAACGGCGACAGGAAGCGCGCCACTGAACGTACGTTCGCAGTCTACAGAAGACGACGGCAAATTCTGCCCTGATTCATTGAGACCATTTTTCTTATAATTTTGTCTTTCTTGCTAACATTCCACCTCTTTGGTAGTAAATACAATTTATATTTGGTTTGAAGTGTGTAAATTGTGTATTCTTTCTCGGAGTCACCAGTATGTTGGGTCTTCTATATTATTTGCATCGCTGGTTACTCGCACCGAATATGTGTAAACACACTATCTAAAATTGAATTTTGTTACTTTGACTGTTCTAATAATTATATTTCGTTTTCTTCAACTAATCATATTATTTCTTCACACACAAATACACACACACACAAATTTTATATATATATATATATATATATATATATATATATATATATATATATATATATATATATATATATGAATGAAATGCATGAAAAACTGGGAAAGGTTTTTGGTATATATCATACATCATTTCTTAA
>CAHIKZ030000678.1:130000-230000 GCA_903632075.3 Acanthosepion pharaonis | reverse complement strand
GCAGCAGGATTTATAAGTTAACCATTAATTCATGCATTGAATATTGCTACCACATCTGGTCTGTTGCTCATGCTATGCATTTAGAGATTCCTGATAAAATAAAAAGGAATATCCAATGTTATTGGTTCGGACCTGGCATTTCGGTTTCAGTCACTTTATCACAGCTGTAACAAAGCTTCCCACGTACTTTTTGTCTAAATACTTTCATGGAAATTGTTCTGATGAACTTCCCTCTTTGGTACCTAGACTGTATTTATTTGATCGAATTAGTAGATTGGCATCAACGTTTCATCATTTTACGATTGAAATATCTTGATGTAACCATAACTGCTATGCTTCTGTCTCGCACTTCTCACTTGTGGGACTCACTTCCGACTCCTTGTTTTTCAATCAATTTTGATCATAGCTATTGCACCATAAGTTCTGTCCGAATTTTAACTTTTTGTTAAAATGAACGAAATTTAAAGAGTATTTTATAATGTCTAATGGAGCTAAACATTATTTTTATGTTTAGATGCATTTAAACTGATCAAATTTAATTTCAGAGAACAATAAAATTAAATTTTGTTTGATTAAAACCCTGCTAACATGGAAGTACCCAAGAATCATTTGAGGCACATAATGCTTTTTGAGTTCAAGAAAGGAAACTCAGCAACCGAAGCAGCTAGAAACATTCACTCAGTTTATGGAGAGGAATGTGTGAATGAAAGAACTTGCAGAAGATGATTTGCAAAATTCACAGGTGGAGATTTCACCCTTGAAGATGAAGATCGAACCGGACGTCCAGTTGAGTTTGATGAAAAGCTTCTTGAAGCTGTCCTTGAAGAAAATCCTGCTTTATCAGTTGTAGAATTGGCAGTGGTTCTCAGTTAAAACCATACAACTGTTCATCGTCATCTTCAACAACTTGGAAAAGTTCCTAAACTTGGAAAATGGGTGCCGCATGAATTGTCTGAAAACAACCTCAAATCCCGAGTTGAACTCTCCTCTTCTCTCTATTCTCGTCAACTTGTTACACTTTTTTGGATAGACTTGTAACTGGTGAAGAAAAATGGATCTTTTATCGAAATGTTAAGCGTCGTAGACAGTGGCTTGGTAAAGGAGAAGGACCCCAGCCAGAGCCGAGAAGGGAACTTCATGGGCAAAAGGTTCTTCTTTCAATCTGGTGGGATTGCCAATGAATAATCCACTTTGAATTCTTACCACCTAATGCAACAATTAATGCTCAAATATACTGTCAGCAATTAGAGCGTTTGAACCAAGCTTTGAGGGGAAAAAGACCTGCTCTAGTGAATCGAAAAGAGGTGATGTTTCATCAGGACAATGCGCGTCCCCACACAGCAAGAATCACGTCACAAATGATCGAAGAACATCCACCTTATTCTCCCGAACTTGCTCCTTCAGATTACCATTTGTTTCGTAGCTTACAGAATCATTTGGAAGAAACAGCTTTTGTAACACAGGAAGAGGTTAAAACTGACATTTGTGAGTGCTTCGAATCAAAGCCAAAAGAATTTTACAGTAATGGAATTAGTAAGCTTGTTAATAGATGGTAGGAAGTCATAGATAATCAGGAAATATATATATATATATATATATATATATATATATATATATATATATATAGGATTACTGAGCACTTTAAAATTATATAAAAAGGGGGTCACGTCATATTGTTTAATTGTTTTACAGATTGTCTCCATAGAACAACAGTAGATCTCTCATCAGGCTGTCAACATGATAAATCAGCTAATGTCGGGTTAAAAAAATGCATTTCTGTGATATTTTAAACTTAGGTAAATAATATTTGATTCAAATGAGATTAATTATAGTTTAGATCAGCATATATTCCTCAAATAATGTTTCAAAAAAGTATATTTTATTTTTGGAAGATTTTTAATACAGAGAATTACGTTGCGATGAAAGACGACTAAAAAAAGGCCCTAATCAGCTATTGAAAAAAATAAAAAATAAAAATAAATTAATTCAGTCAAAGAAAATTAGTTTTTGAAATACAGCAAAGTATCTTGCTTATTGAAGATATTAAATTAAATATATTTATTTAAATCCTTATGGATCGCGCTTTTGTTGGGTGCCTGCATGAACTACTTGGGTGACTGAATAATAACGCTAGGAATATGGCTGAATAGACACTGACAGAAATTTAGGTCAAGGAGCTCGGGAACATAGATAACAATCGAAGAATCCTCGCACTTGCATTTCGGTACATATCTGACAACAAATATTGAGCGTTAGGTGTCCCTTTTTGAGTAAAACAGCAGGGTGGGGATAAATTTATGCATTTTTTAATTTTATTTCGACTGGTGTTTTGGTGGACTAGGGAGCAGGATATAATTTTTACGAAGGAGACAGAATTCACAATATTATGAATTCTTGGAAACGAAACAGGAGTGTTTTCCCGTTGTCTTCACTAGAGATTCGTATCATTTATTATCTGTGAATTGCCATGATCCTTCGGAAACAGAGTGGTTGACTCCTACACAGATTCAGATTTTTTATTATCCGTGAATTGCGATGATCGTTCGGAAAAGCAGTGGTTTCCAGTTGATTCCTACAAAAATTCTTTTCTTTATTATCTGTGAATAATAATGAGTTGGGAAAGACAGTGGAGTGGTTATTCATTGTCTTATCTATAGTTTCCATTACTTAATTATCTGTGAATTGCCATGACGTCTTGAGAAAGAAAGTGGAGTGGTTTCCTGTTGCCTTCTTCACAGAATCATTTTCTTTATTATCTGTGAATTGCCATGACTTCTTTGGAAATTCATAGGAGTGGTTTCCCGTTGCCTTCTCCACAGATTCCTTTTCTTTATTATCTGTGAATTGCCATGACTTCTTTGGAAATTCATCGGAGTTGTTTCCCGTTGCTTTCTCCACAGATTCCTTTTCTTTATTATCTGTGAATTGCCATGATTCTTTGGAAATTCATGGGGTTGTTTCCTGTTGCCTTCTCCACAGATTCCTTTTCTTTTATTATCTGTTCTTTAGAATTGCCATGACTTCTTTTTGAAATTCATGGGAGTGGTTTCCGTTGCCTTCTCCACAGATTCCTTTTCTTTATTATCTGTGAATTGCCATGACTTCTTTGGAAATTCTTGGGAGTGGTTTCCCGTTGCCTTCTCCACAGATTCCTTTTTTTTTATTATGTGTGAATTGCCATGACGTCTTTGGAAATTCATGGGAGTTCCGTTTCTCCACAGATTCCTTTTCTTCTCCACAGGGAGTGGTTTCCTTTTCTTTCCTTTTCTTTTATTATCTGTTGCCATGACTTCTTTGAAATTCATGGGAGAAGTTTCCCGTTGCCTTCTCCACAGATTCCTTTTCTTTATTATCTGTGAATTGCCATGACTTCTTTGTAAATTCATGGAGTGGTTTCCCGTTGCCTTCTCCACAGATTCCTTTTCTTTATTATCTGTGAATTGCCATGACTTCTTTGGAAATTCATGGGGAGTTCCCTGTTTCCTTCTCCACAGATTCTTTTCTTTATTCTCCATGACTTTGGAAATTCATGATTCCTTTTCTCCACAGATTTATTATTATCTGGAATTGCCATGACTTCTTTGGAAATTCATGGAGTTGTTTCCCGTTGCCTTCTCCACAGATTCCTTTTTTTTTCTGTGGTGCCATTATTCTTTGTGAATTGCCATGATGACTTCTTTGGAAATTCATGGGAGTTGTTTCCCGTTGCCTTGCCTTTTCTCCACAGATTCCGTTGCCTTTTCCTTTTTTTATTATCTGTGAATTGCCATGACTTCTTTGGAAATTCATGGGAGTTGTTTCCCATGTTGCCCCTTCTCCACAGATTCCTTTTCTTTATTATCTGTGAATTGCCATGACTTCTTTGGAAATTCATGGGGTTGTTTCCCTGTTGCCTTCTCCACAGATTCCTTTTCTTTATTATCTGTGAATTGCCATGACTTCTTTGGAAATTCATGGGAGTTGTTTCCGTTGCCTTCTCCACAGATTCCTTTTTCTTTATTATCTGTGAATTGCCATGACTTCTTTGGAAATTCATGGGAGTTGTTTCCGTTGCCTTCTCCACAGATTCCTTTTCTTTATTATCTGTGAATTGCCATGACTTCTTTGGAAATTCTCCACAGATTTCCTTTTCTTTATTATCTGTTGCCATTTCTTTGGAAATTCCATGATTCCTTTTCTTTATTATCTGTGAATTGCCATGACTTCTTTGGAAATTCATGGGAGTTGTTCCGTTGCCTTCTCCACAGATTCCTTTTCTTTATTATCTGTGAATTGCCATGACTTCTTTGGAAATTCATGGGAGTGGTTTCCTTGCCTTCTCCACAGATTCCTTTTCTTTATTATCTGTGAATTGCCATGACTTCTTTGGAAATTCATGGAGTTGTTTCCCGCCTTCTCCACAGATTCCTTTTCTTTATTATCTGTGAATTGCCATGACTTCTTTGGAAATTCATGGGAGTTGGTTTCCGTTGCCTTCTCCACAGATTCCTTTTCTTTATTATCTGTGAATTGCCATGACTTCTTTGGAAATTCATGGGAGTTGTTTCCGTTGCCTTCTCCACAGATTCCTTTTCTTTATTATCTGTGAATTGCCATGACTTCTTTGGAAATTCATGGGAGTTGTTTCCGTTGCCTTCCACAGATTCCTTTTCTTTATTATCTGTGAATGCCATGACTTCTTTGGAAATTCATGGGAGTTGTTCCCGTTGCTTTCTCCACAGATTCCTTTTTCTTTATTATCTGTGAATTGCCATGACTTCTTTGAAATTCATGGGAGTGGTTTCCGTTGCCTTCTCCACAGATTCCCTTTTTCTTTATTATCTGTGAATTTTCTTTATGATCTTCTTTTTGGAAATTCATGGGAGTTTTCCTGTGCCTTCTCACAATTCCTTTCTTTATTATCTGTGAATTGCCATGTTCTTTGGAAATTCATGGGAGTTTTCCACAGATTCCCTTTTTCCATTTCTTTATTATTTGTGAATTTTTTTTTTATTATGCCGTGGTGCATGACTTCTTTGGAAATTCATGGGAGTTGTTTCCGTTGCCTTCTCCACAGATTCCTTTTCTTTATTATCTGTGAATTGCCATGACTTCTTTGGAAATTCATGGAGTTGTTTCCGTTGCCTTCTCCACAGATTCCTTTTCTTTATTATTCAGAATTGCCATGACTTCTTTGGAAATTCATGGGGTTGTTTCCGTTGCCTTCTCCACAGATTCCTTTTCTTTTTATTATCTGTGAATTGCCATGACTTTTTTGAAATTCATGGGAGTTGTTTCCTGTTGCCTTCTCCACAGATTCCTTTTTCTTTATTATCTGTGAATTGCCATGACTTCTTTGTAAATTCATGGGAATTGTTTTCCGTTGCCTTCTCCACAGATTCCTTTTTTTATTATCTGTGAATTGCCATGACTTCTTTGAAATTCATGGGAGTTGTTTCCGTTGCCTTCTCCACAGATTTTCTTTTATTTGTTCAGAATTGCCATGACTTCTTTGGAAATTCATGGGAGTTGTTTCCCGTTGCCTTCTCCACAGATTCCTTTTCTTTATTATCTGTGGTTCATAGCCATGATTCTTCTTTTGGAAAATTCATGGGAGTTGTTTCCCGTTGCCTTCTCCACAGATTCCTTTTCTTTATTATCTGTGAATGCCATGACTTCTTTGGAAATTCATGAGTTGTTTCCCGTTGCCTTCTCCACAGATTCCTTTCTTTTTATTATCTGTGAATTGCCATGACTTCTTTGGAAATTCATGGGAGTTGTTTCCCGTTGCCTTCTCCACAGATTCCTTTTCTTTTATTTGTGAATCTGCCATGACTTCTTTTGGAAATTCATCAGAGTTGTTTCCCGTTGCCTTCTCCACAGATTCCTTTTCTTTATTATCTGTGAATGCCTTCTTTTGGAAATTCATGGAGTTGTTTCCCGTTGCCTTCTCCACAGATTCCTTTTCTTTATTATCTGTGAATTGCCATGACTTCTTTGGAAATTCATGGGAGTTGTTTCCGTTGCCTTCTCCACAGATTCCTTTTCTTTATTATTCGTGAATTCTTTGCATGGCAGTTGTTTCCAGTGCCTTCTCCACAATTCCTTTTCTTTATTATCTGGAAATTCATCGGAGTTGTTTCCTGTTGCCTTCTCCACAGATTCCTTTTCTTTATTATCTGTGAATTGCCATGACTTCTTTGGAAATTCATGGGAGTTGTTTCCCGTTGCCTTCTCCACAGATTCCTTTTCTTTATTATCTGTGAATTGCCACTGACTTCTTTGGAAATTCATGGGAGTGGTTTCCCTTGCCTTCTCCACAGATTCCTTTTCTTTATTATCTGTGAATGCCATGACTTCTTTGGAAATTCATGGCAGTTGTTTCCGTTGCCTTCTCCTTTGGAAATTCAGATTCCTTTTCCTTTTCTTTATTATCTGTGAATTGCCATGACTTCTTTGGAAAACTCATGGGAGTTGTTTCCCATTGCCTTCTCCACAGATTCCTTTTCTTTTATTATGTGAATTGCCATGACTTCTTTGGAAATTCATGGGAGTGGTTTCCGTTGCCTTCTCCACAGATTCCTTTTCTTTATTATTCAGAATTGCCATGACTTCTTTTGAAATTCATGGGGTTGTTTCCTTGCCTTCTCCACAGATTCCTTTTCTTTATTATCTGTGAATGCCATGACTTCTTTGGAAATTCATGGGAGTTGTTTCCCGCCTTCTCCACAGATTCCTTTTCTTTATTATCTGTGAATTGCCATGACTTCTTTGGAAATTCATGGGAGTTGTTTCCGTTGCCTTCTCCACAGATTCCTTTTATTATTCAGAATTGCCATACTTCTTTGGAAATTCATGGGAGTTGTTTCCTGTTGCCTTCTCCACAGATTCCTTTTCTTTATCTGTGAATTCTTTGGAAATTCATGGAGTTCCATTTCCCTTCCCCACAGATTCCCCTTTTCTTTATTAGATTCCTTTTCTTTTTGGAAATTCATGAGGTGTTTCCGTTGCCTTCTCACAGATTCCTTTTCTTTATTATCTGGAAATTCATCATGGGAGTTGTTTCCCGTTGCCTTCTCCACAGATTCCTTTTCTTTATTATCTGTGAATTGCCATGACTTCTTTTGGAAATTCATGGGAGTTGTTTCCCGTTGCCTTCTCCACAGATTCCTTTTCTTTATTATCTGTGAATTGCCATGACTTCTTTGGAAATTCATGGGGAGTTGTTTCCTTTGCCTTCTCCACAGATTCCTTTTTCTTTATTATCTGTGAATTGAAATTCATGCGGATTCTTCTTTGGAAATTCATGGGGTTGTTTCCGTTGCCTTCTCCACAGATTCCTTTTCTTTATTATCTGTGAATTGCCATGACTTCTTTGGAAATTCATGGGAGTGGTTTTCCGTTGCCTTCTCCATAGATTCCTTTTCTTTTTCCATTATCTGTGAATTGCCATGACTTCTTTGGAAATTCATGGGAGTTGTTTTCCGTTGCCTTCTCCACAGATTCCTTTTCTTTATTATCTGTGAATTGCCATGACTTCTTTGGAAATTCATGGGGAGTTGTTTCCATTGCCTTCTCCACAGATTCCTTTTCTTTATTATCTGAATTGCCATGACTTCTTTGAAATTCATGGGAGTTGTTTCCGTTGCCTTCTCCACAGATTCCTTTTCTTTGTGTATCTGTGAATGCCATGACTTTTAAATTCATGGCAGTTATTTGCTTTGGAAATTCATGGGAGTTGTTTCCGTTGCCTTCTCCACAGATCCCTTTTCTTTATTATCTGTGAATTGCCATGACTTCTTTGGAAATTCATGGGAGTTTCTTCCCTTTGCCTTCTCCACAGATTCCTTTTCTTTATTATCTGTGAATTGCCATGACTTCTTTGGAAATTCATGGGAGTTGTTTCCCTTTGCCTTCTCCACAGATTCCTTTTCTTTATTATCTGTGAATTGCCATGACTTCTTTGGAAATTCATGGGAGTTGTTTCCCGTTGCCTTCTCCACAGATTCCTTTTCTTTATTATCTGTGAATTGCCATGACTTCTTTGAAATTCATGGGGTTGGTTTCCCGTTGCCTTCTCCACAGATTCCCTTTTCTTTTTATTATCTGTGGTGCCATGACTTCTTTGGAAATTCAAAATCATGGAGTTGTTTCCGTTGCCTTCTCCACAGATTCCTTTTCTTTTTATCTTTATTATCTGTGGTTCATGCCATGACTTCTTTGGAAATTCATGGGAGTTGTTTCCCCGTTGCCTTCTCCACAGATTCCTTTTCTTTATTATCTGTGAATTGCCATGACTTCTTTGAAATTCATGGGAGTTGTTTCCTTTGCCTTCTCCACAGATTCCTTTTCTTTATTATCTGTGAATTGCCATGACTTCTTTGGAAATTCATGGGAGTTGTTTCCCGTTGCCTTCTCCACAGATTCCTTTTCTTTATTATCTGTGAATTGCCATGACTTCTTTGGAAATTCATGGGGAGTTGTTTCCTGCTGCCTTCTCCACAGATTCCTTTTCTTTATTATCTGTGAATTGCCATGACTTCTTTGGAAATTCATGGGAGTTAGTTCCTTTGCCTTCTCACAGATTCCTTTTCCGTTGCCTTCCATGACTTCTTTGGAAATTCAGGGATTGTTTCCTTTTCCACATTCCTTTTTCTTTATTATCTGTGAATTGCCATGACTTCTTTGGAAATTCATGGGAGTTGTTTCCGTTGCCTTCTCCACAGATTCCTTTTCTTTATTATCTTGAATTGCCATGACTTCTTTGGAAATTCATGGGAGTTGTTTCCGTTGCCTTCTCCACAGATTCCTTTTCTTTATTATCTTCTTTGTGAATTGCCATGACTTCTTTGGAAATTCATGGGAGTTGTTTCCGTTGCCTTCTCCACAGATTCCTTTTCTTTGTTATCTGTGAATTGCCATGACTTCTTTGGAAATTCATGGGGTTCCCGTTGCCTTTCCACAGATTGCCTTCTTTATTATGTGTGAATTGCCATGATTCCTTTGGAAATTCATTTATTCCGTTAGCCTTCTCCACAGATACCTTTTCTTTTATTATCTGTGAATTGCCATGACTTCTTTGGAAATTCATGGGGGTTGTTTCCGTTGCCTTCTCCACAGATTCCTTTTCTTTATTATCTGTGAATTGCCATGACTTCTTTGGAAATTCATGGAGTTGTTTCCGTTGCCTTCCCACAGATTCCTTTTCTTTATTATCTGTGAATTGCCATGACTTCTTTGGAAATTCATGGGGAGTTGTTTCTCCACAGATTGCCTTTCTCCACAGATTCCTTTTCTTTATTATCTGTGAATTGCCATGACTTCTTTGGAAATTCATGGAGTTGTTTTTTCCCACAGATTCCTTTTCTTTATTATTTGTTCCCTTGCCATGACTTTTTTTTGAAATTCATGGGAGTTCCTTCCCTTTGCCTTCTCCATAGATTCCTTTTCTTTATTATTCAGAATTTTCTTTATTATCTGCCATGACTTCTTTGGAAATTCATGGAGTTGTTTCCCGTTGCCTTCTCCACAGATTCCTTTTCTTTATTATCTGTGAATTGCCATTCCTTTTCTTTATTATCTGACTTCTTTGGAAATTCATGGGAGTTGTTTCCCGTTGCCTTCTCCACAGATTCCTTTTCTTTATTATCTGTGAATTGCCATGACTTCTTTGGAAATTCATGGGAGTTGTTTCCGTTGCCTTCTCCACAGATTCCTTTTCTTTATTATCTGTGAATTGCCATGACTTCTTTGGAAATTCATGGGAGTTGTTTCCGTTGCCTTCTCCACAGATTCCTTTTCTTTATTATCACCCTCCATGAATTCTTTGCCATGGGAGTTGTTTCCCGTTGCCTTCTCCAAATTCCTTTTTCTTTATTATCTGGGTGCCATGACTTCTTTGGAAATTCATGCCGTTGCCTTCTCCACAGATTCCTTTTCTTTATTATCCTGTGAATTTCTTTGGAAATTCATGGGAGTTGTTTCCCTTGCCTTCTCCACAGATTCCTTTTCTTTATTATCTGTGAATTGCCATGACTTCTTTGGAAATTCATGGGAGTTGTTTCCGTTGCCTTCTCCACAGATTCCTTTTCTTTGTATCTGTGAATTGCCATGACTTCTTTTGGAAATTCATGGGGTTGTTCCCGTTGCCTTCTCACAGATTCCTTTTCTTTGTTATCTGTGAATTGCCATGACTTCTTTGGAAATTCATGGGAGTTGTTTCCGTTGCCTTCTCCACAGATTCCTTTTCTTTATTATCTGTGAATTGCCATGACTTCTTTGGAAATTCATGGGAGTTGTTTCCCTGTTGCCTTCTCCACCACAGATTCCTTTTCTTTATTATCTGTGAATTGCCATGACTTCTTTGGAAATTCATGGGAGTGGTTTCCCGTTGCCTTCTCCACAGATTCCTTTTCTTTATTATCTGTGAATTGCCATGACTTCTTTGGAAATTCATGGCAGTGGTTTCCCGTTGCCTTCTCCACAGATTCCTTTTTCTTTATTATTTTGCCAAGGACTTCTTTGGAAATTTTCCGTTGCCTTCTCCACAGATTCCTTTTCTTTATTATTGTGAATTGCCATGACTTCTTTGAAATTCCCGTTGCCTTCTCCACAGATTCCTTTTCTTTATTGCCATCTTTTTGAAATTCATGGAGTTGTTTCCGCAGATTCTTTTCTTTTATTATTGTTCTTTGAATTGCCGTGACTTCCTTTTCTTTATTATGGAAATTCATGGAGTTGTTTTCCGTTGCCTTCTCCACAGATTCCTTTTCTTTATTATTCTGTGAATTGCCATGACTTTTGAAATTCATGGAGTTGTTTCCCATTGCCTTCTCCACAGATTCCTTTTCTTTATTATTAATTGCCAACTTCTTTTGAAAATTCATCAGTTGTTTTTTGCCTTCTCCACAGATTCCTTTTCTTTGTGAAATTCCATGACTTCTTTGGAAAATCATGTTTTCCGTTGCCTTCTCCACAGATTCCTTTTCTTTATTATCTGTGAATTGCCATTCGACTTCTTTGGAAATTCATGGGGTTGTTTCCGTTGCCTTCTCCACAGATTCCTTTTCTTTATTATCTGTGAATTGCCATGACTTCTTTGGAAATTCATGGAGTTGTTTCCGTTGCCTTCTCCACAGATTCCTTTTCTTTTATTATCTGTGATTCCGCCATGACTTCTTTGGAAATTCATGGGAGTTGTTTCCATTGCCTTCTCCACAGATTCCTTTTCTTTATTATCTGTGAATTGCCATGACTTCTTTGGAAATTCATGGGAGTTGTTTCCTTTGCCTTCTCCACAGATTCCTTTTCTTTATTATTATGTGAATTGCCATGACTTCTTTGGAAATTCATGGAGTTGTTTCCCTTTGCCTTCTCCACAGATTCCTTTTCTTTATTATCTGTGAATTGCATGACTTCTTTGGAAATTCATGGGAGTTGTTCCCGTTGCCTTCTCCACAGATTCCTTTTCTTTATTATCTGTGAATTGCCATGACTTCTTTGGAAATTCATGGGAGTTGTTTCCACAGATGCCTTCTCCACAGATTCTTTTTCTTTTATTATCTGTTGAATTCTCCATGATTTCTTTGGAAATTCATGGGAGTTGTTTCCCGTTGCCTTCTCCACAGATTCCTTTTCTTTTATTATCTGTGAATGCCATGACTTCTTTGAAATTCATGGGAGTTGTTTCCCGTTGCCTTCTCCACAGATTCCTTTTCTTTATTATCTGTGAATTGCCATGACTTCTTTGGAAATTCATGGGAGTTGTTTCCGTTGCCTTCCACAGATCCTTTTCTTTATTATGTGAATTGCCATCTCCAAATTCATGAGTTCCTTTTCTCCGCAGCAGATTCCTTTCTTTATTATCTGTGAATTGCCATGACTTCTTTGGAAATTCATGGGAGTTGTTTCCCTTGCCTTTCTCCACAGATTCCTTTTCTTTATTATCTGTGTGAATTGCCATGACTTCTTTGGAAATTCATGGGAGTTGTTTTCCTGCCGCCCCGTTCTCCACAGATTCCTTTTCTTTATTATCCTGTGAATTGCCATGACTTCTTTTATTATGGAAATTCATGGGAGTTGTTTCCCGTTGCCTTCTCCACAGATTCCTTTTCTTTATTATTCATGAATTGCCATGACTTCTTTGGAAATTCATGGAGTTGTTTCCAATGCCTTCTCCACAGATTCCTTTTCTTTATTATCTGTGAATTGCCATGACTTCTTTGGAAATTCATGGGAGTTGTTTTCCGTTGCCTTCTCCACAGATTCCTTTTCTTTTTATTATCTGTTCAATTGCCATGACTTCTTTGGAAATTCATGGGAGTTGTTTCCAATTCCCTTCTCCACAGATTCCTTTTCTTTTATTTATCTGTGAATGCCATGACTTCTTTGGAAATTCATGGGAGTTGTTTCCCGTTGCCTTCTCCACAGATTCCTTTTCTTTATTATCTGTGAATTGCCATGACTTCTTTGGAAATTCATGAGTTGTTTCCGTTGCCTTCTCCACAGATTCCTTTTCTTTATTATCTGTGAACTGCCATGACTTCTTTGGAAATTCATGGGAGTTGTTTCCGTTGCCTTCTCCACAGATTCCTTTTTCTTTATTATCTGAATTGCCATGACTTCTTTGGAAATTCATGGAGTTGTTTCCCTTGCCTTCTCCACAGATTCCTTTTCTTTATTATCTGTGAATTGCCATGACTTCTTTGGAAATTCATGGGAGTTGTTTCCCTTGCCTTCTCCACAGATTCCTTTTCTTTATTATCTGTGAATTGCCATGACTTCTTTGGAAATTCATGGGAGTTGTTTCCGTTGCCTTCTCCACAGATTCCTTTTATTTATTATCTGACTTCTTTGGAAATTCATGGAGTTGTTTCGTTGCCTTTCCACAGATTCCTTTTCTTTATTATCTGTGAATTGCCATGACTTCTTTGGAAATTCATGGGAGTTGTTTTCCTGCCGTGCCTTCCACAGATTCCTTTTTTTTATTATGTGAATTGCCATGACTTCTTTGAAATTCTTTGGAGTTGTTTCCTGTTGCCTTCTCCACAGATTCCTTTTTCTTTTTATTGCCTTCTTTGAAATTCATGGGAGTTGTTCCCGTAGCCTTCTCCACAGATTCCTTTTCTTTATTATCTGTGAATTGCCATGACTTCTTTGGAAATTCATGGGAGTTGTTTCCATTGCCTTCTCCACAGATTCCTTTTCTTTATTATCTGTGAATTGCCATGACTTCTTTGGAAATTCATGGGGTTGTTTCCTGTTGCCTTCTCCACAGATTCCTTTTCTTTATTATCCTGTGAATTGCCATGACTTCTTTTGGAAATTCATGGGGTTTGTTTCCCGTTGCCTTCTCCACAGATTCCTTTTTATTTATTATCTGTGAATTGCCATGACTTCTTTGGAAATTCATGGGAGTTGTTTCCGTTGCCTTCTCCACAGATTCCTTTTCTTTTATTATCTGTGAATTGCCATGACTTCTTTGGAAATTCATGGGAGTTGTTTCCGTTGCCTTCTCCACAGATTCCTTTTTTCTTTTATTATCTGTGAATTGCCATGACTTCTTTGAAATTCATGGGAGTTGTTTCCCGTTGCCTTCTCCACAGATTTCCTTTTCTTTATTATCTGTGAATTGCCATGACTTCTTTGGAAATTCATGGGAGTTGTTTCCGTTGCCTTCTCCACAGATTCCTTTTCTTTATTATCTGTGAATTGCCATGACTTCTTTGGAAATTCATGGGAGTTGTTTCCTTGCCTTCTCCACAGATTCCTTTTCTTTTATTATCTGTGAATGCCATGACTTCTTTGGAAATTCATGGGAGTTGTTTCCCGTTGCCTTCTCCACAGATTCCTTTTCTTTATTATCTGTGAATTGCCATGACTTCTTTGGAAATTCATGGAGTTGTTCCGTTGCCTTCTCCACAGATTCCTTTTCTTTATTATGTGTGGTGCCGCAGACTTCTTTGAAATTCATGGGAGTTGTTTCCGTTGCCTTCTCCACAGATTCCTTTTCTTTATTATCTGTGAATTGCCATGACTTCTTTGGAAATTCATGGGAGTTGTTTCCGTTGCCTTCTCCACAGATTCCTTTTCTTTATTATCTGTGAATTGCCATGACTTCTTTGGAAATTCATGGAGTTGTTCCCGTTGCCTTCTCCACAGATTCCTTTTCTTTATTATCTGTGGTGCCATGACTTCTTTGGAAATTCATGGGAGTTGCCTTTCCACAGTTGCCTTTATTACTCCAAATTCATGATTCCTTTTCTTTTCCTTTTTTTATTATCTGTAATTGCCATGACTTCTTTGGAAATTCATGGGAGTTGTTTCCATTTTCTCCACAGATTCCTTTTCTTTTGTGTCTTTATTATTCATGGAGTGAATTGCCATGATTCTTTTTCTTTATTATCTGAAATTCATGGGGAGTTGTTTCCCCGTTGCCTTCTCCATTAGATTCCTTTTCTTTATTATCTGTTGAATTGCCTTCTCACAGATTCTTTTCTTTTGGAAATTCATGGGAGTTGTTTCCCGTTGCCTTCTCCACAGATTCCTTTTCTTTATTATGTGAATTGCCATGACTTCTTTGGAAAATTCACTAGAGTTGTTTCCGCCTTCTCCACAGATTCCTTTTCTTTATTATCTGAATTCCATTTTCTTTGGAAATTCATGAGTTGTTTCCGTTGCCTTCTCCACAGATTCCTTTTTCTTTATTATCTGTGAATTGCCATGACTTTTGAAATTCATGGGAGTTGTTTTCCGTTGCCTTCTCCACAGATTCCTTTTCTTTATTATCTGTGAATTGCCATGACTTCTTTGGAAATTCATGGGAGTTGTTTCCGTTGCCTTCTCCACAGATTCCTTTTCTTTATTATTGTGAATTGCCATGACTTCTTTGGAAATGCCATCTCCACAGATTCCTTTTCTTTATTATCTGTGAATTGCCATGACTTCTTTGAAATTCATGGGAGTTGTTTCCGTTGCCTTCTCCACAGATTCCTTTTCTTTATTATCTGTGAATTGCCATGACTTCTTTTGGAAATTCATGGGAGTTGTTTTCCGTTGCCTTCTCCCACAGATTCCTTTTCTTTATTATCTGTGAATTGCCATGACTTCTTTGGAAATTCATGGGAGTTGTTTCCCGTTGCCTTCTCCACAGATTCCTTTTCTTTATTATCTGTGAATTGCCATGACTTCTTTGGAAATTCATGGGAGTTGTTTCCCGTTGCCTTCTCCACAGATTCCTTTTCTTTATTATCTGTGAATTGCCATGACTTCTTTGGAAATTCATGGGAGTTGTTTCCCGTTGCCTTCTCCACAGATTCCTTTTTCTTTATTATCTGTGGTGCCATGACTTCTTTGGAAATTCATGGGAGTTGTTTCCGTTGCCTTCTCCACAGATTCCTTTTCTTTATTATGTGTGAATTGCCATGACTTCTTTGGAAATTCATGAGTTGTTTCCGTTGCCTTCTCCACAGATTCCTTTTCTTTATTATCTGTGAATTGCCATGACTTCTTTGGAAATTCATGGGAGTTGTTTCAATTGCCTTCTCCACAGATTCCTTTTCTTTGTTATCTGTGAATTGCCATGACTTCTTTGGAAATTCATGGGGAGTTATTTCCGTTGCCTTCTCCACAGATTCCTTTCTTTATTATCTGTGAATTGCCATGACTTCTTTGAAATTCATGGGAGTTGTTTTCTTTTCTCCACAGATTCCTTTTCTTTATTATCAGTTGCCATGACTTCTTTGAAATTCATGGAGTTGTTCCTGTTGCCTTCTCCACAGATTCCTTTTCTTTATTATTGTGAACTTCTTTGAAATTCATTTTGGGGGAGTTGTTTCCGTTGCCTTCTCCACAGATTCCTTTTCTTTATTATCTGTGGAATTGCCATGACTTCTTTGGAAATTCATGGGAGTTGTTTCCCGTTGCCTTCTCCACAGATTCCTTTTCTTTATTATTGTGAATTGCCATGACTTCTTTGGAAATTCATGGAGTTGTTTCCATTTTCTCCATTCCCTTCTTTATTATCTGTGAATTGCCTTTTCTTTTTGGAAATTCATGGGAAGATGTTTCCTTGCCTTCTCCACAGATTCCTTTTTATTTATTATCTGAATTCATGACTTTGGAAATTCATGGGAGTTGTTTTCCCTTCCACAGTTGCCTTCTCCATTATCAGATTCTTTTTCATTTGTTTCCGTTATCTGTGAATTTTTTTATTATGACTTCTTTGGAAATTCATGGGAGTTGTTTCCGTTGCCTTCTCCACAGATTCCTTTTCTTTATTATCTGTGAATTGCCATGACTTCTTTGGAAATTCATGGGAGTTGTTTCCGTTGCCTTCTCCACAGATTCCTTTTTCTTTATTATCCATGTGAATTGCCATGACTTCTTTGGAAATTCATGGGAGTTGTTTTCCCGTTGCCTTCTCCACAGATTCCTTTTCTTTATTATCTGTGAATTGCCATGACTTCTTTGGAAATTCATGGGAGTTGTTTCCGTTGCCTTCTCCACAGATTCCTTTTCTTTATTATGTGTGGTGCCATGACTTCTTTGGAAATTCATGGAGTTGTTTCCATGCCTTCTCCACAGATTCTTTTTATTTATTATCTGTAATTGCCATGACTTCTTTGGAAATTCATGGGAGTTGTTTCCTTTGCCTTCTCCACAGATTCCTTTTCTTTGTTATCTGTGAATTGCCATGACTTCTTTGAAATTCATGGGAGTTGTTTCCATTGCCTTCTCCACAGATTCCTTTTCTTTATTATCTGTGGAATTGCCATGACTTCTTTGGAAATTCATGGGAGTTGTTTCCGTTGCCTTCTCCACAGATTCCTTTTCTTTATTATCTGTGAATTGCCATGACTTCTTTGGAAATTCATGGGGTTGTTTCCCGTTGCCTTCTCCACAGATTCCTTTTCTTTATTATCTGTGAATTGCCATGACTTCTTTGGAAATTCATGGAGTTGTTTCCCGTTGCCTTCTCCACAGATTCCTTTTCTTTGTGTCTGTGAATTGCCATGACTTCTTTTCATGGGAGTGGTTTCCCTGGCCTTCTCCACAGATTCCTTTTCTTTATTATTCGGAATTGCCATGACTTCTTTGGAAATTCATGCCTTTGCCTTCTCCACAGATTCCTTTTCTTTATTACCTGTGAATTGCCATGACTTCTTTGGAAATTCATGGGGTTGTTTCCCGTTGCCTTCTCCACAGATTCCTTTTCTTTATTATCTGTGAATTGCCATGACTTCTTTGGAAATTCATGGGAGTTGTTTCCATTGCCTTCTCCACAGATTCCTTTTCTTTATTATCTGTGAATTGCCATGACTTCTTTGGAAATTCATTGTTTCCGGCCTTCTCCACAGTTCCTTTTCTTTATTATCTGTGGAATTGCCATGACTTCTTTGGAAATTCATGGAGTTGTTTTCTTCTCCAAGATTCCTTTTTTTTTATTATCTGTGAATTGCCATGACTTCTTTGGAAATTCATGGGATTCCTTTTTCTTTATTATTCAGAATTGCCATGCCTTCTCCAATTTTGATTGTTTCCGTTGCCCTTTTCTTTATTATCTGTGAATTGCCATGACTTTATTATCATGCCTTCTCCACAGATTCCTTTTCTTCTTTTATTATCCTTGGTGCTGATTTCTTTGGAAATTCATGGGAGTTGTTTCCGTTGCCTTCTCCACAGATTCCTTTTCTTTATTATCTGTGAATGCCATGACTTCTTTGAAATTCATGGGAGTTGTTTCCGTTGCCTTCTCCACAGATTCCTTTTCTTTATTATCTGTGAATTGCCATGACTTCTTTGGAAATTCATGGGAGTTGTTTCAGTTGCCTTCTCCACAGATTCCTTTTCTTTTCTTTGAATTATCTTCTTTGGAATTGCCATTGCCTTCTCCACTTCCTTTTCTTTATTATCTGGATGACTTCTTTTGAAATTCATGGGAGTTGTTTTTCCCGTTGCCTTCTCCACAGATTCCTTTTTCTTTATTATGGGGATGGTTCTGTGAATTGCCATGACTTCTTTGGAAATTCATGGGAGTTGTTCCCGTTGCCTTCTCCACAGATTCCTTTTTCTTTATTATCTGTGAATTGCCATGACTTCTTTGGAAATTCATGGGAGTTGTTTCCCGTTGCCTTCTCCACAGATTCCTTTTCTTTATTATCTGTGAATTGAAATTATGGAGTTGTTCCGTTGCCTTCTCCTTTTCTTTATTATCAGAATTGCCATGACTTCTTTGGAAATTCATGGAGTTGTTTCCCGTTGCCTTCTCCACAGATTCCTTTTCTTTGTGTCTGTGAATTGCCATGACTTCTTTGGGGGTTGTTTCCGTTGCCTTCATGGGAGTTGTTTCTTTGGGAAATTCCCGTTGCCTTCTCCACAGATTCCTTTTCTTTATTATCTGTGGTGCTGAATTCATGCCGTTGCCTTCTCCACGACCATTTCTTTGGAAATTCATAGGAGTTGTTTCCCGTTGCCTTCTCCACAGATTCCTTTTCTTTATTATGTGAATTGCCATGACTTCTTTGGAAATTCATAGGAGTTGTTTCCGTTGCCTTCTCCACAGATTCCTTTTCTTTATTATCTGTGAATTGCCATGACTTCTTTGGAAATTCATGGGAGTTCTTTGGAAATTTCCCGTTGCCTTCTCCACAGATTCCTTTTTCTTTTTATTATCTGTGAATTCATGCCATGACTTCTTTGGAAATTTTCTTTATGGAGTTTGTTTGGGAGTTGTTCCATTGCCTTCTCCACAGATTCCTTTTCTTTATTATCTGTGAATTGCCATGACTTCTTTGGAAATTCATGGGGTTGTTTCCGTTGCCTTCTCCACAGATTCCTTTTCTTTATTATCTGTGAAATTGCCATGACTTCTTTGAAAAAGATTCCTTTTTCTTTATGGGAGTTGTTTCCTTTGCCTTCTCCACAGATTCCTTTTCTTTTTCTTTTTGTGTGAATTGCCAGCTTCTTTGGAAATTCATGGGGTTGTTTCCGTTGCCTTCTCCACACAGATTCCTTTTCTTTATTATCTGTGAATTGCCATGACTTCTTTGAAATTCATGGGAGTTGTTTCCCGTTGCCTTCTCCACAGATTCCTTTTTCTTTATTATGTGTGAATTGCCATGACTTCTTTGGAAATTCATGGGAGTTGTTTCCGTTGCCTTCTCCACAGATTCCTTTTCTTTATTATCTGAATTGCCATGACTTCTTTGGAAATTCATGGGGAGTTGTTTCCCGTTGCCTTTCCACAGATTCCTTTTCTTTATTATTGTGAATTGCCTTTTCTTCATGGGAGTTGTTTCCCTTGCCTTCCACAGATTCCTTTCTTTATTATCTGTGAATTGCCATGACTTCTTTGGAAATTCATGGGAGTTGTTTCCCGTTGCCTTCTCCACAGATTCCTTTTCTTTATTATCTGTGAATTGCCATGACTTCTTTGAAATTCATGGGAGTTTTTCCTTTTGCCTTCTCCACAGATTCCTTTTCTTTTTATTATCTGTGAATTGCCATGACTTCTTTGGAAATTCATGGGAGTTGTTCTCCGTTGCCTTCTCCACAGATTCCTTTTCTTTTTTATCTGTGAATTGCCATGACTTCTTTGGAAATTCATGGGAGTTGTTTCCCGTTGCCTTCTCCACAGATTCCTTTTCTTTTATCTGTGAATTCATTAGTTGTTTCCATTCTCCACAGATTCTTTTTTCTTTGGAAATTCATGGGGTTATTTCCGTTGCCTTCTCCACAGATTCCTTTTCTTTATTATCTGTAATTGCCATGACTTCTTTGGAAATTCATGGAGTTGTTTCCCGTTGCCTTCTCCACAGATTCCTTTTCTTTATTATTATGTGGTGCCATGACTTCTTTGGAAATTCATGGGAGTTGTTTCCGTTGCCTTCTCCACAGATTCCTTTTCTTTATTATCTGTGAATTGCCATTCTTTGACTTCTTTGTTTCCATTGCCTTCTCCAAATTCATGGAGTTGTTTCCATTGCCCTTCTCCACAGATTCCTTTTCTTTATTATCTGTGAATTGCCATGACTTCTTTTGGAAATTCATGGGAGTTGTTTCCATTGCCTTCTCCACAGATTCCTTTTCTTTATTATCTGTGAATTGCCATGACTTCTTTGGAAATTCATGGGAGTTGTTCCATTGCCTTCTCCACAGATTCCTTTTCTTTATTATCTGTGAATTGCCATGACTTCTTTGAAATTCATGGGAGTTGTTTCCGTTGCCTTCTCCACAGATTCCTTTTCTTTATTATCTGTGAATTGCCAAGGCTTCTTTGGAAATTCATGGGAGTTGTTTCCGTTGCCTTCTCCCACAGATTCCTTTATTATTCAGAATTGCTTCCACAGCCTTCTCCACAGATTCCTTTTCTTTATTATCTGTGAATTGCCATGACTTCTTTGGAAATTCATGGGAGTTTTTCCGTTGCCTTCCCACAGATTCCTTTTCTTTATTATCTGTGAATGCCATGACTTCTTTGGAAATTCATGGGAGTTGTTTCCTTTGCCTTCTCCACAGATTCCTTTTCTTTATTATCTGTGAATTGCCATGACTTCTTTTTGAAATTCATGGGAGTTGTTTCCGTTGCCTTCTCCACAGATTCCTTTTCTTTAGTATTATTCTTTGGAAATTCATGGGGTTGTTTCCATGCCTTCTCCACAGATTCCTTTTCTTTATCTATGGTGCCGACTTCTTTGGAAATTCATGGAGTTGTTTTCCGTTGCCTTCTCCACAGATTCCTTTTCTTTGTTATCTGTGGTGCCTTTGGATGACTTCTTTCTCCACAATTCCTTTTCTTTATGGGGAGTTGTTTCTTTGTTCATGCCTTCTCCACAGATTCCTTTTTCTTTATTATCTGTGAATTGCCATGACTTCTTTGGAAATTCATGGGGTTGTTTTCCGTTTTCTCCACATTCCCTTTATTATGTGTGAGGTCCACAGATTCCGTTTTTCTTTATTTTCTTTATTGAATTGCCATGACTTCTTTGGAAATTCATGGGAGTTGTTTCCCGTTGCCTTCTCCACAGATTCCTTTTCTTTATTATCTGTGAATTGCCATGACTTCTTTGGAAATTCATGGGAGTTGTTTCCCGTTGCCTTCTCCACAGATTCCTTTTCTTTATTATCTGTGAATTGCCATGACTTCTTTGGAAATTCATGGGAGTTGTTTCCGTTGCCTTCTCCACAGATTCCTTTTTTTTATTGTGATCTGTGAATTATTCATGGAGTTGTTTCCGTTCTCCACAGATTCCTTTTCTTTATTCATGGAATTGCCATGACTTCTTTGGAAATTCATGCCTTTTCCGTGCCTTCTCCACAGATTCCTTTTCTTTATTATCTGTGAATTGCCATGACTTCTTTGGAAATTCATGGGAGTTGTTCCCGTTGCCTTCTCCACAGATTCCTTTTCTTTTTATTGTGTGTGAAATTCATGGGATTGCCTTTCCCCAGATTCCTTTTCTTTCTTTTCTTTATTATCTTCTTTGGAAATTCATATTCCCGTTGCCTTCTCCACAGATTCCTTTTTTTATTATCGAATTGCCTTCTTTGGAAATTCATGGAGTTCCTTTTTCTCCACAGATTCCTTTTTGGTTATCTGAATTGCCATGACTTCTTTGGAAATTCATGGGAGTTGTTTCCGTTGCCTTCTCCACAGATTCCTTTTCTTTATTATCTGTGAATTGCCATGACTTCTTTGGAAATTCATGGGGTTTGTTTCCCTTGCCTTCTCCACAGATTCCTTTTCTTTATTATCTGTGGTGCCATGACTTCTTTTGGAAATTCATGGGGTTGTTTCGTTGCCTTCTCACAGATTCCTTTTCTTTATTATTCTGTGAATTGCCATGACTTCTTTGGAAATTCATGGGAGTTGTTTCCGTTGCCTTCTCCACAGATTCCTTTTCTTTTATTATCTGTGGTGCCATGCCTTCTCCACAGAAATTCATGGGGAGTTGTTTCCTGTTGCCATTTCTCCACAGATTCCTTTTCTTTTATTATCTGTGAATTGCCATGATTTCTTTGGAAATTCATGGGAGTTGTTTCCGTTGCCTTCTCCACAGATTCCTTTTCTTTATTATCTGTGAATTGCCATGACTTCTTTGGAAATTCATGGTAGTTGTTCCGTTGCCTTCTCCACAGATTCCTTTTCTTTATTATCTGTGAATTGCCATGACTTCTTTGGAAATTCATGGGAGTTGTTTCACCTTGCCTTCTCCACAGATTCCTTTTCTTTATTATCTGTGAATTGCCATGACTTCTTTGGAAATTCATGGGGAGTTGTTTCCCCGTTGCCTTCTCCACAGATTCCTTTTCTTTATTATCTGTGAATTGCCATGACTTCTTTGGAAATTCATGGAGTTGTTTCAATTGCCTTCTCCACAGATTCCTTTTCTTTATTATCTGTGGTGCCATGACTTCTTTGGAAATTCATGGGAGTTGTTCCGTTGCCTTCTCCACAGATTCCTTTTCTTTATTATCTGTGAATTGCCATATGACTTCTTTGGAAATTCATGGAGTTGTTTCCTTTGCCTTCTCCACAGATTCCTTTTCTTTATTATGTGTGAATTGCCATGACTTCTTTGGAAATTCATGGGAAAGTTTCCGTTGCCCTCCACAGGTTTTTTTTATTATCTTCCATCCACAGATTCCTTTTCTTTATTTATCTGTGGTGCCATGACTTCTTTGGAAATTCATGGGAGTTGTTTTCCCAGTTGCCTTCTCCACAGATTCCTTTTCTTTTATTATCTGTGAAATTGCCATGACTTCTTTGGAAATTCATTGGGGAGTTGTTTCCGTTGCCTTCTCCACAGATTCCTTTTCTTTATTATCTGTGAATTGCCATGACTTCTTTGGAAATTCATGGGAGTTGTTCTCCACGTTGCCTTTTTCTTTGTATCAGATTCCATTTCTTTATTATCCTTCTCCACAGTTCCTTTTCTTTATTATCTGCCGCGACTTCTTTGGAAATTCATGGGGTTGTTTTCCGTTGCCTTCTCCACAGATTCCTTTTTCTTTATTATCTGTGAATTGCCATGACTTCTTTGGAAATTCATGGGAGTTGTTTCATTGCCTTCTCCACAGATTCCTTTTCTTTATTATCTGTGAATTGCCATGACTTCTTTGGAAATTCATGGGAGTTGTTTTCCGTTGCCTTCTCCACAGATTCCTTTTCTTTATTATGTGTGAATTCCTTTCTTTATTATCTGCCATGACTTCTTTGGAAATTCATGGGGTTTTTTCCAATTTTCCTTTTCTTTATTCCACAGATTCCTTTTCTTTCCTTTTCTTTATTAATGTGTGCCATGACTTCTTTGGAAATTCATGGGAGTTGTTTCCGTTGCCTTCTCCACAGATTCCTTTTCTTTATTATCTGTGAATTGCCATGACTTCTTTGGAAATTCATGAGTTGTTCCGTTGCCTTCTCCACAGATTCCTTTTCTTTATTATCTGTGAATGCCATGACTTCTTTGGAAATTCATGGAGTTATTTCCGTTGCCTTCTCCACAGATTCCTTTTCTTTATTATCTGTGAATGCCATGACTTCTTTGGAAATTCATGGGAGTTTATTTTCCGTTGCCTTCTCCACAGATTCCTTTTCTTTATTATCTGTGAATTGCCATGACTTCTTTGGAAATTCATGGGGTTATTTCCCGTTGCCTTCTCCACAGATTCCTTTTCTTTATTATCTGTGAATTGCCATGACTTCTTTGGAAATTCATGGGAGTTGTTTCCCCGTTGCCTTCTCCACAGATTCCTTTTCTTTATTATCTGTGAATTGCCGCGACTTCTTTGGAAATTCATGGGAGTTGTTTTCCCGTTGCCTTCTCCACAGATTCCTTTTTCTTTATTATCTGTGAATTGCCATGACTTCTTTGGAAATTCATGGGAGTTGTTCCGTTGCCTTCTCCACAGATTCCTTTTCTTTATTATCTGTGAATTGCCATGACTTCTTTGGAAATTCATGGAGTTGTTTCCGTTGCCTTCTCCACAGATTCCTTTCTTTATTATCTGTGAATTGCCATGACTTCTTTGAAATTCATGGGAGTGGTTTCCCGTTGCCTTCTCCACAGATTCCTTTTTCTTTTATCTGTGAATTGCCATGACTTCTTTGGAAATTCATGGGAGTTGTTTCGTTGCCTTCTCCACAGATT
Source organism: Acanthosepion pharaonis (assembly GCA_903632075.3). Lineage (NCBI taxonomy): Eukaryota > Metazoa > Mollusca > Cephalopoda > Sepiida > Sepiidae > Acanthosepion > Acanthosepion pharaonis. The sequence goes on along the minus strand of CAHIKZ030000678.1, from coordinate 205,872 downwards.
CCTTTTCTTTATTATGTGTGAATGGAGTAGTTCCCGTTGCCTTCTCCACGAATTATTCATGACTTCTTTGGATTCCTTTTCTTTAATTCCATGGGGAAATTCATGGTTGTTTCCCGTTGCCTTCTCCACAGATTCCTTTTCTTTATTATGTGTGAATTGCCATGACTTCTTTGGAAATTCATGGGAGTTGTTGTTTCCGATTGCCTTCTCTGTAGATTCCCTTTTCTTTGCCTTCTCCCCATTTTATCTGTGAATTGCCATGGGACTTCTTTGGAAATTCCTTTTTCTTTATTATGTGTGGTGCCAGTTCTTTCGGGGTTGCCTTGCCTTCTCACAGATTCCTTTTCTTTATTATCTGTGAATTGCCATGACTTCTTTGGAAATTCATGGGAGTTGTTTCCGTTGCCTTCTCCACAGATTCCTTTTCTTTATTATGTGTGAATTGCCATGACTTCTTTGGAAATTCATGGGAGTTGTTTCCGTTGCCTTCTCCACAGATTCCTTTTCTTTTATTATCTGTAAATTGCCATGACTTCTTTGGAAATTCATGGGAGTTGTTTCCGTTGCCTTCTCCACAGATTCCTTTTCTTTATTATCTGTGAATTGCCACTGACTTCTTTGGAAATTCATGGGAGTTGTTTCCTGCCGCTTCTCCACAGATTCCTTTTCTTTATTATCTGTGGTGCCGCTGACTTCTTTGGAAATTCATAGGAGTTGTTTCCGTTGCCTTCTCCACAGATTCCTTTTCTTTATTATTCATGTGGTTTTCCGTGTGAATTCCCAGACTTCTTTGGAAATTCATGGGGTTGTTTCCGTTGCCTTCTCCACAGATTCCTTTTCTTTATTATCTGTGAATTGCCATATGACTTCTTTGGAAATTCATGGGAGTTGTTTCCGTTGCCTTCTCCACAGATTCCTTTTTTATTATTATTGCCATGACTTCTTTGGGGAATTCATGGGAGTTGTTTCCATTGCCTTCCACAAGATTCCTTTTCTTTATTATCTGTGGTGCCATGACTTCTTTGGAAATTCATGGGAGTTGTTTTTCATTGCCTTCTCCACAGATTCCTTTTCTTTATTATGTGGTGCCATGACTTCTTTGAAATTCATGGGAGTTGTTTTCCGTTGCCTTCTCCACAGATTCCTTTTCTTTATTATCCTGTGAATTGCCATGACTTCTTTGGAAATTCATGGGAGTAGTTTCCCCCTTGCCTTTCTCCATAGATTCCTTTTTCTTTTTATTATCTTGTTTCCGAATTGCCATGACTTCTTTGGGGGAATTCATCGGGTTGTTTCCGTTGCCTTCTCCACAGATTCCTTTTTTTATTATCTTTATTATCTGTGAATTGCCTTCTCACAGATCTTTTTCTTTGGAAATTCATGGGAGTTGTTTTCCCATTTTCTCCACAGATTCCTTCTTTATTACAGAATTGCCGCGACTTCTTTGGAAATTCATGGGGTTGAATCCGCCATTTTCTTTTTTCTTTGGAAATTCCATGACTTCTTTGGAAATTCATGGGGAGTTTCCCGGCCTTTCCGCCTTCTCCACACAGATTCCTTTTCTTTATTATCTGAATTGCCATGACTTCTTTGGAAATTCATGGGAGTTGTTTCCGTTGCCTTCTCCACAGATCCCTTTTCTTTATTATCTGTGAATTGCCATGACTTCTTTGGAAATTCATGGGAGTTGTTCCGTTGCCTTCTCCACAGATTCCTTTTCTTTATTATGTGTGAATTGCCATGACTTTTTGGAAATTCATGGGGGTTGTTCCGTTGCCTTCTCCACAGATTCCTTTTCTTTTATTATCTGTGAATTGCCATGACTTCTTTTTGGAAATTCATGGAGTTGTTTCCGTTGCCTTCTCCACAGATTCCTTTTTCTTTATTATCTGTGAATTCTCCATGACCTTTTTATTATGGAAATTCATGGGAGTGGTTTCATGTTGTTTCCATTGCCTTCTCCACAGATTCCTTTTCTTTATTATCTGTGAATTGCCATGACTTCTTTGGAAATTCATGGGAGTTGTTTCCGTTGCCTTCTCCACAGATTCCTTTTCTTTATTATCTGTGAATGCCATGACTTCTTTGGAAATTCATGGAGTTGTTTTCCGTTGCCTTCTCCACAGATTCCTTTTCTTTGTTTTGTGAATTGCCATGACTTCTTTGGAAATTCATGGAGTTGTTTCCGTTGCCTTCTCCATAGATTCCTTTTCTTTTTTTATTATCTGTGAATTGCCATGACTTCTTTGGAAATTCATGGGTTGTTCCGTTGCCTTCTCCACAGATTCCTTTTCTTTATTATCTGTGGTTGCCATGACTTCTTTTTTGGAAATTCATGGGAGTTGTTTTCCGTTGCCTTCTCCACAGATTCTTTTCTTTATTATCTGTGAATTGCTATAACTTCTTTTGGAAATTCATGGGAGTTGTTCAATGCCTTCTCCACAGATTCCTTTCTTTATTATCTGTGAATTACCATGACTTCTTTGGAAATTCATGGGGTTGTTTCCCGTTGCCTTCTCCACAGATTCCTTTTCTTTGTATCTGTGGTGCCATGACTTCTTTTGGAAATTCATGGAGTTGTTTCCGTTGCCTTCTCCACAGATTCCTTTTTCTTTATTATCTGTGGTGCCATGACTTCTTTGGAAATTCATGGGAGTTGTTCCCATTGCCTTCTCCACAGATTCCTTTTCTTTGGAAATTCATCTGTGGTGCCGCAGTTTCTTTGGAAATTCATGGGAGTTGTTCCGTTGCTTCTTTGAAATTCATGGGAGTTGTTTCCGTTGCCTTCTCACAGATTCCTTTTCTTTATTATCTGTGAATTGCCATGACTTCTTTGAAATTCATGGAGAGGTTTCCGTTTCCCGTTGCCTTCTCCACCATGATTCTTTGAAATTCATGAGTTGTTCCGTTTTCTCCATTCCTTTTCTTATTATGTGAGATTGCCGCAGCTTCTTTGGAAATTCATGGGGTATTTTCCCGTTGCCTTCTCCACAGATTCCTTTTTCTTTATTATCCTGTGAATTGCCATGACTTCTTTGGAAATTCATGGGAGTTATTTTCCGTTGCCTTCTCCACAGATTCCTTTTCTTTGTTGTGATTGCCACTTCGGCTTCTTTGGAAATTCATGGGGTTGTTTCCCGTTGCCTTCTCCACAGATTCCTTTTCTTTATTATCTGTGAATTGCCGCGACTTCTTTGGAAATTCATGGGGGTTTCCCGTTGTTTTCTTTATTATCTGTTGCCTTCTTTGACAGATTCCTTTTCTTTATTATCTGTAGTGCCGCGACTTCTTTGGAAATTCATGGGGTGGTTTCCGTTGCCTTCTCCACAGATTCCTTTTCTTTGTGTATCTGTGAATTGCCATGACTTCTTTGGAAATTCATAGGAGTTGTTCCGTTGCCTTCTCCACAGATTCCTTTTCTTTATTATGTGTGAATTGCCATGACTTCTTTGGGAAATTCATGGGAGTTATTTCCGTGCCTTCTCCACCCAGATTCCTTTTTCTTTATTATCTGTGAATTGCCATGACTTCTTTGGAAATTCATGGGGGTTGTTTCCGTTGCCTTCTCCACAGATTCCTTTTCTTTATTATATGTGAATTGCCATGACTTCTTTGGAAATTCATGGGAGTTATTTCCCGTTGCCTTCTCCACAGATTCCTTTTCTTTATTATGTGTGGTGCCATGACTTCTTTGAAATTCATGGGGTTGTTTTCGTTGCCTTCTCCACAGTTCCTTTTCTTTATTATCTGTGAATTGCCATGACTTCTTTGGAAATTCATAGGAGTTGTTTCCGTTGCCTTCTCCACAGATTCCTTTTTCTTTATTATCTGTGGTGCCATGACTTCTTTGGAAATTCATGGGTGGTTTCCGTTGCCTTCTCCACAGATTCCTTTTCTTTATTATCTGTGAATTGCCGCGACTTCTTTGGAAATTCATGGGGAGTTGTTCCCGTTGCCTTCTCCACAGATTCCTTTTCTTTATTATCTGTGAATGCCATGACTTCTTTGGAAATTCATGGGAGTTGTTTCCCATTGCCTTCTCCACAGATTCCTTTTCTTTATTATCTGTGAATTGCCATGACTTCTTTGGAAATTCATGGGAGTTGTTTCCGTTGCCTTCTCCACAGATTCCTTTTCTTTATTATCTGTGGTGCCACGACTTCTTTGGAAATTCATGGGGTGGTTTCCGTTGCCTTCTCCACAGATTCCTTTTCTTTATTATCTGGGAATTGCCATGACTTCTTTGGAAATTCATGGGAGTGGTTTCCGTTGCCTTCTCCATGAATTCCTTTTTCTTTATTATCTGGCGATTGCCATGACTTCTTTGGAAATTCATGGGGAGTTGTTTCCGTTGCCTTCTCCACAGATTCCTTTTCTTTATTATCTGTGGTGCCGCGATTGCCATGACTTTCTTTTCTCCAAATTCATTATCTTGTGGAGTGGTTTCCGTTGCCTTCTCCACAGATTCCTTTTCTTTATCTGTGATCTTCTTTGTTAGCGGGGTTGTTTCCGTTGCCTTCTCCACAGATTCCTTTTCTTTTATTATCTGTGAATTGCCATGACTTCTTTGGAAATTCATGGGAGTGGTTTCCGTTGCCTTCTCCACAGATTCCTTTTCTTTATTATCTGTATGATTTCTTTGGGAATTCATGGGGTTAGTTCCGTTGCCTTCTCCACAGATTCCTTTTTCTTTATTATCTGCTGGTGCCATGACTTCTTTGGAAATTCATGGGGTTATTTCCGTTGCCTTTCCGTTGCCTTCCCGTTGCCTTCTCCACAGATTCCTTTTCTTTATTATCTGTAATTACCGCAGCTTCTTTGGAAATTCATGGGGTTGTTTCCCATTGCCTTCTCCACAGATTCCTTTTCTTTATTATGTGTGTATTGCCATGATTTCTTTGGAAATTCATGGGGTTCTTTCCCGTTGCCTTCCACAGTTGGTGCCATGACTTCTTTGGAAATTCATGGGGTGGTTTCCTTCCTCCTCAGATTCCTTTTCTTTATTATCTGTGAATTGCCATGACTTCTTTGGAAATTCATGGGGTTGTTTCCCATTGCCTTCTCCACAGATTCCTTTTCTTTATCTGTGATCTTCTTTGGAAATTCATGGAGTTGTTTCCTTCATTGCCTCCACGATTCCTTTTCTTTGGAAATTCCACTTCTTTGGAAATTCATAGGATTTCCGTTGCCTTCTCCACAGATTCCTTTTCTTTATTATGTGGTGTCATTACTTCTTGGGAATTCTTTGAAGTGGAGTTTCCTGTTTCCTTCTCCACAGATTCCTTTCTTTATTATCTGTGGTGCCATGACTTCTTTTGGAAATTCATGGGAGTTGGTTTCCCGTTGCCTTCTCCACAGATTCCTTTCTTTATCTTTATTATTCTTTGGAAATTCATGGGGTTTTCCGTTGCCTTCTCCACAGATTCCTTTTCTTTATGACTTCTTTGGAAATTCATGGGGTAGTTTCCCGTTTCCGTTGCCTTCTTTATTATGTGAATTGCCGGCTTCTTTGGAAATTCATGATTTTCCGTTTTTTACTTTTTTCTTTATTATCTGTGAATTGCCATGACTTCTTTGGAAATTCATGGGAGTGGTTTCCCGTTGCCTTCTCCACAGATTCCTTTTCTTTAATTGTCTTGCCAAGACTTCTTTGCCATGGGGTTATTTTCTTCTTTTCCTTTTCTTTGTTATGTGGAAATTCATAGGAGTTCATGTTCCGTTGCCTTCTCCACAGATTCCTTTTCTTTGTTATCTGTGAATTGCCATGACTTCTTTGGAAATTCATAGGGTTGTTTCCATTGCCTTCTCCACAGATTCCTTTTTTATTATCTGTGAATTTGCCATGACTTCTTTGGAAATTAATGGGGTTGTTTCCCGTTGCCTTCTCCACAGATTCCTTTTCTTTATGTGTGTGTGCCATGACTTCTTTGGAAATTCATGGGGTTGTTTCCCGTTGCCTTCTCACAGATTCCTTTTCTTTATTATCTGGAATTGCCTGACTTCTTTGGAAATTCATAGGAGTTGTTTCCATTGCCTTCTCCACAGATTCCTTTTTCTTTATTATCTGTGAATTGCCCATGACTTCTTTGGAAATTCATGGGAGTTGTTTCCCGCCTTCTCCACAGATTCCTTTTCTTTATTATCTGTGAATTCATGCCCGTTGCCCCTTCTCCACAGACTTCTTTTTATCTGGAAATTCATGGGGGAGTTTTCCATTGCCTTCTCCACAGATTCCTTTTCTTTATTATCTGACTTCTTTGAAATTCATGAGTTGTTTCCATTGCCTCACAGATTCCTTTTCTTTATTATCTGTGGTGCCATGACTTCTTTGGAAATTCATGGGGTTGTTTCCGTTGCCTTCTCCACAGATTCCTTTTCTTTATTATCTGTGAATTGCCATGACTTCTTTGGAAATTCATGGGAGTTTCCGTTTTCCGTTGCCTTCTTTGAAATTAATAGGGTGGTTTCCACAGATTCCTTTTCTTTATTATCAGGAAATTCATGAATTTTCCGCCTACTCACAGATCCCTTTTCTTTATTATCTGACTTCTTTGGAAATTCATGGGGGTTGTTTCCGTTGCCTTCTCCACAGATTCCTTTTCTTTATTATCTGTGAATTACCATGACTTCTTTGGAAATTCATGGAGTTGTTGTTCCATTGCCTTCTCCACAGATTCCTTTTCTTTATTATCTGTGGTGCCATGACTTCTTTGGAAATTCATGGGAGTGGTTTCCTTGCCTTCTCCACAGATTCCTTTTCTTTATTATCTGTGAATTGCCATGATCTTCTTTGGAAATTCATGGAGTGGTTTCCGTTGCCTTCTTTCAGATTCCTTTTCTTTATTATCTGTGAATTGCCATGACTTCTTTGGAAATTCATGGGAGTTATTTCCCGTTGCCTTCTCCACAGATTCCTTTTTTATTTTATTATTCTTTGAATTGCCATTCCGACTTCTTTTCTTTATTATCTGTGGTGCCAATTTTGGATTCAGGGGAGTTGTTTGCCTTCTCCACGATTCCTTTTGCCTTCCATCCAAATTCAGATTCCTTTCTCCACAGATTCACTTTTCTTTGTATCTGAATTGCCATGACTTCTTTGGAAATTCATGGGGTTGCCTTCTCCACAGTTTTTCTTTATCTGTTCCGTTGCCTTCTCCACAGATTCCTTTTTCTTTATTATGTGTGAATTGCCATGACTTCTTTGGAAATTCCTTTCTTTGTATCTGTGGGTTCATAGTTCCGTTGCCTTCTTCACAGATTCCTTTTCTTTATTATCTGTGAGATTGCCATGACTTCTTTGGAAATTCATGGGAGTGGTTTCCCTTTACCTTCTCCACAGATTCCTTTTCTTTTATTATCTGTGGTGCCATGACTTCTTTTGGAAATTCATGGGGAGTTATTCCGTTGCCTTCTCCACAGATTCCTTTTCTTTATTATGTCTGGTGCCATGACTTCTTTGGAAATTCATAAGTTATTTCCGTGCCTTCTCCAGATTCCTTTTCTTTATTATCTGTGAATTGCCGCGACTTCTTTGGAAATTCATGGGTGTTGTTTCCGTTGCCTTCTCCACAGATTCCTTTTCTTTATATTCAGAATTGCCGCGACTTCTTTTTGAAATTCATAGGGTTGTTCCTGTTGCCTTCTCCACAGATTCCTTTCTTTTATTATCTGTGAATTGCCATGACTTCTTTGGAAATTCATGGCAGTTGTTCCGTTGCCTTCTCCACAGATTCCTTTTCTTTGTGTCTGTGAATTGCCATGACTTCTTTGAAACTCATGGGAGTTGTTTCCCCTGTTGCCTTCTCCATAGATTCCTTTTTCTTTGTGTATCTGTGAATTGCCATGACTTTTTGAAATTCATGGGAGTTGTTTTCGTGCCTTCCACAGATTCCTTTTCTTTATTATCTGTGAATTGCCATGACTTCTTTGAAATTTATGGGAGTTGTTTCCGGTGCCTTCTCCACAGATTCCTTTTCTTTATTATTGTAATTGCCATGACTTTTTGGAAATTCATAGGGTTGTTTTCCTGTTGCCTTCTCCACAGATTCTTTCTTTTATTATCTGGTGGTGCCGCTGACTTCTTTTGGAAATTCATGGCAGTGGTTTCCGTTGCCTTCTCCAGATTCCTTTTCTTTATTATCTGTGAATTGCCATGACTTCTTTTGGAAATTCATGGAGTTATTCCCGTTGCCTTCTCCACAGATTCCTTTTCTTTATTATTGTGGTGCGTGAATTCATGGGGTTTTTTTCTTCCTTTTGGAAATTCATGTGAGTTCTTTCCTGGGAGTTGTTTCCCGTTACTCCACAGATTCCTTTTCTTTATTTATCTGTGAATTGCCATGACTTCTTTGGAAATTCATGGGAGTTTGTTTCCGTTGCCTTCTCCACAGATTCCTTTTCTTTATTATTCGTGAATTGCCATGACTTCTTTGGAAATTCATGGGAGTTGTTTTCCGTTGCCTTCTCCACAGATTCCTTTTTTTTGTGTCTAGTGAATTGCCATGACTCTTTGGAAATTCATGGGAGTTGTTTCCCGTTGCCTTCTCCACAGATTCCTTTTCTTTATTATCTGTGAATTGCCATGACTTCTTTGGAAATTCATGGGAGTTGTTTCCCCGTTGCCTTCTCCACAGATTCCTTTTCTTTATTATCTGTGAATTGCCATGACTTCTTTGGAAATTCATGGATTTATTCCGTTGCCTTCTCCAGATTCCTTTTCTTTATTATGTGTGAATGTCCTTCGACACTTTGAAATTCATGGGTGTGGTTCCCTTGCCTTCTCCACAGATTCCTTTTCTTTATTTTATGAATTGCCATGACTTCTTTGAAATTCATGGGGTTGTTTTCGTTACCTTCTCCACAGATTCCTTTTCTTTATTATCCAGAATTGCCATGACTTCTTTGAAATTCATGGGGTTATTCCGTTGCCTTCCACAGATTCCTTTTTCTTTGTTATCTGTGGTGCCATGACTTCTTTGGGGGTTCGTAGGAATTGTTTCCGTTGCCTTCTCCACAGATTCCTTTTCTTTATTATGTGTGAATTGCCGCGACTTCTTTGGGAAATTCATGGGAGTTGTTCCGTTCCTTCCCACAGATTCCTTTTCTTTATTATCTGTGAATTGCCATGACTTCTTTGAAATTCATGGGGTTGTTTCCCCGTTGCCTTCTCCACAGATTCCTTTTCTTTATTATGTGTATTGCCATGACTTCTTTGGAAATTCATGGGAGTTGTTTCCCGTTGCCTTCTCCACAGATTCCTTTTCTTTATTATCTGTGAATTGCCATGACTTCTTTGGAAATTCATGGGGTGGTTTCCGTGGCCTTCTCCACAGATTCCTTTTCTTTTTGTATCTGTGAATTCTTTGCCATGGGAGCTTCTTTGGAAATTCATGGGAGTTCTTTGTTCCGTTGCCTTCTCCACAGATTCCTTTTTCTTTATTATCTGTTTAGAATTGCCATGACTTCTTTGGAAATTCATGGGAGTGGCCTTCTCCTTCTCCACAGATTCCTTTTCTTTATTATCTGTGAATTGCCATGACTTCTTTTGAAATTCATGGGAGTTGTTTCCGTTGCCTTCTCCACAGATTCCTTTTCTTTATTATCTGTGAATTGCCATGACTTCTTTGGAAATTCATGGGAGTTGTTTCCTGTTGCCTTCTCCACAGATTCCTTTTCTTTTATTATGTGTGATTATTCTGTGAAATTCATAGGATTGTTTCATGACCTTTTCTTTATTATCTGTTTGCCATGAAATTCATGGAGTTGTTTCCTTTGCCTTCTCCACAGATTCCCTTTTCTTTTATTATTCAGAATTGCCATGACTTCTTTGAAATTCATGGGAGTTGTTTCCTGTTGCCTTCTCCACAGATTCCTTTTCTTTATTATCTGTGAATTGCCATGACTTCTTTGGAAATTCATGGGGTTGTTTCCGTTGCCTTCCACAGATTCCTTTTCTTTATTATCTGTGAATTGCCATGACTTCTTTTTGAAATTCATGGGAGGGTTTCCGTTGCCTTCTCCACAGATTCCTTTTCTTTATTATCTGTGAATACATGACTTCTTTGGAAATTCATGGGGTTGTTTCCGTTGCCTTCCTTCCACAGATTCTTTTCTTTATTATCTGTGAATTGCCGCGACTTCTTTTGGAAATTCATGGGAGTGGTTTCCCGTTGCCTTCTCCACAGATCCCTTTTCTTTATTATTCATGCCATGACTTCTTTGGAAATTCATGGGGTGTTTCCTGCTGCCTTCTCCACAGATTCCTTTTCTTTATTATCTGTGAATTGCCATGACTTCTTTGAAATTCATGGAGTTGTTTCGTTGCCTTCCACAGATTCCTTTTCTTTATTATCTGTGAATTGCCATGACTTTGGAAATTCATGGGAGTTCATGTTTCCAAGCTGCCTTCTCCACAGATCCTTTTCTTTATTATGTGTGAATTGCCATGACTTCTTTTGAAATTCATGGGAGTTGTTTCCTGTTGCCTTCTCCACAGATTCCTTTTCTTTATTATCTGTGGTGCCTGACTTCTTTGGAAATTCATGGGGAGTTTTCTCTCACAGATTCCTTTTCTTTGAATTGCCATGACTTCTTTAAAATTCATGGGGAGTTGTTTCCGTTGCCTTTCTCCACAGATTCCTTTTCTTTATTATTCAGAATTGCCATGCTTCTTTTGAAAATCATCAGGTAGTTTCCTTTGCCTTCTCCACAGATTCCTTTTCTTTTATTATCTGTGACTTGCCATGACTTCTTTGGAAATTCATGGGGTGGTTACCCGTTGCCTTCTCCACAGATTACTTTTCTTTTATCTGTGAATTGCCGCGACTTTTTGGAAATTCATGGAGTTGTTTTCCCGTTGCCTTCTCCACAGATTCCTTTTCTTTATTATCTGTGAATTGCCATGACTTTCTTTGAAATTCATGGAGTTGTTCCGTTGCCTTCTCCACAGATCCTTTTCTTTATTCAGAATTGCCATGACTTTTTGGAAAGATATGGGAGTGGTTTCCGTTGCCTTCTCCACAGATCCTTTTCTTTATTATCTGTGAATTGCCATGACTTCTTTGAAATTCATGGAGTTGTTTCCGTTGCCTTCTCACAGATTCCTTTCTTTATTATCTGGCAATTGCCATGACTTCTTTGGAAATTCATGGAGTTGTTTCCGTTGCCTTCTCCACAGATTCCTTTTTTTATTATCTGTGAATTGCATGACTTCTTTGGAAATTCATGGAGTAGTTTCCTTCTGTCCCTTTGCTGTATGTGTGAGTGCACTTCTCCACAGATTGTTCCGTTTTTATTTATTATTATGAATTGCCATGACTTCTTTTGGAAATTCATGGGAGTTGTTTCCTTGCCTTTCCACAGATTCCTTTTCTTATTATCTGTGAATTGCCATGACTTGGAAATTCATGGGGGAGTTTCCATTGCCTTTCCACAGATTCCTTTTGTTTTATTATCTGTGAATTGACATGACTTCTTTGGAAAGATAGTGGAGTTATTTTCAATTGCCTTCTCCATACAGATTCCTTTTCTTTATTATCTGTGAATTGCCATGACTTCTTTTGGAAATTCTTGGGAGTTGTTTTCGTAGCCTTCTCTCTCCACAGATTCCTTTTCTTTATTATCTGTGAATTGCCATGACTTCTTTTGGGAAAGATAGTTGTTCCGTTGCCTTCTCACAGATTCCTTTTCTTTATTATTATTTGTGAATTGCCAAAACTTTTTTTGAAATTCAAGGGAGTGGTTTCCATTGCCTTCTCCACACATTCCTTTTCTTTATTATTATTCAGAATTGCCATGACTTCTTTTGGAAATTCATGAGTTGTTTCTTGCCTTTCTCCACAGATTCATTTTGTTTTCCCCGTTATTCTCCAATTCACTTTTCTTTTTTGGAAAATTCTTTGGAGTTGTTTCCTGTTTCCCGTTTCTCCACATAGACCTTTTCTTTATTATCTGTGAATTGCCATGACTTCTTTTGGAAATTCATGGAGGTTCAATTGCCTTCTCCACAGATTCACTTTTTCTTTATTATCTGTGGTGCCATGACTTCTTTGGAAATTCATGGAGTTGTTCCCTTGCCTTCTCCACAGATTCCTTTTCTTTATTATCTATGAATTGCCAGGGACTTCTTTGGAAAGATAGTGGAGTTGTTTCCGTTGCCTTCTCCACAGATCCCTTTTCTTTATTATGTGTGAATTGCCGCGACTTCTTTAAATTCAGTGGAGGTTATTTTCCGTTGCCTTCTCCACAGATTCGCTTTTTCTTTATTATCTGTGAATTGCCATGACTTTTTGGAAATTCATGGAGTTGTTTCCGTGCTGCCTTCTCCACAGATTCCTTTTCTTTTATTATCTGTGAATTGCCATGACTTCTGGAAATTCATAGGAGTTGTTTCCGTTGCCTTCTCCACAGATTCACTTTTTTATTATTTGTGAATGCCATGACTTCTTTGGAAATTCATGGGAGTTGTTTTCCCGTTGCCTTCTCCACAGATTCCCTTTTCTTTATTATCTGTGAATTGCCATGACTTCTTTTGGAAATTCATGGGGTTTTCCGTTGCCTTCTCCACAGATTCCTTTTTCTTTATTATCTGGCTGAATTGCCATGACTTCTTTTGGAAATTCATGAGTTGTTCCGTTGCCTTCTCACAGATTCCTTTTCTTTATTATCCTGAATTGCCATGACTTCTTTGGAAATTCAGTGGAGTTGTTTCCGTTGCCTTCTCTACAGATTCCTTTTCTTTATTATCTGTGAATTGCCATGACTTGGGAAAGATGGAGTTTTTCCGTTGCCTTCTCCACAGATTCCTTTTTTTTTTTATTATCTGTGAATTGCCATGACTTCTTTTGAAATTCATGGAGTGGTTTCGTGCTGCCTTCCTCCACACATTCCTTTTCTTTATTATCTGTGAATTGCCATGACTTCTTTTGGAAATTCATGAGTGGTTGTTTCGTTGCCTTCCACAGATTCCTTTCTTTTATTATGTGTGAATTGCCATGACTTCTTTTGGAAAATCATGAGAGTGGTTTCTTGCCTTCTCCACAGATTCCTTTTCTTTATTATCTGTGAATTGCCTTCTTTTGGAAATTCATGGAGTGGTTTCCGTTGCCTTCTCCACAGATTCCTTTTCTTTTATCATGTGTATTGCATGACTGGGAAAGAGTGAGGATGTTTCGTGCCTTCTCCACAGATTCCTTTCTTTTTATTATCTGTGAATTGCCATGATTTTTGGAAAGATATGAGTGGTTCCCATTGCCTTCTCCACAGATTCCTTTTCTTTATTATCTGTGAATTGCCATGGCTTCTGGGATAGAGATAGGGAGTGGTTTCCAATTGCCTTCTCACAGATTCCTTTTCTTTATTATCTGTGAATTGCCATGACTTCTTTGGAAAGATATGGGAGTGGTTTTTCCATTGCCTTCTCACAGATTCCTTTTCTTTATTATCCTGTGAATTGCCATGACTTCTTTGAAATTCATGGGAGTGGTTCCCATTGCCGCTCTCCACAGATCCCTTTTCTTTGTTATCTGTGAATTGCCATGACTTCTTTGGATAGATGGGAGTGGTTCCGTTGCCTTCTCCACAGATTCCTTTTCTTTATTATTCAGAACTGCCATGACTTCTTGGGAAAGATAGGGGGTTCCGTTGCCTTCTCCACAGATTCCTTTTCTGATTCATGGGGTTGTTTCCGTTTTATTCCTTTTCTTTATCTGTGAATTGCCATGATTTCTTTGGGAAAGATATGGGGAGGATTCCGTTGCCTTCTCCACAGATTCCTTTTCTTTATTATCTGTGAATTGCCATGACTTCTTTGGATAGATATGTGAGTGGTTTTCCCGTTGCCTTCTCCACAGATCCCTTTTTTCTTTATTATCTGTGAATTCTTTGCCATGGGAGTTGGGATCAGAGGAGTTTTATTATCTCTTGTGAATTTTCTTTAGTTTCCGCCTTCTCCACAGATTCCTTTTTTTTTATTATCTGTGAATTGCCATGACTTCTTTGGAAATTCATGGAGTTGTTCGCTGCCTTCTCCACAGATTCCTTTTCTGTATTATCCTGTGGTTGCCATGACTTCTGGGAAAGAGAGGGAGGGCCTTCTCCACAGGTTCCTTTTCTTTTATTATGTCCACAGATTCTTTTCTTTATTATCTGTGAATTGCCATGACTTCTTTTGGAAATTCATAGTGGACCTGGATTCCTTTCTTTGTTATCATGGTACCATGCAGCTTCTTTGGAAATTCATGGGGAGTGGTTTCCGTTGCCTTCTCCACAGATCCCTTTCTTTTTATTATTTGTGAATTGCCATGACTTCTTTTGGAAAGATATGGAGTTGTTCCCGTTGCCTTCTCCACAGATTCCTTTTTCTATTATGTGTGGAATTGCCATGACTTCTTTGGAAATTCAGTGGAGTTTTCCCGTTGCCTTCTCCACAGATTCCTTTTTCTTATTATCTGTGAATTGCCATGACTTCTTTGGAAATTCATGGGAGTGGTTTCCGTGCCTTCTCCACAGATCCCTTTTCTTTATTTATCTGTGGTGCCATGAGAATTCATGCCCGTGCCTTCTCCACAGATGACCATTTCTTTGGAAATTCATGGGAGTTGTTTCCCGTTGCCTTCTCCACAGATTCCTTTTCTTTTATTATGTGGAATTGCCATGACTTCTTTGGAAATTCATGGGAGTTGTTCCGTTGCCTTCTCCACAGATTCCTTTTTCTTTATTATCTGTGAATTGCCATGACTTCTTTGAAAAGATGGGAGTTGTTTCGTTGCCTTCTCCACAGATTCCTTTTTCTTTTTTTTTATTATCTGTGAATTGCCATGACTTCTTTGGAAATTCATAGGAGTTGTTTCCGTTGCCTTCTCCACAGATTCCTTTTCTTTATTATCTGTGAATTGCCATGACTTCTTTTGGAAATTCATGGAGTAGTTTCCGTTGCCTTCTCCACAGATTCCTTTTCTTTATTATCTGTGAATTGCCATGACTTCTTTGGAAATTCATGGGAGTTGTTTCCCTGTTGCCTTCTCCACAGATTCCTTTTCTTTATTATCTGTGAATTGCCATGGACTTCTTTTGAAAGATATGTGAGTTTTTTCCGTTGCGTTTCTCCACAGATTCCTTTTCTTTATTATCTGTGAATTGCCATGACTTCTTTGGGAAATTCATGGAGTTGTTTCCCGTTGCCTTCTCCCACAGATTCCTTTTCTTTATTATCTGTGAAAATGACTTCTTTGGGAAATTCATGGGAGTGGTTTCCGTTGCCTTCTCCCACAGATTCCTTTTCTTTATTATCTGTGAATTGCCATGACTTCTTTGGAAATTCATGGGAGTTGTTTCCGTTGCCTTCTCCACAGATTCCTTTTCTTTATTATCTGTGAATTGCCATGACTTCTTGGGAAATTCATGGGAGTGGTTTCCGTTGCCTTCTCCACAGATTCCTTTTCTTTATCTGTGAATTGCCATGACTTCTTTGGAAAGATAGTGGAGTGGTTTCCCGTTGCCTTCTCCACAGATTCCTTTTTTTTTATTATCTGTGAATTACCATGACTTCTTGGGAAAGAAGGTGGAGTTCCTTTCCCGGCCTTCTCCACAGATTCCTTTTCTTTATTATCTGTGAATGCCAAGGACTTCTTTTGAAATTCAGTGGAGTTGTTTCCCGTTGCCTTCTCCACAGATTCCTTTTCTTTATTATGAATTGCCATGACTTCTTGGGAAAGATAATTGAGTGGTTTCCCGTTGCCCCTCTCCACAGATTCCTTTTCTTTATTATCTGTGGTTGCCATGACTTCTTTGGAAAGATGGTGAAGTGGTTCCGTTGCCTTCTCCACAGATTCCTTTTCTTTATTATCTATGAATTGCCAGGACTTTTGGAAAGATATGGGAGTTTTCCGTTGCCTTCTCCACAGATTCCTTTTCTTTATTATCTGTGAATTGCCATGACTTCTTGGGAAAGATAGTGGAGGTAGTTTTCCCGTTGCCTTCTCCACAGATTCCTTTTCTTTATTATCTGTGAATTGCCATGACTTTGGGAAAGATGGTGGAGTGGTTTCCCATTGCCTTCTCCACAGATTCCTTTTCTTTTATTATGTGAATTGCCATGACTTCTTTGGAAATATGGTGTAGTAGTTCCGTTGCCTTCTCCACAGTTCCTTTTCTTTATTATCTGTGAATTACTATGACTTCTTTGAAAGATAGTGGTTGTTTCCCGCTGCCTTCTCCACAGATTCCTTTTCTTTATTATCTGTGAATTGCCATGACTTCTTGGAAATTCATAGTGAAGTTCCACGTTTCCTTGCCTTTCTCCACAGATTCCTTTTTCTTTTATTATCTGAATTGCCATGACTTCTTGGGAAATTCATGGAGTGGTTTCCCGTTGCCTTCTCCTAGATTCCTTTTCTTTATTATCTGTGAATTGCCATGACTTCTTTGGAAAAAGATGGGAGTTGTTTCCGTTGCCTTCTCCACAGATTCCTTTTCTTTATTATCTGTGAATTGCCATGACTTCTTTGGAAATTCATGGAGTGGTTTCCGTTGCCTTCTCCACAGATTCCTTTTCTTTATTATCTGTGAATTGCCATGACTTCTTTGGAAATTCATGGGAGTTGTTTCCTGTTGCCTTCTCCACAGATTCCTTTTCTTTATTATCTGTGAATTGCCATGACTTGGGAAAGGAAATTGGATTCTTGGTTTCCCGTTGTTTCCTTTGCCTTCTCCACAGATTCCTTTTCTTTATTATCTGTGAATTGCCATGACTTCTTTGGAAATTCAGGGAGTGGTTTCCCGTTGCCTTCTCCACAGATTCCTTTTCTTTATTATCTGTGAATTGCCATGACTTCTTTTGGAAAGATAGTGGGAGTGGTTTCCCATTGCCTTCTCCACAGATTCCTTTTCTTTATTATCTGTGAATTGCCATGACTTCTTTGGAAAGAGGTGGAGTTGTTTCCCGTTGCCTTCTCCACAGATTCCTTTCTTTATTATCTGTGAATTGCCATGACTTCTTTGGAAAGATCATGGGAGTGGTTTCCCATTGCCTTCTCCACAGATTCCTTTTTCTTTATTATCTGTGGTGCCATGACTTCTTTGGAAAATCATGGGGTGGTTTCCCGTTGCCTTCTCCACAGATTCCTTTTCTTTATTATTATCTGAATTGCCATGACTTCTTTATTTGGAAAGATAGTGGGTGGTTTCCTGTTGCCTTCTCCACAGATTCCTTTTCTTTATTATCTGTGAATTGCCATGACTTCTTTGGAAATTCATGGAGTGGTTTCCATTGCCTTCTCCACAGATTCCTTTTCTTTATTATCTGTGAATTGCCATGACTTCTTTGGAAATTCATGGGAGTTGTTTCCCATTGCCTTCTCCACAGATTCCTTTTCTTTATTATCTGTGAATTGCCATGACTTCTTTGGAAATTCATGGAGTGGTTTCCCATTGCCTTCTCCACAGATTCCTTTTCTTTATTATCTGTGAATTGCCATGACTTCTTTGGAAATTCATGGTTTTTTTCCCATTGCCTTCTCCACAGATTCCTTTTCTTTATTATCTGTGAATTGCCATGACTTCTTTGGAAATTCATGGTGGAGTTGTTTCCCATTGCCTTCTCCACAGATTCCTTTTTTATTATCTGTGGTGCCATGACTTCTTTGGAAATTCATAGTGGATTGTTTCCCATTGCCTTCTCCACAGATTCCTTTTCTTTATTATCTGTGGTGCCATGACTTCTTTGGAAATTCATGATGTTGTTTCCCGTTGCCTTCTCTCAGATTCCTTTTCTTTATTATCTGTGGTGCCATGGCTTCTTGGGAAATTCATGGGGAAGTGTTTCCTGTTGCCTTCTCCACAGATTCCTTTTCTTTATTATCTGTGTGCCATGACTTCTTTGGAAATTCATGTGGAGTTGTTTCCGTTGCCTTCTCCACAGATTCCTTTTTCTTTATTATCTGTGAATTGCCATGACTTCTTTGGAAAGATATGGGAGTGGTTTCCGTTGCCTTCTCCACAGATTCCTTTTCTTTATTATCTGTGGTGCCATGACTTCTTGGGAAATTCATGGGAGTGGTTTTCCGTTCCTTCTCCACAGATTCCTTTTCTTTATTATGTGGTTTTGACTTCTTTGGAAATTCATGGGAGTTGTTTCCCATTACCTTCTCCACAGATTCCTTTTCTTTATTATCTGTGAATTGCCATGACTTCTTTTGGAAATTAATGGGAGTGGTTTCCGTTGCCTTCTCCACTCCACCTTTTCTTTTTATTATGTGTGAATTGCCATGACTTCTTTGGAAAAAGATAGGAGTTGTTTCCGTTGCCTTCTCCATAGATTCCTTTTTTTATTATCTGTGAACCACCATGACTTCTTTGGAAATTCAGTGGAGGTGGTTTCCGTTGCCTTCCAAACAGATTCCCTTTCTTTTATTATAGAATTGCCATTACTTCTTTTAAAATTCATAGTGGAGTTGTTTCCATTGCCTTCTCTCCAGATTCCTTTTCTTTATTATCTGTGAATTGCCATGACTTCTTTGGAATTCAAGGAGGGTTTTCTGTTGCCCTTCTCCAATAGATTCCTTTTCTTTTATTATCTGTGAATTGCCATGATGACTTCTTGAAATTCATGGGAGTGGGTTTCTGTTGCCTTCTCCACAGATTCCTTTCTTTTATTATCTGTGGTTGCCATGACTTTTGGGAAGATGGTAGTTGTTTTCCCGTTGCCTTCTCCACAGATTCCTTTTCTTTATTATCTGTGAATTGCCATGACTTCTTTGGAAATTCAGTGGAGTGGTTCTGCGTTGCCTTCTCCACAGATTCCTTTTCTTTATTATTGTGAATTGCCATTACTTCTTGGGAAAGATAGTGGGAGTTGTTTCCATTGCCTTCTCCACAGATTCCTTTTCTTTATTATCTGTGAATTGCCGACTTCTTTTGGAAATTCAGTGGAGTTGTTTTCCGTTGCCTTTCTCCACAGATTCCTTTTTTTCTTTATTATCTGTGAATTGCCATTACTTCTTGGGAAATTAATTGGAGTTGTTTCCTGTTGCCTTTCTCCACAGATTCCTTTTCTTTATTATCTGTGAATTGCCATTACTTCTTTTGGAAATTCATAGTGGAGGGGTTTCCCATTGCCTTCTCCACAGATTCCTTTTCTTTATTATCTGTGAATTGCCATGACTTCTTTGGAAATTCATGGAGTTGTTTCCGTTGCCTTCTCCAGAGATTCCTTTTCTTTATTATCAATGAATTGCCATGACTTCTTTTGAAAATTCATGGAGTGGGTTTCCGTTGCCTTCTCCACAGATTCCTTTTTCTTTATTATCTGTGACCATGACTTCTTTGGAAATTCATAGGGAGTGGTTTCCGTTGCCTTCTCCACAGATTCCTTTCTTTATTATCTGTGAATTGCCATGACTTCTTTGGAAATTCAGTGGAGTTGTTTCCGTTGCCTTCTCCACAGATTCCTTTTCTTTATTATCTGTGAATTGCCATTACTTCTTTGGAATTCATATGGAGTGGTTTCCCATTGCCTTCTCCACAGATTCACTTTTCTTTATTATCATGTGAATTGCCATGACTTTTGGAAATTCATGGGAGTGGATTCCCGTTGCCCTTCTCCACAGATTCCTTTTCTTTATTATCTTGTGGTGCCATGACTTCTCTGAATTTCATCTGTGGGTTGTTTTTTGGAAATTCATGCCGTTCCCTTCTCCACAGATTCCTTTTCTTTATTATCTGTGAATTGCCATGACTTCTTTGGAAATTCATGGGAGTTGTTTCCCGTTGCCTTCTCCACAGATTCCTTTTTCTTTTATTATGTGTGTGGTGCCATGACTTCTTTGGAAATTCATGGGAGTTGTTTCAGTTTTTCTCCACAGATTCCTTTCTTTATTATGTGTGATTTTGCCATGACTTCTTTGGAAATTCATGGGAGTTGTTTCCCTTCTGCCTTTTTTCTTCATGATTTCTTTGGAAATTTTTCTTTCATTCCTATCTTTGGAATTGCCAAGACTTCTTTTGGAAATTCATGGAGTTGTTTCCTGTTGCCTTCTCCACAGATTCCTTTTCTTTTATTATCTGTGAATTGCCATGACTTCTTTTAAAATTCATGGGAGTTGTTTTCCGTTGCCTTCTCTGAATTCCTTTTTCTTTTTGTTGTGGTGCCATGACTTCTTTTAAAGATATGGAGTTGTTTCCCATTGCCTTCTCCACAGATTCCTTTTCTTTATTATTCTATGAATTGCCATGACTTCTTGGGAAATTCATGAGTTGTTTCTTCCGTTGCCTTCTCCACAGATTCCTTTTCTTTATTATCTGTGAATTGCTAGCGACTTCTTGGGAAATTCATGGAAGTTGTTTCCCGTTGCCTTCTCCACAGATTCTTTTCTTTATTATCTTGAATTACCATGACTTCTTTGGAAATTCATGGGAGTTGTTTCCCATTGCCTTCTCCTGATTCCTTTTCTTTATTATCTGTGAATTGCATGACTTCTTGGAAATTCATTGGAGTTGTTTCCGTTGCCTTCTCCATAGATTCCTTTTCTTTGTATCTGTGAATTGCCATGACTTCTTTTAAAATTCATGGGAGTTGTTTCCGTTGCCTTCTCCACAGATTCCTTTTCTTTATTATCTGTGAATTGCCATGACTTCTTAAATTCAAGTGGGGTTGTTTCCCGTTGCCTTCTCCACAGATTCATTTCCTTTTATTATCTGTGAATTGCCGCCTTTGACTTCTTTGGAAATTCATGGGAGTGGTTTCCTGTTGCCTTCTCCACAGATTCCTTTTCTTTATTATCTGTGAATTGCCATGAATTTCTTTGGAAATTCATGGGGTTGTTTCGTTGCCTTTCCACAGATTCCTTTTCTTTATTATGTGAATTGCCATGACTTCTTTGGAAATTCATGGAGTTGTTTCCCATTGCCTTCTCCACAGATTTCTTTTCTTTATTATTGTGAATTGCCATGACTTCTTTGGAAATTCATGGAGTTGGTTTCCGTTGCCTTCTCCACAGATTCCTTTTCTTTATTATCTGTGGTTGCCATGACTTCTTTGGAAATTCATGGGAGTTGTTCCGTTGCCTTTCTCTCCATAGATTCCTTTTCTTTATTATCTGTGAATTGCCATGACTTCTTTGAAATTCATGGGAGTTGTTTCCGTTGCCTTCTCCACCAGATTCCCTTTTTTATTATGTGTGAATTGCCATGACTTCTTTTGAAATTCATGGGGTTATTTTCTATTGCCTTCTCCACAGATTCCTTTTCTTTATTATCTGTGAATTGCCATGACTTTGGAAATTCATGGGAGTGGTTTCTCGTTGCCTTCTCCACAGATTCCTTTTCTTTTATCTTCAGTGCCATGACTTCTTTGAAATTCATGGGAGTTGTTCCGTTGCCTTCTCCACAGATTCCTTTCTTTATTATCTGTGGAATTGCCATGACTTCTTTGGAAATTCATGGGAGTTGTTTCCGTTGCCTTCTCCACAGATTCCTTTTCTTTTATTATCTGTGAATTGCCACTTGACTTCTTGGAAATTCATGGGAGTGGTTTCCGTTGCCTTCTCCAGATTCCTTTTCTTTGTATCTGTGAATTGCCATGACTTCTTTGGAAATTCATGGGAGTTGTTCTCCGTTGCCTTCTCTAGATTCCTTTTCTTTATTATCTGTGAATGCCATGACTTCTTTGGAAATTCATGAGGGAGTTGTTTTCCGTTGCCTTCTCCACAGATTCCTTTTCTTTATGTGTGTGGTGCCATGACTTCTTTGGAATTTCATGGAGTTATTCCGTTGCCTTCTCCACAATTCCTTTTCTTTTATTGTGTGTGGTGCCATTTTCTTTGGAAATTCATGAGTTATTCCGTTGCCTTCTCCACAGATTCTTTTCTTTATTATCTGTAGATTGCACTTGACTTCTTTGAAATTGGGTTGTTTCCCCGTTGCCTTCTCCTGATTCAGCACCTTTATTATGTGTTGCCATGACTATTTTGGAAATTCATAGGGTTGTTCCGTTGCCTTCTCCCACAATTCCTTTTTTCTTTATTATGTGTGGTGCCATGACTTCTTTGGAAATTCATGAAGTTGTTTCAATTGCCTTCTCCACAGATTCGCTTTCTTTATTATCTGTGGTGCCATGACTTCTTTGGAAATTCATGGGAGTTGTTCCGTTGCCTTCTCCATAGATTCCTTTTCTTTATTATCTGTGAATTGCCATGACTTCTTTGGAAATTCATGGGAGTTGGTTTCCTGTTGCCTTCTCACAGATTCCTTTTCTTTATCTGTGGAATTGCCATGATTCTTTTGAAATTCATGGAGTTGTTTCCGTTGCCTTCTCCACAGATTCCTTTTTCTTTATTATGTGTGAATTGCCATGACTTCTTTGGAAATTCATGGGGTTGTTCCGTTGCCTTCTCCACAGATTCTTTTCTTTATTATCTGTGAATTGCATGACTTCTTTGGAAAGATCATGGGAGTTGTTTCCCGTTGCCTTCTCCACAGATTCCTTTTCTTTATTATCTGTGAATTGCCATG
This sequence comes from Acanthosepion pharaonis, assembly GCA_903632075.3. Lineage (NCBI taxonomy): Eukaryota > Metazoa > Mollusca > Cephalopoda > Sepiida > Sepiidae > Acanthosepion > Acanthosepion pharaonis. The sequence continues at coordinate 183,366 of CAHIKZ030000678.1, read as the reverse complement.
ACTTCTTCATGGGAGTTGTTTCCGTTGCCTTCTCCACAGATTCCTTTCTTTATTATCTGTGGTGCCATGACTTTTTGGAAATTCCTTGGGGTTGTTTCCCGTTGCCTTCTCCACAGATTCCTTTTCTTTATTATTGTGAATTGCCATGATTTCTTTGAAATTCATGGAGTTGGTTTCCATTGCCTTCTCCAGATTCCTTTTCTTTATTATCAGTGAATTGCCATGACTTCTTTGGAAAAGATCATGGAGTTGTTTCCGTTGCCTTCTCCACAGATTCCTTTTTTTGTATCTGCATTGCCATGACTTCTTGGGAAATTCATGGGAGTGGTTTCCATTGCCTTCTCCACAGATTCCTTTTTTCTTTATTATCTGTGAATTGCCATGACTTCTTTGGAAATTCATGGGTTGCCTTCTCCTGAGTGGTTTCCATTGCCTTCTCCACAGATTCCTTTTTCTTTATTATCTGTGAATTGCCATGACTTCTTTGGAAATTCATGGAGTTGTTTTCCCGTGCCTTCTCCACAGATTCCTTTTCTTTATATCTGTGAATTGCCATGACTTCTTGGAAATTCATGGGAGTTGTTCCGGCCTTCTCCACAGATGCCTTTCTTTGTTATGTGAATTGCCATGACTTCTTTGGAAATTCATGGGAGTGTTTCCCGTTTTTCCTTTTTTATTATCAGGGGAATTGCCATGACTTCTTTTGAAATTACATGGGAGTTGTTTCCCATTGCCTTCTCCACAGATTCCTTTTTTTATTATTCGTAATTGCCATGACTTCTTTGGAAATTGGGAGTTGTTTCCCGTTGCCTGAACACATTCCTTTTCTTATTATCTGTGAATTGCCATGACTTTTTGGAAATTCATTTGTTTCCGTTGCCTTCTCCACAGATTCCTTTTCTTTATTATCTGTGAATTGCCATGACTTCTTTGGAAATTCATGGAGTTGTTTCGTTGCCTTCTCCACAGATTCCTTTTCTTTATTATCTGTGAATGCCATGACTTCTTTGGAAATTCATGGAGTTGTTTCCCGTTGCCTTCTCCACAGATTCCTTTTCTTTATTATCTGAATTGCCATGACTTCTTTTTGGAAATTCATGGAGTGGTTTTGTTGCCTTCTCCACAGATTCCTTTTCTTTATTATCCTAGAATTGCCATGACTTCTTTGGAAATTCATGGGGTTATTTCCATTGCCTTCTCCACAGATTCCTTTTCTTTATTATCTCAGAATTGCCATGATTTCTTTGGAAATTCATGGGAAGTGGTTTCCGTTGCCTTCTCCACAGATTCCTTTTTTTTATTATCTGGGAATTGCCATGACTTCTTGGAAATTGGTGAGTGGTTTCCGTTTGCCTTTCTCCACAGATTCCTTTTCTTTATTATCATAGAATTGCCACGACTTCTTTTGAAATTCATGGAGTTGTTTCCCATTGCCCCTCCACAGATTCCTTTTCTTTATTATCTGTGGTGCATTTCTTCTTTGGAAATTCATGAGTTGTTTCCCGTTGCCTTCTCCACAGATTCCTTTTCTTTATTATCTGTGAATTGCCATGACTTCTTTGGAAATTCATGAGAACATGTTTCCGTTGCCTTCTCACAGATTCCTTTTCTTTATTATCTGTGAATTGCCATGACTTTTGGGAAATTCATGGAGTTGTTTCCGTTGCCTTCTCCACAGATTCCTTTTCTTTATTATCTGTGAATTGCCATGACTTCTTTGGAAATTCATGGGGTTGTTTCCCATTGCCTTCTCACAGATTCCTTTTCTTTATTATCTGCCATTGCTATGACTTCTTTGGAAATTCATGGGAGTTGTTTTCCGTTGCCTTCTCCACAGATTCCTTTTCTTTATTATCTGTGAATTGCCATGACTTCTTTGGAAATTCATGAGTTGTTTCCGTTGCTTCTCCACAGATTCCTTTTCTTTATTATCTGTGAATGCCATGACTTCTTTTGAAATTCATGGAGTTATTCCATTGCCTTCTCCACAGATTCCTTTTCTTTTATTATCTGTATTGCCATGACTTCTTTTGAAATTCATGGGAGTTGTTTTCCTGTTGCCTTTCTCCACAGATTCCTTTTCTTTATTATCTAGAATTGCCATGATTTCTTTTTTGAAATTATGGGAGTTGTTTCTTGCTGCTTTCTCCACAGATTCCTTTTTATTATCTGTGAATTGCCATGACTTCTTTGGAAATTCATAGGAGTTTCCCATTGCCTTCTCACAGATTCCTTTTCTTTATTATCAGAATTGCCAAGACTTCTTTGGAAAATTCATGGGAGTTGTTTCGTTGCTTTCTCCACAGATTCCTTTTTTTATTATCTGCAATGCCGACTTCTTTGGAAATTCATGGAGTGGTTTCCATTGCCTTCTCCACAGATTCCTTTTTCTTTATTATCTGTGAATTGCCATGACTTCTTTGGAAATCAGTGAAGTGGTTTCCCGTTGCCTTCTCCACAGATCCTTTTCTTTATTATCTGTGAATGCCATGACTTCTTTTGAAATTCATGGGGTTGTTTCCCGTTGCCTTCTCCACAGATTCCTTTTCTTTATTATCTGAATTGCCACGACTTCTTTGGAAATTCAGTGGGAGTTGTTTTCCCGTTGCCTTCTCCACAGATTCCTTTTCTTTATTATCTGTGAATTGCCATGACTTCTTTGGAAATTCATGGGGAGTTGTTTCCGTTGCCTTCTCCACAGATTCCTTTTCTTTATTATGTGTGAATTGCCATGACTTCTTTGGAAATTCATGGGAGTGTTTTCCTGTTGCCTTTCTTCACAGATTCCTTTTTATTATCTGTGAATTGCCATGACTTCTTTTGGAAATTCATGGGAGTGGTTCTTGCCTTTCTCCACAGATTCCTTTTTCTTTATTATCTGTGAATTGCCATGACTTCTTTGAAATTCATGGGAGTTATTTCGTTGCCTTCCACAGATTCCTTTTCTTTATTATCTGTGAATTGCCTCGACTTCTTTTGGAAATTCATGGAGGTTATTTCCTGTTGCCTTCTCCACAGATTCCTTTTCTTTATTATTGTGAATTGCCATGACTTCTTTGAAATTCATGGGAGTTGTTTCCGTTGCCTTCTCCACAGATTCCTTTTCTTTATTATCTGTGAATTGCATGACTTCTTTGGAAATTCATGGGAGTTATTTCCATTGCCTTCCCACAGATTCTTTTCTTTATTATCTGTGAATTGCCATGACTTTTTGGAAATTCATGGAGTTGTTTCCGTTGCTTCTCCACAGATTCTTTTCTTTATTATCTGTGAATTGCCATGACTTCTTTGAAATTCATGGTTGTTTCCTGCTGCCTTCTCCACAGATTCCTTTTCTTTTATTATTCTGTGAATTGCCATGACTTCTTTGGAAATTCATGGGTGTTGTTTCCTGTTGCCTTCTCCACAGATTCCTTTTCTTTATTATCTGTGAATTGCCATGACTTCTTTGAAATTCATGGGAGTTGTTTCCTGTTGCCTTCTCCACAGATTCCTTTTCTTTATTATCTGTGAATTGCTTTTTGGAAATTCATGGAGTTGCCATGATTATCTGTGAATCTTTTGGAAATTCATGGGAGTTTATTGTTTCCAATTGCCTTCTCCACAGATTCCTTTTCTTTATTATTGTGAATTACCATGACTTCTTTGGAAATTCATGGGAGTTGTTTTCATTGCCTTCTCCACAGATTCCTTTTCTTTATTATGTGTGGTTGCCATGACTTCTTTGGAAATTCATGGGAGTTGTTTCCTTGCATCCACAGATTCCTTTTCTTTATTATCTGTGAATTGCCATGACTTCTTTGGAAATTCATGGAGTTGTTTTCCTGTTGCCTTCTCCACAGATTCCTTTTCTTTGTATCTGTGAATTGCCATGACTTTTGGAAATTCATGGGGAGTTGTTTCCGTTGCCTTCTCCACAGATCCTTTTTCTTTATTATTCGTGAATACCATGACTTCTTTGAAATTCATGGAGTTGTTTCTGCCTTCTCCACAGATTCCTTTTCTTTATTATTGTGAATTGCCATGACTCTTTTGAAATTCATGGAGTTGTTTCGCTGCCTTCTCCACAGATTCCATTTTTTCTTTTATTATTCTCCACAGATTCCTTTCATTATTCAGAATTGTCATGATTTCTTTGAAATTCATGGGAGTTTTTTCCGTTGCCTTCTCCACAGATTCCTTTTTTCTTTATTATCTGTGAATTGCCATGACTTCTTTGAAATTCATGGGAGTTGTTTCCAATTGCTCTTCTCCACAGATTCCTTTTCTTTATTATCTGTGAATTGCTATGACTTCTTTGAAATTCATGGAGTTGTTTCCGCTGCCCTTCCACAGATTCCTTTTCTTTTATTATGTGTGAATTGCCATGACTTTTTGAAATTCATGGGAGTTATTTCCTCGTTGCCTTCTCCACAGATTCCTTTTCTTTATTATTATGTGAATTGCCATGACTTCTTTGAAATTCATGGGAGTTATTTCCGTTGCCTTCTCCACAGATTCCTTTTTTTATTATTCGTGAATTGCCATGACTTCTTTTGGAAATTCATGGGAGTTGTTTCCGTTGCCTTCCACAGATTCCTTTTTCTTTATTATTGACTTTTGAATTGCCATGACTTTTGGAAATTCATTTTATTAGTTGTTTCCCTGGGGAGTTGCCTTCCACAGATTCCTTTTCTTTATTATTCAGAATTGCCATGACTTTGGAAAATTCATGGGTTGTTGTTTCCGTTGCCTTCTCCACAGATTCCTTTTCTTTATTATTCAGGAATTGCCATGACTTCTTTGGAAATTCATGGAGTTTCCCGTTTCTCCATAGATTGCCTTCTCCACAGATTCCTTTTCTTTATTATTCTGTGGAATTGCCATGACTTCTTTGAAAATTCATGGAGTTGTTTCCTTGCCTTCTCCACAGATTCCTTTTTTTTATTATCTGTGAATTGCCATGACGTCTTTACGGAAATTCATGGGGTTGTTTCCCGTTGCCTTCTCCACAGATTCCTTTTTCTTTATTATCTGTGGTGCCATGACTTCTTTTGGAAATTCATAGGAGTTGTTTCCTTTGCCTTCTCCACAGATTCCTTTTCTTTATTATCTGTAGAATTGCCATGACTTCTTTGGAAATTCATGGGAGTTGTTTCCGTTGCCTTCTCCACAGATTCCTTTTCTTTATTATCTGTAGTGCCATGACTTCTTTGGAAATTCATGGGAGTTTGTTTCCATTGCCTTCTCCACAGATTCCTTTTCTTTATTATCTGTGAATTGCCATGACTTCTTTGGAAATTCATGGAGTTGTTTTCCGTTGCCTTCTCCACAGATTCCTTTTCTTTATTATCTGTGATTGCCATGACTTCTTTGGAAATTCATGGGTTGTTTCGTTGTCGCAGTTGTTTCCTTTGCGCTCCACAGATTCCTTTTTTTTATTATCTGTATTGCCATGACTTCTTTGGAAATTCATGGGAGTTGTTTCCGTTTGCCTTCTCCACAGATTCCTTTTCTTTATTATCTGTGAATTGCCATGACTTCTTTGGAAATTCATGGGGTTGTTTCCGTTGCCTTTCTCCAATTGCAGATTCATGGAGTTTTCCTTTATTATTCCTTTTCTTTATTATCTGTGAATTTCTTTGGAAATTCATGGGAGTTGTTTCCCGTTGCCTTCTCCACAGATTCCTTTTCTTTATTATCTGTGAATTGCCATGACTTCTTTGGAAATTCATGGGTTGTTTTCCCGTTGCCTTCTCCACAGATTCCTTTTCTTTATTATCTGTGAATTGCCATGACTTCTTTGGAAATTCATGGGAGTTGTTTCCGTTGCCTTCTCCACAGATTCCTTTTCTTTTTATGTGTTTTTGCCATGACTTCTTTGGAAATTCATGGGAGTTGTTCCGTTGCCTTCTCCACAGATTCCTTTTTTTTATTATTGTGAATTGCCATGACTTCTTTGGAAATTCATGGAGTTGTTTCCGTTGCCTTCTCCACAGATTCCTTTTCTTTATTATCTATGAATTGCCATGACTTCTTTGGAAATTCATGGGAGTTGTTTCCGTTGCCTTCTCACAGATTCTTTTCTTTATTATCTGTGGTGCCATGACTTCTTTGGAAATTCATGGAGTGGTTTCCTTTGCCTTCTCCACAGATTCGCCTTTTCTTTTTATTGTATTATTTTCTTTAGAATTGCCCTGACCTTTTCTTTGGAAATTCATTCATGAGTTGTTTTTTCCGTTGCCTTCTCCACAGATTCCTTTCTTTTATTATCTGTGAATTGCCATGACTTCTTTGGAAATTCATGGGAGTTGTTTCCCGTTGCCTTCTCCACAGATTCCTTTTCTGTTATCTGTGAATTGCAGACTTCTTTGGAAATTCATGGGAGTTGTTTCGTGCCTTTCTCCACAGATTCCTTTTCTTTTATTATCTGTGAATTGCCATGACTTCTTTGGAAATTCATGGGAGTTGTTTCCGTTGCCCTTCTCCACAGATTCCTTTTTCTTTATTATCTGTGAATTGCCATGACTTCTTTGGAAATTCATGGGAGTTGTTTCCGTTTGCCTTCTCCACAGATTCCTTTTCTTTTTATTATCTGTGAATTGCCATGACTTCTTTGGAAATTCATGGGAGTTGTTTCCGTTGCCTTCTCCACAGATTCCTTTTCTTTATTATCTGTGAATTGCCATGGCTTCTTTGGAAATTCATGGGGTTGTTTTCCGTTGCCTTCTCCACAGATTCTTTTTCTTTATTATCTGTGGTGCCATGACTTCTTTGGAAATTCATGGGAGTTGTTTCCGCCTTCTCCACAGATTCCTTTTCTTTATTATCTGTGAATTGCCATGAAATTCATTTTGCTTTTCCACAGAAATTCATAGAGTTGTTTCCGTTTGCCTTCTCCACAGATTCCTTTTCTTTATTATGTGTGGTGCCATGACTTCTTTGGAAATTCATGGGGAGTTGTTCCGTTGCCTTCTCCACAGATTCCTTTTTTTATTATCTGTGAATTGCCATGACTTCTTTGGAAATTCATGGGAGTTTTTCCTGCTGCCTTCTCCACAGATTCCTTTTTCTTTATTATCTGTGAATTGCCATGACTTCTTTGGAAATTCATGGGAGTTGTTTCCCGTTGCTGCCTTCTCCACAGATTCCTTTTTTTCTTTATTATCTGTGAATTGCCATGACTTCTTTGGAAATTCATGGGAGTTGTTTCCGTTGCCTTCTCCACAGATTGATTCTGTTTCATTTCATTTGTTTATTGCCATTCACTTCTTTGAAATTCATGGGGAGTTTTTTCCGTTGCCTTCTCCACAGATTCCTTTTTTTTTTATTATCTGTGAATTGCCATGACTTCTTTGAAAATTCATGGGAGTTGTTTCCGTTGCCTTCTCCACAGATTCCTTTTTTTTATTATCTGTGAATTGCCATGACTTCTTTGGAAATTCATAGGAGTTGTTTCCATTGCCTTCTCCACAGATTCCCTTTTTCTTTATTATCTGTGAATTGCCATGACTTCTTTGGAAATTCATGGGAGTTGTTTCCGTTGCCTTCTCCATAGATTCCTTTCTTTATTATCTGTGAATTGCCATGACTTCTTTGGAAATTCATAGGAGTTGTTCCGTTGCCTTCTCCACAGATTCCTTTTCTTTATTATCTGTGAATTGCCATGACTTCTTTGGAAATTCATGGGAGTTGTTTCCCCGTTGCCCTTCTCCACAGATTCCTTTTCTTTATTATCTGTGAATTCATGGGGATGGTTTCCGTTACCTTCTCCACAGATTCCTTCTTTGTGAAATTCATGGGAGTTGTTTCCCGTTGCCTTCTTCACAGATTCCTTTTTCTTTATTATCTGTGAATGCCATGACTTCTTTTGGAAATTCATGGGAGTGGTTTCCCGTTGCCTTCTCCACAGATTCCTTTTTCTTTATTATCTGTGAATTGCCATGACTTCTTTGGAAATTCATGGGAGTTGTTTCCGTTGCCTTCTCCACAGATTCCTTTTTTTTATTATCTGTGAATGCCATGACTTCTTTGGAAATTCATGAGTTGTTTCCGTTGCCTTCTCCACAGATTCCTTTTTTTATTATCTGTGAATTGCCATGACTTCTTTGGAAATTCATGGGTTTGTTTCCCTTTGCCTTCTCCACAGATTCCTTTTCTTTATTATCTGTGAATTGCCATGACTTCTTTGGAAATTCATGGGAGTTGTTTCCGTTGCCTTCTCCACAGATTCCTTTTTCTTTTATTATCTGTGAATTGCCATGACTTCTTTGGAAATTCATGGGAGTTGTTTCCGTTGCCTTCTCCACAGATTCCTTTTCTTTATTATCTGTGAATTGCCATGACTTCTTTGGAAATTCATGGGAGTTGTTTCCGTTGCCTTCTCCACAGATTCCTTTTCTTTATTATCTGTGAATTGCCATGACTTCTTTGAAATTCATGGGAGTTGTTTCCGTTGCCTTCTCCACAGATTCCTTTTCTTTATTATCTGTGAATTGCCATGACTTCTTTTGGAAATTCATGGGAGTTGTTTCCGTTGCCTTCTCCACAGATTCCTTTTCTTTATTATCTGTGAATTGCCATGACTTCTTTGGAAATTCATGGGAGTTGTTTCCGTTGCCTTCTCCACAGATTCCTTTTTCTTTATTATCTGTGAATTGCCATGACTTCTTTGGAAATTCATGGGAGTTGTTTCCGTTGCCTTCTCCACAGATTCCTTTTCTTTATTATCTGTGAAATTGCCATGACTTCTTTGGAAATTCATGGAGTTGTTTCCGTTGCCTTCTCCACAGATTCCTTTTCTTTATTATCTGTGAATTGCCATGACTTCTTTGGAAATTCATGGGAGTTGTTTCCCGTTGCCTTCTCCACAGATTCCTTTTCTTTATTATCTGTGGTGCCATGACTTCTTTGGAAATTCATGGGAGTTGTTTTCCCGTTGCCTTCTCCACAGATTCCTTTTTCTTTATTATCTGTGAATTGCCATGACTTCTTTGGAAATTCATGGGGAGTTGTTTCCGTTGCCTTCTCCACAGATTCCTTTTCTTTATTATGTGTGAATTGCCATGACTTCTTTGAAATTCATGGGAGTTGTTTTCCGTTGCCTTCTCCACAGATTCCTTTTCTTTATTATCTGTGAATTGCCATGACTTCTTTGGAAATTCATGGGAGTTGTTTCCCGTTGCCTTCTCCACAGATTCCTTTTCTTTATTATCTGTGAATTGCCATGACTTCTTTGAAATTCATGGGAGTTGTTTCCGTTGCCTTCTCCACAGATTCCTTTTCTTTATTATCTGTGAATTGCCATGACTTTCTTTGGAAATTCATGGGAGTTGTTTCCATTGCCTTCTCCACAGATTCCTTTTCTTTATTATCTGTGGTTGCCATGACTTCTTTGGAAATTCATGGAGTTGTTTCCTTTGCCTTCTCCACAGCTTTTTCTTTTTATTATCTGTGAATTGCCATGACTTCTTTGAAATTCATGGGAGTTGTTTTCCGTTGCCTTCTCCACAGATTCCTTTTCTTTATTATTATGTGAATTGCCGCGACTTCTTTGGAAATTCATGGGAGTTGTTTCCGTTGCCTTCTCCACAGATTCCTTTTCTTTATTATCTGTGAATTGCCATGACTTCTTTGGAAATTCATGGGAGTTGTTTCCCACGCCTTTTTTTCCACTGATTCCTTTTTTCTTTATTGTGAATTGCCCTCATGACTTCTTTGGAAATTCATGGAGTTGTTTCCGTTGCCTTCTCCACAGATTCCTTTTCTTTATTATCTGTGAATTGCCATGACTTCTTTGGAAATTCATGTTCCGTTGCCTTCTCCAGAGATTCCTTTTTCTTTATTATTATGTGAATTGCCATGACTTCTTTGGAAATTCATGGGAGTTGTTTCCCGTTGCCTTCTCCACAGATTCCTTTTCTTTATTATCTGGCAATTGCTTCTTTGGAAATTCATGGGAGTTGTTTCCGTTGCCTTTCTCCAAATTTTTCTTTATTATCTGTGGTTGCCATTTTCTTTGGAAATTCATGCCTTTGCCTTTCCACAGATTCTTTATCCTTTTCTTTTTTTCCTCCATTTTTTCTTTATTATGTGAATTGCCATGACTTCTTTGGAAATTCATGGGAGTTGTTTCGTTGCCTTCTCCACAGATTCCCTTTTCTTTATTATGTGTGAATTGCCATGACTTCTTTGGAAATTCATGGAGTTGTTTTGTTTCGTTGCCTTCTCCACAGATTCCTTTTCTTTTATTATCTGTGAATTGCCATGACTTCTTTGGAAATTCATGGGAGTTGTTTCCCTGTTGCCTTCTCCACAGATTCCTTTTCTTTATTATCTGTGAATTGCCATGACTTCTTTGGAAATTCATGGGAGTTTTTTCCGTTGCCTTCTCCACAGATTCCTTTTCTTTATTATCTGTGAATTGCCATGACTTTTTGGAAATTCATGGGAGTTGTTTCCGTTGCCTTCTCCACAGATTCCTTTTTTTATTATCTGTGAATTGCCATGACTTCTTTGGAAATTCATGGGAGTTGTTTCCCGTTGCCTTCTCCACAGATTCCTTTTCTTTATTATCTGTGAATTGCCATGACTTCTTTGGAAATTCATGGGAGTTGTTTCCGTTGCCTTCTCCACAGATTATCTGTGAATTGCCATTTCTTTGGAAATTCATGGGAGTTGTTCCGTTGCCTTCCACAGATTCCTTTCTTTATTATCTGTGAATTGCCATGACTTCTTTGGAAATTCATGGGAGTTGTTTCCTTGCCTTCTCCACAGATTCCTTTTCTTTATTATCTGTGAATTGCCATGACTTTTTGGAAATTCATGGGAGTTGTTTCCCGTTGCCTTCTCCACAGATTCCTTTTCTTTATTATCTGTGAATTGCCATGACTTCTTTGGAAATTCATGGGAGTTGTTTCCGTTGCCTTCTCCACAGATTCCTTTTCTTTATTATCTTGAATTGCCATGACTTCTTTGGAAATTCATGGAGTTGTTTCCGTTTGCCTTCTCCACAGGTTCCTTTTCTTTATTATGAAATTGCCATGACTTCTTTGGAAATTCATGGGAGTTGTTTCCGTTGCCTTCTCCACAGATTCCTTTTCTTTATTATCTGTGAATTGCCATGACTTCTTTGGAAATTCATGGGAGTTTTCCGTTGCCTTCTCCACAGATTCCTTTTCTTTATTATCTGTGAATTGCCACTTCTTTGGAAATTCATGGGGTTGTTTCCCGTTTTCTCCACAGATTCCTTTTCTTTATTATCTGAATTGCCATTTCTTTGAAATTCATGACCGTTCCTTCTCCAAATTCCTTTTCTTTATGGGAGTTGTTTCCTGTTTCCGTGCCTTCTCCACAGATTCCTTTTCTTTATTATGTGTGAATTTTCCGCCATGACTTTTCTTTGGAAATTCATGGGAGTTGTTTCCGTTGCCTTCTCCACAGATTCCTTTTCTTTATTATCTGTGAATTGCCATGACTTCTTTGGAAATTCATGGGAGTTGTTTCCCGTTGCCTTCTCCACAGATTCCTTTTCTTTATTATCTGTTGCCATGACTTCTTTTGAATTCATGCCATTGACTTCTTTCCTTTTTCTTTATTCATGTGGCCAGTTCTTTGGAAATTCCGGAGTTGCCTTCCTTCTCCACAGATCCCTTTTTCTTTATTATGTGTGAATTGCCATGACTTCTTTGGAAATTCATGGGAGTTGTTTCCGTTGCCTTCTCCACAGATCCCTTTTCTTTATTATCTGTGAATTGCCATGACTTCTTTGGAAATTCATGGAGTTGTTTCCGTTGCCTTCTCCACAGATTCCTTTTTCTTTATTATTCATGTGAATTGCCATGACTTCTTTGGAAATTCATGGGAGTTGTTTCCCGTTGCCTTCTCCACAGATTCCTTTTCTTTATTATCTGTGAATGCCATGAAAATTCATGGGAGTTGTTTCCCGTTGCCTTCTCCATAGATTCCTTTTCTTTATTATCTGTGAATTCCATGGGAAATTCATGGAGTTTTTCCCGTTGCCTTCTCCACAGATTCCTTTTCTTTATTATCTGTGAATTGCCATGACTTCTTTGGAAATTCATGGGAGTTGTTTCCCGTTGCCTTCTCCACAGATTCCTTTTCTTTATTATCTGTGAATTGCCATGACTTCTTTGGAAATTCATGGGAGTTGTTTCCCGTTGCCTTCTCACAGATTCCTTTTCTTTATTATGTGTGGTGCCATGACTTCTTTGGAAATTCATGGGAGTTGTTCCCGTTGCCTTCTCCACAGATTCCTTTTCTTTATTATCTGTGAATTGCCATGACTTCTTTGGAAATTCATGGGAGTTGTTTCCGTTGCCTTCTCCACAGATCCCTTTTCTTTTATTATCTGTGAATTGCCATGACTTCTTTGGAAATTCATGGGAGTGCCCGTTGCCTTCTCCACAGATTCCTTTTCTTTATTATGTGTGAATTGCCATGACTTCTTTGGAAATTCATGGGAGTTTTTCCGTTGCCTTCTCCACAGATTCCTTTTCTTTATTATCTGAATTGCCATGACTTCTTTGGAAATTCATGGGAGTTGTTTCCGTTGCCTTTTTCTCCACAGATTCCGTTTTCTCCACAGATTCCTTTTTCTTTATTATCTGTGAATTGCCATGACTTCTTTGGAAATTCATGGGAGTTCCCGTTGCCTTCTCCACAGATTGCTTTTCTTTATTATGTGATTCCTTTTCTTTGGAAATTCATAGGGAGTTTCCGTTGCCTTCTCCACAGATTCCTTTTCTTTATTATCTGTGATTCATGGGACTTCTTTGAAATTCATGGGAGTTGTTTCCTTTGCCTTCACAGATTCCTTTTCTTTATTATTATGTGAATTGCCATGACTTCTTTGGAAATTCATGGGAGTTGTTTCCGTTGCCTTCTCCACAGATTCCTTTTCTTTATTATCTGTGAATTGCCATGACTTCTTTGGAAATTCATGGGAGTTGTTTCCGTTGCCTTCTCCACAGATTCCTTTTCTTTATTATCTGTGAATTGCCATGACTTCTTTGGAAATTCATGGGGTTGTTTCCGTTGCCTTCTCCACAGATTCCTTTTCTTTATTATGTGTGAATTGCCATGACTTCTTTGGAAATTCATGGGAGTTGTTTCCCGTTGCCTTCTCCACAGATTCCTTTTCTTTATTATGTGTGAATTGCCATGACTTCTTTGGAAATTCATGGGAGTTGTTTCCCGTTGCCTTCTCCACAGATTCCTTTTCTTTATTATCTGTGAATTGCCATGACTTCTTTGGAAATTCATGGGAGTGGTTTCCCGTTGCCTTCTCCACAGATTCCTTTTCTTTATTATGTGTGAATTGCCATGACTTCTTTGGAAATTCATGGGAGTTGTTTCCGTTGCCTTCTCCACAGATTCCTTTTCTTTATTATCTGTGAATTGCCATGACTTCTTTGGAAATTCATGGGAGTTGTTTCCGTTGCCTTCTCCACAGATTCCTTTTCTTTATTATTATTGTGAATTGCCATGACTTCTTTGGAAATTCATGGAGTTGTTTCCGTTGCCTTCTCCACAGATTCCCTTTTCTTTATTATCTGTGAATTGCCATGACTTCTTTGGAAATTCATGGGAGTTGTTTCCGTTGCCTTCTCCACAGATTCCTTTTCTTTATTATGTGAATTGCCATGACTTCTTTGGAAATTCATGGGAGTTGTTTCCGTTGCCTTCTCCACAGATTCCTTTTCTTTATTATCTGTGAATTGCCATGACTTCTTTGGAAATTCATGGAGTTGTTCCGTTGCCTTCTCCACAGATTCCTTTTCTTTTATTATCTGTGAATTGCCATGACTTCTTTGGAAATTCATGGAGTTGTTTTCCCGTTGCCTTCTCCACAGATTCCTTTTTCTTTATTATGTGTGAATTGCCATGACTTCTTTTGGAAATTCATGGGAGTTGTTCCCTTTGCCTTCTCCACAGATTCCTTTTCTTTATTATCTGTGAATTGCCATGACTTCTTTGGAAATTCATGGGAGTTGTTTCCGTTGCCTTCTCCACAGATTCCTTTTCTTTATTATCTGTGAATTGCCATGACTTCTTTGGAAATTCATGGGAGTTGTTTCCATTTGCCTTCTCCACAGATCCCTTTTCTTTATTATCTGTGAATTGCCATGACTTCTTTGGAAATTCATGGGAGTTGTTTTCTCCACAGTTTCCTTTTCTTTATTATGTGTGGTGCCACAGATTCCTTTTTCTTTTCTTATTATGTGAATTGCCATGACTTCTTTGGAAATTCATGGGAGTTGTTCCGTTGCCTTCTCCACAGTTCCTTTTCTTTATTATTATGTGGTGCCATGACTTCTTTGGAAATTCATGGGAGTTGTTTTCGTTGCCTTCTCCACAGATTCCTTTTCTTTATTATCTGTGAATTGCCATGACTTCTTTGGAAATTCATGGGAGTTGTTTCCCGTTGCCTTCTCCACAGATTCCTTTTCTTTATTATCTGTGAATTGCCATGACTTCTTTGGAAATTCATGGGAGTGGTTTCCCGTTGCCTTCTCCACAGATTCCTTTTCTTTATTATCTGTGAATTGCCATGACTTCTTTGGAAATTCATGGGAGTTGTTTCCCGTTGCCTTCTCCACAGATTCCTTTTCTTTATTATTTTATGAATTGCCATGACTTCTTTGGAAATTCATGGGAGTTGTTTCCGTTGCCTTCTCCACAGATTCCTTTTCTTTATTATCTGTGAATTGCCATGACTTCTTTTGGAAATTCATGGGAGTTGTTTCCCGTTGCCTTCTCCACAGATTCCTTTTCTTTATTATCTGTGAATTGCCATGACTTCTTTGGAAATTCATGGGAGTTGTTTCCCGTTGCCTTCTCCACAGATTCCTTTTCTTTATTATCTGTGAATTGCCATGACTTCTTTGGAAATTCATGGGAGTTGTTTCAATTGCCTTCTCCACAGATTCCTTTTCTTTATTATCTGTGAATTGCCATGACTTCTTTGGAAATTCATGGGAGTTGTTTCCCGTTGCCTTCTCCACAGATTCCTTTTCTTTATTATCTGTGAATTGCCATGACTTCTTTGGAAATTCATGGGAGTGGTTTTCCGTTGCCTTCTCCACAGATTCCTTTTCTTTATTATCTGTGAATTGCCATGACTTCTTTGGAAATTCATGGGAGTTGTTTCCGTTGCCTTCTCCACAGATTCCTTTTCTTTATTATCTTTAGAATTGCCATGACTTCTTTGGAAATTCATGGAGGTTGTTCCGTTGCCTTCTCCACAGATTCCTTTTCTTTATTATCTGTGAATTGCCATGACTTCTTTGGAAATTCATGGGAGTTGTTTCCTTCTCCACAGATTCCTTTTCTTTATTATCTGTGAATTGCCATGACTTCTTTGGAAATTCATGGGAGTTGTTTCCGTTGCCTTCTCCACAGATTCCTTTTTTTATTATCTGTGAATTGCCATGACTTCTTTGGAAATTCATGGGAGTTGTTTCCTGTTGCCTTCTCCACAGATCCCTTTTCTTTATTATCTGAATTGCCATGACTTCTTTGGAAATTCATGGGAGTTGTTTCCGTTGCCTTCTCCACAGATTCCTTTTCTTTATTATGTGTGAATTGCCATGACTTCTTTGGAAATTCATGGGAGTGGTTTCCGTTGCCTTCTCCACAGATTCCTTTTTCTTTATTATCTGTGAATTGCCATGACTTCTTTGGAAATTCATGGGAGTTGTTTCCCGTTGCCTTCTCCACAGATTCCTTTTCTTTATTATCTGTGAATTGCCATGACTTCTTTGGAAATTCATGGGAGTGGTTTCCCGTTGCCTTCTCCACAGATCCCTTTTCTTTATTATCTGTGAATTGCCATGACTTCTTTGGAAATTCATGGGAGTGGTTTCCCTTGCCTTCTCCACAGATTCCTTTTTATCTTTATTATCTGTGAATTGCCGCGACTTCTTTTTATCTGGAAATTCATGGAGTTTGTTTCCGTTGCCTTCTCCACAGATTCCTTTTCTTTATTATCTGTGAATTGCCATGACTTCTTTGGAAATTCATGGGAGTTGTTTCCGTTGCCTTCTCCACAGATTCCTTTTCTTTATTATCTGTGGTGCCATGACTTCTTTGGAAATTCATGGAGTGGTTTCCGTTGCCTTCTCCACAGATCCCTTTCTTTATTATCTGTGAATTGCCATGACTTCTTTGGAAATTCATGGGAGTTGTTTCCCGTTGCCTTCTCCACAGATTCCTTTTCTTTATTATCTGTGAATGCCATGACTTCTTTGGAAATTCATGGGAGTGTTTCGTTGCCTTCTCCACAGATTCCTTTCTTTATTATCTGTGATTGCCATGACTTCTTTGGAAATTCATGGGGTGTGTTTCCGTTGCCTTCTCCACAGATCCCTTTTCTTTATTATGTGTGAATTGCCATGACTTCTTTGGAAATTCATGGGAGTTGTTTCCCGTTGCCTTCTCCACAGATCCCTTTTCTTTATTATCTGTGAATTGCCATGACTTCTTTGGAAATTCATGGGAGTTGTTTCCCGTTGCCTTCTCCACAGATTCCTTTTCTTTATTATCTGTGAATGCCATGACTTCTTTGGAAATTCATGGGAGTGGTTTCCCGTTGCCTTCTCCACAGATTCCTTTTCTTTATTATCTGTGAATTGCCATGACTTCTTTGGAAATTCATGGGAGTTGTTTCCCGTTGCCTTCTCCACAGATTCCTTTTCTTTATTATCTGTGAATTGCCATGACTTCTTTGGAAATTCATGGGAGTGGTTTCCCGTTGCCTTCTCCACAGATCCCTTTTCTTTATTATCTGTGAATTGCCATGACTTCTTTGGAAATTCATGGGAGTGGTTTCCCGTTGCCTTCTCCACAGATTCCTTTTCTTTATTATCTGTGAATTGCCATGACTTCTTTGGAAATTCATGGGAGTTGTTTCCCGTTGCCTTCTCCACAGATTCCTTTTCTTTATTATCTGTGAATTGCCATGACTTCTTTGGAAATTCATGGGAGTTGTTTTTCCGTTGCCTTCTCCACAGATTCCTTTTCTTTTTATTATGTGTGAATTGCCATGACTTCTTTGGAAATTCATGGGAGTGGTTTCCCGTTGCCTTCTCCACAGATCCCTTTTCTTTATTATCTGTGAATTGCCATGGTTTCTTCTTTGGAAATTCATGGGTTTGGTTTTCCGTTGCCTTCCACAGTTCCCTTTTCTTTTCTCCATTATCTGTTTAATTGCCATGACTTCTTTGGAAATTCATGGGAGTTGTTTCCGTTGCCTTCTCCACAGATTCCTTTTCTTTATTATCTGTGAATTGCCATGACTTCTTTGGAAATTCATGGGAGTTGTTCCGTTGCCTTCTCCACAGATTCCTTTTCTTTATTATGTGTGGTGCCATGACTTCTTTGGAAATTCATGGGAGTGGTTTTCCGTTGCCTTCTCCACAGATTCCTTTTCTTTATTATCTGTGAATTGCCATGACTTCTTTGGAAATTCATGGGAGTGGTTTCCGTTGCCTTCTCCACAGTTCCCTTTTCTTTATTATCTGTGAATAGCCATGACTTCTTTGGAAATTCATGGGAGTTGTTTCCCGTTGCCTTCTCCACAGATTCCTTTTCTTTATTATGTGTGAATTGCCATGACTTCTTTGGAAATTCATGGGAGTTGTTTCCCTTCTCCACAGATTCCTTTTTATTTATTATCTGTGCCTTTCTCCACAGATTCCTTTTTCTTTATTATGTGTGAATTGCCATGACTTCTTTGGAAATTTCATGGGCCTTTCTCCACAGTTCCCTTTTCTTTATTATCTGTTTCCTTCTTTGGAAATTCATGGGAGTTGCCTTCTCCACAGATTCCTTTTCTTTATTATCTGTGAATTGCCATGACTTCTTTGGAAATTCATGGGAGTTGTTTCCGTTGCCTTCTCCACAGATTCCTTTTCTTTATTATGTGTGAATTGCCATGACTTCTTTGGAAATTCATGGGAGTTGTTTCCGTTGCCTTCTCCACAGATTCCTTTTCTTTATTATCTGTGAATTGCCATGACTTCTTTGGAAATTCATGGAGTTGTTTTTCCGTTGCCTTCTCCACAGATTCCTTTTCTTTATTATCTGTGAATTGCCATGACTTCTTTGGAAATTCATGGGAGTTGTTTCCTTCTCCACAGCCTTCTCCACAGATTCCTTTTCTTTGGAAATTCATGGGGATTATGTGAATTGCCATGACTTCTTTGTAAATTCATGGGAGTTGTTTCCCGTTGCCTTCTCCACAGATTCCTTTTCTTTATTATCTGTGAATTGCCATGACTTCTTTGGAAATTCATGGGAGTTGTTTCCGTTGCCTTCTCCACAGATTCCTTTTCTTTTATTATCTGTGAATTGCCATGACTTCTTTGGAAATTCATGGGAGTGGTTTCCTGTTGCCTTCTCCACAGATTCCTTTTCTTTATTATCTGTGAATTGCCATGACTTCTTTGGAAATTCATGGGAGTGGTTTCCGTTGCCTTCTCCACAGATCTATTATCTGTGAATTGCCATGACTTCTTTGGAAATTCATGGAGTGGTTTCCGTTGCCTTCTCCACAGATTCCTTTTCTTTATTATCTGTGAATTGCCATGACTTCTTTGGAAATTAATGGGAGTGGTTTCCCGTTGCCTTCTCCACAGATTCCTTTTCTTTATTATCTGTGAATTGCCATGACTTCTTTGGAAATTCATGGGAGTGGTTTCCCGTTGCCTTCTCCACAGATCCCTTTTCTTTATTATCTGTGAATTGCCATGATTTCTTTGGAAATTCATGGGAGTTGTTTCCCGTTGCCTTCTCCACAGATTCCTTTTCTTTATTATCTGTGAATTGCCATGACTTCTTTGGAAATTCATGGGAGTGGTTTCCCGTTGCCTTCTCCACAGATCCCTTTTTCTTTATTATGTGTGAATTGCCATGACTTCTTTGGAAATTCATGGGAGTGGTTTCCCGTTGCCTTCTCCACAGATTCCTTTTCTTTATTATCTGTGAATTGCCATGACTTCTTTGGAAATTCATGGGAGTGGTTTCCCGTTGCCTTCTCCACAGATCCCTTTTCTTTATTATGTGTGAATTGCCATGACTTCTTTGGAAATTCATGGGAGTTGTTTCCCGTTGCCTTCTCCACAGATTCCTTTTCTTTATTATCTGTGAATTGCCATGACTTCTTTGGAAATTCATGGGAGTTGTTTCCCGTTGCCTTCTCCACAGATTCCTTTTCTTTATTATGTGTGAATTGCCATGACTTCTTTGTAAATTCATGGGAGTTGTTTCCCGTTGCCTTCTCCACAGATTCCTTTTCTTTATTATGTGAATTGCCATGACTTCTTTGGAAATTCATGGGAGTTGTTTCCGTTGCCTTCTCCACAGATTCCTTTTCTTTATTATGTGTGAATTGCCATGACTTCTTTGTAAATTCATGGGAGTTGTTTCCCGTTGCCTTCTCCACAGATTCCTTTTCTTTATTATCTGTGAATTGCCATGACTTCTTTGGAAATTCATGGGAGTGGTTTCCCGTTGCCTTCTCCACAGATTCCTTTTCTTTATTATCTGTGAATTGCCATGACTTCTTTGGAAATTCATGGGAGGGTTTCTTTGCCTTCTCCACAGATTCCTTTTCTTTATTATGTGTGGATGGAGTTGTTTCCGTTTCCTTCTCCACAGATTCCTTTTCTTTATTATCTGTGAATTGCCATGACTTCTTTGGAAATTCATGGGAGTTGTTTCCCGTTGCCTTCTCCACAGATTCCTTTTCCTTATTATCTGTGAATTGCCATGACTTCTTTGGAAATTCATGGGAGTGGTTTCCGTTGCCTTCTCCACAGATTCCTTTTTGGAAATTTATTATCTGTGAATTGCCATGACTTCTTTGGAAATTCATGGGAGTGGTTTCCCGTTGCCTTCTCCACAGATTCCTTTTCTTTATTATGTCTGAATTGCCATGACTTCTTAGGAAAGATAGGGGAGTGGTTTCCCTTTGCCTTCTCTACAGAATCCTTTTCTTAATAATCTATTAACTGCCATTATTCTTGGAAAGGACATTGGTATCGTTTTCCCGTTGCCTTCTTTTCTGATTCCCTTTCATTATTACCTTTGAATTACCATGACTTCTTGTGAAAGACATTGGAGTGGTTTCCCATTGCCTTCTCCACAGATTTGTTTTCTTTATTATCTGTCAATTGCCATGAATACTTTGGAAAGACAGCGGAGTGGTTTCCCGTTGCCTTCTCCACTGAATCCTTTTCTTTATAATCTGTTAACTGCCATTATTCTTGGAAAGGACATTGGTATCGTTTCCAGTTGCCTTCTTTTTCCATTGCTTTCTCCACAGATTCCTTTTCATTATTACCTTTGAATTACCATGACTCCTTGTGGAAGTCATTGGAGTGGTTTCCCGTTGCATTCTCCGCAGATGCTTTTTGTTTATTGTCTGTCAATTGTGATGACTTTTAGGGAAAACTGGTGCGTTTTCCCGTCGACTTCTCCACAGATTAGTTTTCTTTATTATCTGTGAATTGCCATGACTTCTTGGGAAAGACAGTGGAGTGGTTTCCCGTTGCCTTCTCCACAGATTCCATTTCTATATAATCTGTCAACTTCCATTATTCTTGGAAAGGACATTGGTGTCGTTTCCCGTTGCTTTCTCTACCGATTTCTTTTCTTTATTATCTTTGAATTAGCATGCCTTCTTTGGAAAGAATATGATGTGGTTTCCTGTTGCCTTCTCCACATTTTCCTTTTCGTTATTATCTGTGAATTGCCAGCACTTTTTGGGAAAGACATTGGAGTTGTTTCCTGTTGCCTTCTCCACAGATTCCTTTTCTTTATAATCTGTTAACTGCCATTATTCTTGGAAAGGAGGTTGGTGTCGTTTCCTCTTGCCTTCTCTACTGATTCCTTTTCTTTATTATCTTTCAGTTACCTTAAATTCTTGGAATTGTTTTCCTATGCTTTCTACAGATCTTGCTTTATTATCTGTGAATTTTCATGACTTCTTGGCATAGTAGTGTATTTCCCTCTTGCTGCTGCTGTATATTGAAAGATTTCTGATAAAATACAACAAATTCATCAGCAATTATATTGGTCCCTGCTTGGTATCTCGGCTTCAGTCATTTCCCCAACGCCTTAACATAGATTCCAAGTGCATTTTCTACAAATACTTATATGGTAATTTATCAGTCGATCATTTTTATTTTGTACCTAGATTCTATGTACTTAAACGTACTACTAGACTAGCTGGATGATTACATCATCTTTTACTTGAAATAGCTAGGTGTAACCGTAAGTTCTATGCTAAGAGCTTCTTCTTTCGCTGTTCCGTCTTCTTGCCTTTCATTGTTTCTCATATTTCTACGACTTAGCACATCTTTACAAGTTATTTATGCCAGAAAATATTTTCTGATTGTAATAATTTTGTTTTGGTCCGGTGATAATAATGATTTAGTGATACAAGTCTTACTAATTAACCCGTAGCTGGTGGGGAGAAGGTATAGATTTCTACTTTACCCAAGTTTATTTGCCCGTAGGTGAATATAACGAACCTAACTATAATTGGAACTCGATATCTCCAATTATCATTTCCAAGCTATTTTCCATTACACCACCCGCACGTCTAAGCTTACAGCACTTAGTATTTCCAATTGTCACCCATGTATATACTGACCAAGCTCGACGTTGCTTAACTTCAGTGATCGTACAGGAACCAGTATTTCAAATTGATGTGGCCGTAAGCCCTTTAAACCACTCTCATATCCAATCTTACTGCACCTGTATTCCCAAGCTGTTACCCTTCTAGGTACTGACCAGACTCGACGTTGCTTAACTTCAGTGATCGTACAGGAACCAGTGTTTCAAATTGATGTGGACGTAAGCCCTTTAGACAAATCTCACATTCAATCATACTGCACTTGGTATTTCCAAGCGGTCACCCATGTATGTACTGACCAGGCTCGAAGTTGCTTAACTTCAGTGATCGTACAGGAACTAGTATTTCAAATTGATGTGGCCGTAAGCCCTTTAGACCACTGTCATATCCAATCTTACTGCAGCTGTTATTCCCAATCTGTTACCCATCTAGGTACTGATTAGGATCGACGTTGCTTATCTTCGGTGATCGTATTACTTATACCTGTTTGTTATTGTTATTTTTTATTAATTATGTTTCTTATATTCTTTTACACTCAATACTGCCTTGCGTCAAGGTGATATGAATAGCTACGCCAAAATCTTTCTATCCATTTATTGGACAGATGCCATGTTAGATTTATTGCATCTTGCCAATCAAGTGCAGTTCTTTCAAAATATATAGAGAGTAACTCAATTCGCAATATATGAGTAACTCAACTCACAATATACACACAATATATGAGAGTAACCCAACTTGGAATGTTGAGTATCTGTCTAAGATGAGGTAATATGTACACTATTTACATTATTCGGACAATTGTCCTCATTTTTGTCGACATATTTATTACAACGTTTCGGTCGTTGTATGCTCCGGCCTTCTTCAGTTGGTTGGTATGTTGGAATGTCGAACTGAACCCTTTATTTCCCTCATTGGAACAGTATACCCCCAGTGAGAGAAATAAAGGGTTCAGTTCGACATTCTAACAACCTGAAGAAGGCTGGAGCGTACAACGGCCGAAACGTTGTAATAAATATGGCGACAAAGATAAGGAAAATAGTCCGATGAATGTAAATAGTGGTGGAGAGTTGAGTTTTCTAACGTCCCAAGGACACATGGATCGTTGGTTGAAGTAATCCAGTGGCTTCTCATTAATAATTTTCTCTTTTACACTCAGTAATCCTTTGCGTCCTAGTGGCTTTATTGCCTTGTTTGTTGTGAAATGATTAAAAAAAAAATCTTTGCCAAGTTCGAAGTGCTTACAATGGAATAAAAACTTTCTGAGTTCATTTACCGAAGCGATAAGAGTTACGATACGCCAATCTCCTTGCATAAATAATACGCTCATTTTTAACGGATACTATGCTAGTTATAATATAATAGATGTTTATGCACCTAAATAATGTATATCTAAACCTCATAGCATAAAAAGAAAAAAGCATCAAGCTCAGACATGCAGTAAATGCCTCGACGGTGGACGAACAAGACAAATCATTCGGGTGTGTCAGTCGGTATAAATCAGCATTGGCGACGAGCAATCGTCTGTTCGCAGTCAGTCGTCACCTGAAACCCGCTACTGCTGTGTTCTCGCCCGCAAACTCAGTGGCGTCTCACCCTGCGACCTCGGGCACCAGAGTCTAGCTGTCACACTCGCATCTCTCCCTCCTTGTCACGACATCTATTAACAAAAAAACAACAGCAACAACAAAAACGAAAGATCAGTTTGCTTCAGCCGGTGTAAAATTACTCTGAAAATCATGACGAGCAGACGCAAACGGGACGACACACAGCAAAGACCCGGGTAGATATGGGATCTAACAGGAGGTGACGGGGATATATGTAATAGACGTCACATCACACCCGTAATGGTCCCACAACCAGCATCGTCTTTCTTCCCCCAAACACCCGACCACCAGCGATAGCGAGTAAATATGACAGACAAAAAGGCAACCATGTAATGCTAAATAGTACTGAGAAGATCTCAACCGTTCCAAATTAAATTTGCTTTGACCAGGTAGTGACAGATCCACAGGATATCCGATCTAACCAGTCAAATTTTGAGGCGCCCACCCGCCTGTCATGGTTTACTTCTCACGTTTTTAGTCATAGTTCACCTGATAGTCTGTGTCGTATGTCTCTATTTGCCGACACCTTCTGTTGGGTGTACTTCGTCATTTTTTCTCCTTTTTTCTGTTCGATCGTATATTTTGGGCTTCCAGATCTATTTTATTTACACACAAGCAGAAAATTGTGTAAAAATGTTAGAGAAGTCCTGTCAATTTTTCCCCTTTAAAGTTGTGGATGTTTTATAACTCTTTTCATTCCTATTTTTTTACTTTTTTTTACTAATGGTCACCCAAGTTAAATCTCAAGCACCGGTCAAAGTAGAGGGATTGTAAGGTTTATTTTGCTTTAAGGCATATCAACACTTCAATGGGTTATTTAATGCCAACACGATTTTTAGGATGGTATTTACTTGACACCCACAAAGTCAAGATGTGACACAAGGTCGTTTAACGTGGGAGACCCGAGTGTTTCCACTCAAAGGCCACTGGTCCAAAACTGGTCATAGCTTGTCCAAGCTGGTCAGAGCCTAGTCAAAGCTGGTCATGACTTGTCCTAGCAAGTTCAGGCCGGAGCCAGTCCAAGCTAGTCGAAGCCTTGATCGAATCTCAGCCATAGGCCAAGAAACGATCCAATATTTGTCAAAAACCCCAACGTAAAAATTCGTTGGGAGAATGATCGATATAGTGATTTTCTAAGCCCGGCTTAGATGTGGCACAAGGCCGAAAGTATTGGGCACCCAGTGAGGTTCGAACTCGCTTTTCAGTAGTAACTGATCTTGCAAGACAAGCTTGCTAACCATTACACCACGCCGAGGTGCCCCACGATTTTTAGGATAGGTTCTTATGAATAGAATATATATTCTTTGTAAGAAATCCCTTTGTAGGAGATTTGGTTTGGTTTATTTAATTTTACGGCATATCAACCTCTATGGGTTATTTAATACCGATAAGATTTTTAGGATCGGTTCGTATGAATAGAATATATATTTTTTGCAAGAAATCAGTTTCTAGGATATTTGGTTTGGTTTATTTTGTTTT
Organism: Acanthosepion pharaonis; assembly: GCA_903632075.3. Lineage (NCBI taxonomy): Eukaryota > Metazoa > Mollusca > Cephalopoda > Sepiida > Sepiidae > Acanthosepion > Acanthosepion pharaonis. Next base: position 158,643 of record CAHIKZ030000678.1, on the reverse strand, counting down.
ACGGCATATCAACACTTCAATGGGTTATTTAATGCCGACAAGATATTTAGAATAGGTAATGTCGACAAGATTTATATTATCGGTAATATTTTTTTTCCAAAAATGTGTTGCTTGTAATATTTTTTTCTTCAAAAATTCATTGCTGGTAATAATTTTTTACAAAATTGTATTGCTGTCACTAAAACCTATTTTTACGCTTCCATAGTGTTTTGACCTTAGTTTTGGGGTTAACTATTTGGACCCTAACAGGTGCTACGACTCCGGGTCAGTGTGGACTTGTGAACACCAGCAATTAAGAGGTGATTGCACACTCCTCAAAAACTGCTGATCAGAGGCCTTGCTATCGGATGTAGTTTACCCAGTTCATTGAAGGTTGGTTGTTTAAGTTTAGCGGCATATCAGTACCACTATGGGTTATTTAATACAAAAATCTAAATATTTTTTTACACAGTTTTATTATATTTTTGGAGATAATAATGATTTAGTGATACAAATCTTACTAATTAACCCATAGTTGGGGAGAAGTGGTAGATTCATAACTTTCCCGAGAGTATTTGAGCGTAAGTGAATATAACGAACCTGACTGGAGTGGTTTGGTTTGTTTTACGGTTTATCAACCTCAAGGGTTATTTAATGCCGACAATTTTTTTATTGCTGGTAATATTTACTTTCAAAATAAACTATAGTTGGTAATTTCTTTATTTTTTTCTAAAAATGTATTGCTGGTGATAATTTTTTTTTTTACGAAGAATTTCTGGTATGTATTAAAACCTATTTTTACACTTTCATACTATTTTGACTCAAGTTTGGGTGTCAACTATTTGCCTCTAGCTGTGACCCTAACAGGTGCTACCACCCCGGATCAGGGTGGACCTGGGAACACCAGAAAATTAACAGGTGGTTCTATGATGCTCAAAACCTCCTGATCAGAGACCTTTCTATTGGATGTAGGTTATCGTCTTATTCAGGACGCACCTGAGTGGAATTGGAACTCGGCTCTGCGATTAACAATACTGAGTCTTTATCCGTTAGACCACCTGTACATGCAAGCTTGCAGCACTTAGTATTTTCAAGCAGTCACCCATCTAGGTACTGGCCAGGATGGACGTTGCTTATCTTCGGTGATCGTATTATTAATACCTGTTTTTTTATTGTTATTTTTCATTAATAATTTTTTTCTTACATCCTTGTGAGTGTCGAATTATTCTACGCCTTTATTTATTAGAAATAGTTGGTGGTCCGAGAAAAATACTGATTAAATATTAAGAACATTTGCCGAATATATGGAAACAATCATTGAAAATGGCCTGGCGGGTTCAAATTGTGAAGTTCTGAGCTGGTGAAACCACTCACTAATGTAACATCCAGATATCTGCCATACTCCATTTTTGGTCTGATCTGACTCATATTTTACCCGAGCTCACAGCAGAGCGGGATGTGACACAAGGCCGGTTTTACGTGGGTCTTTCTGAACCCGTAGCCTCGGGCAAAAATTCCCGTAGACCGTACACGGGATAGGGTTTGTCTATCTCCCCAGATCAGACTCTGCCTTTCTGGATTTCTTCCTGCACGATGGCAGAGAGTTTGAAACGCGCTAAAAGCTTAGATCGTGGGTAACTCTCCTTGTCTGATCTGACTCTTGTAAAGACAGAGAATGGCAACAAAGAATCGACCATTTTAACAACTCCTTCTTCGATGGCATATTTATACTCGTTCTCATTGATGTCGGAAGTGAGATTTAGACAATATTCGAAAGATCTCTTTGAGGGTATGATCACACATTTGATAAGGTGGAGGTTTTATCATCTCGGTGTTGTTAATGTTATTAATTTTTTCTATTAGTCTCACTTCCAAATCAACTTCCGTTACTTTTATACGATGTTCAGGTCGTTTTTAGATTGAACATTTCATTAAGCCTGACGGGTGCCTATCTCTGGAAGTCCTAGCTTGTGGTATTAAGGAATGTAGCTCGTCCGAACACCTTTCATAGCAATAGCGACAGAATAGTGAGAGGCCAGCAACATTTCATCTGTAAAGTAAGGGTTTCGATGTGGAGAATAATTCATCACCCACAAGGCAGCGGAATCCCGAAGCTGGAGAGTGAAATTAAGATTGCATCGCTGGCAATAATCTAAGTTATACTTAATAATTAACTGCCAACTTATGTCATAAAAATAATGTTATTAATATTTTTTTTAATTATTTTCACTTCCAAATTAGCATCCGTTATTTTATACGACGTTCAGGACGTTTTTAGATCCTACTACCTTTCATTAAGCTTTTAATATATCATATATTTTATATGCTTAAAAGTATCACAGTTGACCAATGGGACACGCTTTCAGAAAATAGTCTAAAAAAATGATCACGGCAATGTGGGGCCTAGCTCTGTCAGTTCTAGCTAGTGGCACTAAGGAATTTAGCTCGTCTGAACACCTGTCATAGCAATAGCGACTGAGTAGTGAGATGCTAGAAACGTTTCGTCTGTGAGGTTAGGGTTTCAAGGTGGAGGATAATTCATCACCCACAAGGCAGCGTAATCTCTTTTGAATTATGTCGAGGCTGGAGATTAAACACATGTCCATGGCTAAAATTAAGATTGCATCTCTGGCAATAATTTGAGTTATACTTAATTATTAACGGCCACCGCACGTCAGAAAAATAATGTTATTAAATTTTTCATTAGTTTCAATTCCAAATTAACTTCCGTTATTTTTATACGACGTTCAGGTCGTTTTTAGATTCTACTACCTTTCATTAAAGTTTGGTTTGGTTTGTTGTACGGCATACCAACCTCAATGAGTCATTTAATGCCGACAACGTTTTTTTTTTCTGGTAATGTTTTTGTTTTGTCAAAAATCTATTTCAGGAAATATTTCTTTCCTTAAAATTGTGTTGCTAGTAATAGTTTTTTTTTTTTAAAAAAACGTATTGCTGGTAATATATTTTTTTCTTCAAAAATTTATTTCTGGTAATAAATTTTTACAAAAGTATGCTTGGTATTAAATCGTATTTTTACACATTCAAAATTCTTTTTACCTCTGTTAACTATTTGCCCATAGCTGGAACCCTAACAGGTGCTACCACCCCGGGTCAGGGTGCACCTGAGAACAGCAGCAATTAAGAGGTACGCACCTCAAAGCCTCCTGATCAGAGGCCTAGCTGTTGGACGTAGTTTATCGTCTTACCCAGGACGCGGATGTAGTTTATCGTCTAACTCAGGACGGTCTTTCATTAAGCTTTTAATTTATTATAAGATTTATGTGATATCTTGTAAATATCTCAATAGGTTAGTTCTTAAAAGTGTCATAGTTGACCAATGGAGCACGCTTTCAGAAAATAGCCTAAGAATAGTGATCACAGCATGGTGTGGCCTAGCTCTGTCAGTCCTAGCTAGTGGCACTAAGAAATTTAGCTCGTCTGAACACCTGTCATAGCAATAGCGACTGAGTAGTGAGAAGCTAGCAACGTTTCATCTGTGAGGTTAGGGTTTCAAGGTGGAGGATAATTCATCACCCACAAGGCAGCGGAATCTCTTTTGAATTATGTCGAGACTGGAGAGTAAACACATGTCCATGGTTAAAATTAAGATTGCATCTCTGGAAATATGCATATATGGCAATAATCTGAGTTATACTTAATTATTAACGGCCTAGCTCTGTCAGTCCTAACTAGTGGCACTAAGGAATGTAGCTCGTCTGAACACCTGTCATAGCAATAGCAACTGAGTAGTGGAAGGCGAGCAGTGTTTTGACTGTCATTCACAAAGACGTGTAATCCCTTTTGAACTATATCAAGGCTGGGCAGAGAGTATTGGACAACACCAGCTGAGATAGTGATTTTCTAGGCGTAGCTAAGATGTGGCACAAGGCCGAAAGAAAGGGGCACCCAGTGAGAATCGAACTCACTGTTCAGTCGTAATTGTTCTAGCGAGACAAGCTTGCTAACCATTACACCGCCACGAGGTGCCCAAACACCAGATGAGTTATGGCAGCAATATGCCATTCTTCGTCTGATCTGATTCTTTTCAAGATAAATGATGGCAGCTGAGGTTGGCTATATTCCGGAGCGATACGAGGAAACGGTGATTCTTTCAGCAGCTTTGGCACAAATATTCCATTTGAATTCGGGGATCAGCTTTAGTAGGCGTTCGTGTCAAGAAGCTTCTTTGACGGTATGACCACTCCTCAGGAATGGCGCGAATTTAGGGTCTATTTTTATTAAAATGGTGGTCCAAGAAAAATAAAAGCGATCTTAACATTGGCCAAACATATGAACGCAGTCAGATTTACAGCATCTTTTACGACGGTACCAATATAGGTGTTGTATTTCAGATCGGGAGTGAGATTTAGATCCACTAGGCGTTCAAGTCAAGAAACCTCTTTGAGGGTATGACCACTGCATCAGATTTGCTGAAGGTTTAGGTTTTTTTCAGTCTTGAGTTTTAATCTATTATATGTTTTATGAGATTTTTATAAGTATCCCTATACGTTAGAAATTTAAAGCTTCGTATTAGATCAATGGTGCACACATTGAAAAAATGTTATAAAAATTATATTGCCTTCTCATTATATATTCGTCTGGCCCTTTTCATGACAACTCCATTCTGATTTAATTTATCTTAAATTTTAGTATATTCTAATAAATATCTCTTATTTTAGCACTTGCAATAGTCATCTCATTACATTCACTTTCGTGCTTATATCCTTAGAAAAGGTATGAATCCTCTTCTCCATCCCCTAGCTATGGGTAGATAGTAGGAGAGACAGTGTTCTATAGCCTTGGATGGCAACTGGTCTACCGCAGAAAGACATGGCAACCTACTGCAGGAAAAAATCTGCCTTGTCAGTCATGTATCGAAAGATACATGATCGCCTAAGCGTGTATGACATTTGGCACATAACTGAATCGGAGAGCCGAATTCGAATTCCAGTCGAATAGATTACATTCACTTACGTGCTAATATCCTTAGAAAAGGTATGAATCCTATTCTCCCCCACATCTATGGGTAAATAGTTGGACAAAGCGAGTTCTATAGCCTTGGACGGCAACTGGTCTACCGCAGAAAGAAATGGCAACCTACTGCAGGAAAAAATCTGCCTTGTCAGCCATGTATCGATCATGATCGTCTAAGCGTGTACCACGCATGGCACATAACTTAATCGGAATGGCGAGTTCGATTACAAATGAAATACATTACATTCTCTTACGTGGTAATAATTTTGGGAAAGGTATGAATCCTCGTCTTCTTCACCCAACTATGGGTAAATAGCAGGACAAACCGGGTTCAGTAGCCTTGAATGGCAACTACTCTACCGCAGAAAGAAATGGTAGCCTACTGCGGGAAAACATCTGCCCCGTCAGTCATGCATCGAAGGATACATGATCGCCTAAGCGTGTATCACGTATGGCACATAACTTAATAGTCATCTTCAGCCCAAAATGGAACATTTCCTTCCTTAGGTACCCTGAGCAATGCACGCTTAGGTTGTTGTATCTCTGAAGTTTCCGATATGGTAAATAGAGTTTATGAATTGAAGCTCTATACTAGATTGGCAACAAGCTACGGAATATATTTATAAGTCTACCATTCGTCCATGCTTTTGGATATTGTTTTCACATATAATCCAATACATCAGCTATATAGTTAAAGTTTCTTGATAAAGCCCAAATAAAATCTGCAATGTTATTAGACCTGATCTGTCATCTCGGCTTCAGTTAGTTTTCCACTGTCGAAACGTGGCTTCCCTGTGGTTTTTCTATAAATACTTTCATGGTAAGTATTCTGATTTACTTTCCGCTGTGGTACCTGGAATTTAAGCGCAGTACTAGATTGGCAGCTAGGTCTCATCATTTACAGTTGAATTGGCTAGATGGAATCGTAAGTTCTATGCTAACTATTTCTTAATCTGATAAGTATGTTCATGGTTATTATTCTGATGAGCTATCCTCTTTGGTACCTAGACTTTATGAATTTAAGTGCAGCACTAGATTGGCAGCTAGGTCTCATCCTTTTACAGTTGAATTGGCTAGATGGAACCGTAAGTTCTATGCTAACAGTTTCTTCTCCCGCGCTTTTCGTTTGTGAAAATCTCTTCCGGCTTCTTTCTTTCCATCTTTGATCTTCAAACATTTAAATGCAATGTCAATCATTATCTACTGTCTTCTTGATTCCTCTTCTTTTATTTTTCTCGCTCCTTCCTAATGTTTCGATTTTTCTTTGTGTCTTAGTTTTTTTATTGCCTTGCTTGGGGTGAAAAGATTTAAAAAAAAACAAGTATACATTATTTTTTATACACAGACATTGAACTGAAATAAATTATTGACAGAAACATTCCTTACCTCTGGCATTTTTTAAAAAATTTGAATTAAAAATAAATAACAGTGGTTAGATATTAATTAAAATGTCTTCTTGAAAGCCGTTATGCAAATTAAATATTATCGCTTATTCTGCAAACGCAATTTGATAGTACTCTATATAAAAAAGTAACAGTGAATTCGTTATATTTTCGCGATGTGAACAAAGTAAATTTTATCTTTCAATTGTGTTTTCGGACAGAACACAACAAATAAATGAGGGATCTCTGATCGCGGGTTTCCAATCCTGCGGCAGTACCCCCCCTCATTGAACCAAAGACGGTGAGGCGGTGGAATATCGACGCCAGCACGATATTTGTTGCGGGCACTGGGAAATGTGTGAACAACCCACGTGTACTCACTCCACATTTAAACCGGCCTTGTGCCATATCTAGCCACCATAGGTGAGGTTCGAGTAAAGTCCAAGTGCAGTATCTGCTCTTCACCACAATGCCGTGTTTTTGCCTTCGGTCAGTTCGCGGAGATACGTTGACAGATGTCTGGTTCCGGGGATTCCAATTCTGCGGCAGCACCTCCCCATTCCGAAAGTTTTAGCTCTGCGCCTATATTTATGGGCATGGACACCTTACGTTAAATTTGTGGTATCAAATCAATGTCACTGGCGATTAAATTTTATGTTAACGATAATGAGGATAGAGGGATTAGAAAATTTGATACTCACAAGACAGACTGAAGACAATAGAGAGAGATTAAAACAACGCATAACCTAACTAACAAGATGGAGTAAATGAAGCTACAAAGGACAGGATATTGTGGAGAGCCATGACCGCCAACGTCCTGAAGAGACACGGAACATAGAGAAAGTAGAAGAGCGAGATTGAGTAAATGGATGGCGGAACAAGGTTTAGGAGAGATAACAAATCGACAAAATTTATTAAGAGCTATAAAGGGCAGGAAATTGTGGAGAGCCATGATCGCTTACGTCCTGAAGAGACACAACACACAGAAAAATTAGAAGAATAAGCTTGAATAAATGGATGGCGGAACAAGGTTTAGGAGAGATACGAAAAGACAGAATTTATTAAGAGCTACCAAAGGCAGGAAATTGTGGAGAGCCATGATCGCCAACGTTCTGAAGAGACACGGCACATAGAAAAAGTAGAAGAATGAGCTTGAATAAATGGATGGCGGAACAAGTTTCAGGAGAGATAAGAGACAGACAAAGGACAGGAAATTGTGGAGAGCCATGATCGCCAATGTTTGAAGAGAAAAAGCACATAGAAAAAGTAAAGAACGAGCTTGAATAAATGGATGGCGGAACAAGTTTCAGGAGAGATAACAAAAAGGGAAAATTTATTAAGAGCTACAAAGGGCAGGACATTGTGGAGAGCCATGATCACCAACGTCCTGAAGAGACACGGCACATAGAAAAATTAGAAGAACGAGATTGAGTAAATGGATGGCGGAACGAGGTTTAGGAGTGTTAACAAACAGACAATTTATTAAAAGCTACAAAGGACAGGAAATTGTGGAGAGCCATGATCGCCAACGCCCTAAGGGGACGCGGCACATAGTATAAGAAAAACAGTAGAAATATGTTGAAGGTAATACTAGTCAAAAATAAATAACAATTCATATTACTTAATGTAAGATGCGTAGAAGACTTAAAGTGATAAATACTATGCGAAAAAGAAGAATTCGTTGTACATTTTAGAGTTGATACATTATTTTTTACCGAATTCTGTGAAATACGGTTGACAATTCAGTGATTATGTTACCAGCTGAATTAAAAAAAATTACCCGATAAAAACAATACAAATGACAGAGGCTAGAATTTGGTAGAATTCGGGAAGAGATAACAATTCTATAAAAGAAAGAGAAAAGTGAGAAAAAAAAAAAATGGAACCAATAGCGAACTGCAGGCAAGTATCCTGATCAAAATGTTCGCATATCTTCCGGTCAATAAGAAATGCGAACAAGAGAAGAAAAAAAAAATGGAAAGTGTAGAAGAATAAAAATATGGCATTGAAGAAAAATAAGCGGGAAGAAAAAAAATGGCGGGGTAAAGAATGAACTGTATAGCAAAATGTAAGGAAGGGTGGAAGGAAAAAAGGGTGGACAATGAAGAAAAGAAAATTGGAAAGAAAAGATTTGAAGGAAAAAAGTAGATAAAAGAAAGAAAAAGAAAAGACAATGTTAATAAAAGAAAACATAAAAGAAACGGGCGAAAAAAAGAACAAAAGACACAATATGAACGAAAAATAAAAAAGACAGAAATGGACAGGAAACAAAAACTCAGTGTAAAATTCAAAATGGCGGAAAGAAGAAAATATGGAGGCAAAGAAAAGAAGTATAGATCTTGAAATAGGTAGGGAAATAAAAGAAGGAATATGATGGAAATGGCGTGACAATAGAAACATGGAGAGCGAGGTTTATTTTGGAAAGAAAGACAAGATGGATGACAAAACTGAAAGAACGAAGGAAAAGCGAACGGAATTGCAAAAAAAGAAAAAAAAAAGAAACAGAAAGATAGGTTGGAGAATCAGTGAAATATTTTTACCAGATATAATCTCGAGCAGCAATCTCTCGATCTCACCAGGAAAAACGTTAATCTTTGAGTGTGTAGGGTGATGAGAGTCTGGGGTCGAGAAATAGCAGTTGGCGTTAAAAACAAAGAAAACTAAAGCAGAATTTTCGAAACAAAAAAAAAAAAAAATACAGGCAAAGTGAAGCTGCGTTTTTGCCTGAAACAAGTCGTAGGTGAGAATGCATGGCGCACGGGGTCATGAAAAAAGAAACAAACGAAAAGACATTAAAAAATTTTTCTAACGATAGGAACTAGTAAGACCCGAACTAAAGGCAAATAGCGAATCAAAAATAAAGAAAATAGATTAAAAAATAAAACAAACCTAAAAAAAAAAAAATTCGAAACTTTTCCAACGGACTACTCTGAGTAGAAATTGTAGAACTCTAAAAGTAAGTGATCCCAAAGGAAAAAAAATGTATTTGGTTTTATCAAAGGGCCATGAGAGACTCGCCAAAGGCTGAGATGTGCGATGAAGCTGATATCCAATGAGAGAGAAAAAATCTACTTCAATAACAAAAGACAGAATTCACGCCAAGAATTCTTTCTAAGGCTCTTATTCTAAGACATTCTGATAATGAAAAGATTCGCTCGAATTTCTGTGACCAACTTTTTAAACCTGATACCGAATTCAAGAACATTTTCGACGCTTTCCACAAATAAAGTTCATTGAGTATAATTTGAAAATTTAATAGACAGTAGAACCAGTACCCTTATTAACGTCACAGTAAGTTTGGCATTTCTTTATTCTTCTCTCCTCGACACTTGGTGAGGGTGGACAAGAATCCGGGAGGCTTGTTATTACATAAAAAAACTACAACACTTTGGTACTAATGAAATTGTACTGTTGTTTAATACTCTGCTTAGCTTCTGAGAGGCATCTTTTGCTATTCTAATGCGTCTTCGGATTTCGGTGTCACATTATTCGTCAACTGTTAAAACAAGTCCCAGATATTTTCTCTTCTATACTTGATTGATGTTGACATTTCTAAATCGTAGCTTGCATCTTGAGCTTTTCTCCTCTTCACAATCTTATATTCTATGTTCTTACAATGTAGCAAACACATATAAAGGAGGTCGGTCCAATGCTACATATCGGCTCGGAATCAGAAATCGGAAAGCCGAGATCGAATTCCAGTCGGGTTCATTACATTCAGTTACGCGAAATTAACCTTTGCAAAAGGTATGAATCCATCACCACACCACAAATATGGGATAAATATTAAGACTTTTATCTGGAAAATCATTCTTATCTCCCAAAAACAGTTAATGACATATTTGCTCAAAAAAGGTAAAAAAAAAAAGTATTGGTCTTGCAATCCATCTCCTCCCCCCATCTATGGGATAAATAGTAAAACTTATATATGGAAAAATCATTGTTATTCAAAAAAAAATTCTTAATGCAATATTCACTTCCTTAAAGTATAAATGAATTGTTCTGACAATTCATAGCCCCTCCTTCTATGGGATAAATAGTAAGATTTTCATATCAAAAAATCATTGTTTTTCCTTAAAAATTCTTAATACAATATTCACTCACAAAAATGTTTCATATAAAAGAAACCTACAAAGGGCTGATAAGCTACAAAAAAAAAATAAATAAATAAAATAAGACTCCATCAACATCAATGAACCAGCGGTCAGTATATTCCTTAGAATTTGGGAAAAGATAAACCACCAGGGTGCTGCTGCTAACTCCACAAAGCCGGCCACAGTAAAATCACGTGAGCTTGTAAAGTAACCAATTCAACCCTGACTGCCATAGTGGAATGAAGAGTCACAGTTTCGAGTTGATGGTAGTTATAAGTTTTGGTGCAGACCCCGAGGCCATGAACGCGTATAAAGTAACTACCTGACTCACCTTGATATCCTCTACGTTTACAAGAGCCAGATCAGGTCAAAAATGTTTTCATATTTAGCCATGAGCTGCCCAGAGCACATTCTCCAGCTCTCCGGGGCCTTGTGAGTGTCGAATTCTTCTACGCCCTTCAACCTCTATCCCACAGTCGGGATGTGGACAGCCTCTTGGTGCTCTATCGCTACCTCCACAGAAAGTGCTCGGACGAACTACAGTCCTTGGTTCCACCAGGTCTACCCTTCACAGCAAGGACACACCCTGCCACTTACATCGTAGCAAATCACCCACTTTCCCCCCGTGTTCCGTTGGTGATGGGTACGTTTCACTCGAACAGCTTCTGCCCGCGAACCACTGCTATGTGAAATCGACCCTGAAGAGGATGTTTCCCTGATCACTCCTATCCTAACCTGTTCAAGGTTAGGGTTAACCGTTATCTTCTCCTCCTATCCGCAGAAATCGCCTCCTCGTATAACCGTATACCGTGAGAAACCACCGCCCCTTGTAAAGAGTGAACCTTACTGTAAAAAAAAAAGAAGAAAAGGTTAACTGCAGAATTAATTTGAGGAGAACTTTAGTGATTAGCCATGAAACATTGTGGAGAGGTTTATTTACATAAAAGGTCCCTACCTTACAAATATCAAAGAGATGTAGATAGCTATTGAGATGGCATGCCAAAAGCCTTACATTCATTTATCGAACAGAGGCCATGTTGGGTTTATTTCATCTTGTCAAACAAGCTTGGTTCTTTCACAATATTATAGAGATCAACTCAACTCACAATTTGCTCAAATTATATGAGAGTAACTCAACTTTGAGAGTTGAGTTTCTAACGTCCCAAGGACACATGGCCCAATAGACAAATGCGGAGGTTGACTTGTTCCAAAGAGTTATCCCAGTGACTTGTTCCAAAGAATTATCCCAGTGACTTGTTCCAAAAAGTTATCCCAGTGAAATGTCCCAAAGAGTTGCCCTCAGCAGATGTGAAAAAACAAAACTAAAAAAAAAAACTTGAGTTACTAAAGGGAGATTACTGAAACTGAGAAATCCAGAAAAGGCGTGGAATGTGACCAATCTACCCCCGTGGATTAAATGAAGTGTTCGATACGAAATTTTAAGGTATATCACCTGAAGAAGACCAGAGTGTACAGCGGCCGAAACGTTATGAAGGTGAGGACAACAGTCCGAACAACGTAAATCGTGCAAATCAGGTTTCTTTAGTTCAGGATTGTAAAAAAAAAAAATTCATATAATTTTTCCAGAACTATCGGTTTACCGAGAGAATGGATCTTAAGAGATTCTATCAATAAAATCCATCTACCAGGTTGACCGATATTTTCAGGAATCGGAATCCTGACACAACGCATTTCAGGTTACATTGACCAAATCCCCAAACCTCTGCTACCAACAATTCCGTGTTATATAAAAGACATTGACCATTTCTTAAGAATTCTGAAAAATATGAATAGATTACTAAACGATTCATTCCTAGCGACCATCGATATGTCATCCATATAATCTAACATCAGAAAAGAGGAGGAAATACTACACTGTAAGATTTTTTACGTATCAGAGTCTTTCAGAAATAAAGCACACAAGACACTATTTACATTATTCCGATTTCCTCATTTGTGTTGCCATATTTATCATTATTCCGACTATTGTCATCATCTGTGTTGCCATAATTATCCAAATTTCGCCTTTAAATATGGCAACTATGAAGACAATAGTCCGAATAATGTAAATAGTGTATATAATACCTCATCTCAGAAATATAGATACTGAAAGGCTAAACGTTGTCATCAAATATTGATGAGGACAATCCGAATAATTAAATAGTGAATATAATATTCATCTCAGAAATATAGACAGATATTGAAGGTCCTAAACGTTGTAATAAATATGGCAACAAAGATGAGGACAATAGTCCGAATAATGTAAATAGTTTATATAATACCTTATCTCAGAAATATAGACATATACTGAAAGGTCGAAACGTTGTAATAAATATGGCGACAAAGATGAGGACAATAGTCCGAATAATGTAAATAGTGTACATAATACCTAATCTCAGAAATATAGACAAACACCAAGACATCTCACAGAAAAAGTATTTTCTTCAAGAGAGGCAAAGATGGATTGAAAATGGTCAGCTAAATATATTTGTGAATGCTTTGGGATGAGATATGTTGAGTAGATGCCACCAAGTAACCCTTACACAAGTACAGATACATTGATGGTATCTTCTTTATATGAGAGAATAAGACCTTAAAAACACCTAAATAGTTTATCAAATATAATTAAATATTCCACCATTTCTATTCTCAGAAATAACGACCACATAGACACTATACACCAAACTGAAAGATAACCATTGTCATGAAACAATAGTTCCCACCTAATAAAATGATCTACAGCAAATGTTTACGCAAAAACGATGTATGGAAGATTACAAAAACACATAGGACAAACTGCGCCGAATAATACGCATTTTTCTAAAAAAAAAATAATAAGCAAAATATTATGCCATAAAAATTGCGGTTTCACCAATCATCTCTCACCACAAGAAACATAGACAAACATTCCAAAAAACTATCAAAAAAATCAATTAAATAAAATAAGAATTATCATAAAAAGAAATTAGAAAATATTATTCTAAAAAACATATGAAAAACTACAAAGATTGAAATTTTATTCAAAAACAGAATGAGTCACATGTATTTTTTTATTTTAAATTTTGATTACAATTAAAACTTGAATAAGAGTCAAACAATTTATAGGGTTTGATTACCCAAGGGGTGCGTATATCTTAATAAAAGTATTTTCCCATTTTCAGAACAATTTTAGGGGTATTTGAAGGCGTAAACTCAATAGGAATTATCCCTTAAAACTACAAAAAATCAATTACTAAGGAAAAGAATAGAAATTCATGAAACAAAACAAAATAAATTCCAGAACCCAATATTCATAAGCTTCCCCATATCTTAATAAAAGATTTCCAGTATTTAAAACTCGGCAAAACAATTGGAAAAAAACATTCAATAGGAACCCACTTCACACTAGTCATCAGTCCTCCAATCCAGACACGCTCTTAACATGATCCGACATCCATGATGCACCATCTCACCTAGGGAAAATCACCTGCAATAAACCCCGATGCCAAGTCTGTAGGTATATCATCACTGATAGCAATTTCAAACCTCCTGGTACTAACAGAGTATTCAAAACACCGGCTATGAATTGTGAAAGTTAAAATCTAATATATTTGTTTTACTGCCACAAATGTAAAAAAAAAGAAAGAAAATTATGTTGATGAAACTGGAAGGGAGTTCCGTCTTCGGACAAATAACCATAAAAAAAAAAATGCCATCAGGTACAACAACAACAATAATCCTGCTGCTGCACACTTCAATCAAATATTTAATAGCGCCGTTGATATCAGATAAGTGTTTTAGCGTCTTTATTCAACAGCCAACAAGAAAGACATAGATCAGAGTTGAAATTTATGTTTATTCTTCGTATCGTTGAAAAAGATCACAGGCGTGTTCGAAAATTCCGATATTAAAATCTTTCTCTTCGTGCTTCAATTCATTTATAATATATAATAAATATTGATTGGGCACCTTGAGGTTGTGCAATGGTTAAGCAAGCTTGTCTCGTTAGTATAATTACGACTGAGTAGTGAGTTCGATGCTCACTGGGTGCCCGATACTTTCGGCCTTGTGCCACATCTGAGCTACGCTTAAAAAATCACGATAACAAATTTTATTGCCAATATTTGTATCATTTTGTGAACTATTTATTCTTCAAATTTTATTAACAGGCCTATTAAATCTACACCTCCCCACCATATATATATATATATATATATATATATATATATATATATATATATATATATATATATATCCATATTATTTTCTCCTTTCACGAAGGAATGAAAGCATTTGTAAGGTCGAGGCGTGAGCATTCGGACGCCTTTTTCGTCTACAACGGTACAAAGCAAGGTTGAATTCTTGCTCCTCTTCTCTTTGCCCTTTTCCTTTCTGCTATGCTTGAAAAAACATTCTCTGCCTTAAGTGAAGAATCCAATGTTGAATTTAGAACAAGTGGAGGTCTATACAAATAGCAACGTTTTTGAAGCACAATCGAAACTTGGTCCACAGCTGGTAATCTTTGCAGATGCTTCTGCTCTATTAGCACACAGTCTAGAAGACTTTCAAACTATCCTTGATAAATTCTTTCAAAGATTGAAAGAATTTTGACTCACTATCAACATAGCGAAGACTGAGCTAATATACCAGCCAGTACCAGACAATTTATCCCTCACAAATCCTTCCGTTTTCATTGATAGTACGGCATTAAAAACTATTGACGTGTTCACATATCTTGAGTCAAAAGTCTCTCCTGATGACAAAATGGACAGAGAAGTCCAGTCCAGAATAGCCAAAGCCAGCACAGCATTCGGTAAACTTAAACATAGGTTATGGAACACCAAAGACGTGTCTCTCAGAGTAAAGATCGACATATACAGATCAGTTGTTCTCTCAAACCTTCTCTATGGTGCTGAAACTTGGTCCTTGTACCACAGGCACATAAATCAAACTGACGCCGTGTACATGCGCTGTCATCGGGCCATATGTAATATAAAATGGGATGACAGGGTCAAGAATAGTACAATACTGGAGAAATGTAACACCATTACAGACACTGAAACTATTCTAGCAAAGATATGGTAGGCTGGTCATATTGTGAGAATGGATGAGCATAGGCCTCCAAAAAGGTGATGTATGAACAACTACCAAAGTTCAAGCGTTCAGTTGGACGTCCACTCTTATGCTACAAAGACAAATTGAAAGACAACTTGAAACGTCTCAACTTTGATCTTAAAACCTGGGAAGCCCAAGCATCAAACCGATCATATTGCAATTTTTGCTGTTATCACTGCAAGTTTTTTTTTTTACCACAGCTCATATTGCAATTTTTGTTGTTATTGTTGTAGAGTAATTTTCACAGTGGAGGCTTGTATTTCACTAAGTCGGTCCTAAATTAGGTTCGACGTACAAAACGTTAGGAACTTGAAATAATAGTTAATGATGCAGCAATCTAGTTGTGTGGCTCATACTTTAATGTCCAAAATCGACTGACTCACACAATTCACTCAGCTTTCTGGCGACTGCTACAACTACTACTTATTATCTGTGGGAGAGTCTATTTACAATAGAATAGGTATGATCTAGTATAACAGTTATTCATATCGCTTTTCTCTGGCACTGCTTATTACTAGCTCACATATTGTATTCATTTCTATGCTAGGTCGACATTCCAACCACCTGAAGATAAACATGGCGACAAAGATGAGGACAATAGTCCGAGTAATGTAAATAGTGTACATAATACCTCATCTCAGAAATATAGACATATACTGAAGTGGAGGTCTATACAATCAGCACCTTTTTAAAGCACAGTCAAAACTTGGTCTGCAGCTGGTACACTATCTTCTCTTTGCAGATAATGCTGCCCCATTGGCACATAGTCTAGAAGACATTTAAACTATCCTTGATCAATTCTCTGGAACAGCGAAAGCATTTGGACTCACTATTATTATCAATACACAGAATTACTGACGGGCTTGAAATTCTAAAAACTGAAGTAAAATTTGCACTGGCGAAATTGAATAGAAACAAAGCAGCTGGGCCAGACGGAATTGTAAAAGAAATGCTTACAGCCTTAGATGATTTGGGCATAGACAAGATCACATAAATAATAAATGAAATCTACAACAGTGGGGATATACCGGAAGATCTCAGCAGATCTATTTTCATAGCACTGCCAGGCGCAAAGGAATGTGAATTCCGTCGAACAATCAGCCTAATGAGCCACATAAAAAACTCATCATCCGAATTCTGATGAATAGAGCGCGCAGTAGAATCAGGTCAGAGATAGGACAAGAACAGTGCGGGTTCGTTAAAGACACCGGAACAGGGAACGCGATATTCATGCTCAGAATGTTATCAAAAAGAGCAAACCAAATGAAGAAAGACGTGTACCTATGTTTCATAGACTACGCAAAGGCCTTCGACAAAGTATGCCACAAGGATCTGATGGAACTACTCAGCAACCTTGATATATTCGGGAAAGACTTTAGAATAATCAAGAACCTATACTGGCAGTAAACAGCATGCAGGCGCATAGAGAAAGAGTTCAGTGAATATACAAAGCAAGGATGTGTCTTCTCACCGGACTTATTCAACCTATACAGCGAGACAGTTCTGAAAGAATTCGAAATCCTACGGGATTCATCATTGTCGACCACAATCTTAACAACATAAGATATGCAAATGACACAGTACTGATAGAAGACACGGAAAGGAAATTACAAAACTTCCTACAGAAGTTAGCGAAGGAGAGCGAGAAGAAAGGACTAAGCCTAAAGTACAAGAAGACAGAATGCATGGTCATCAGTAAAAGGTTGAGCCCGAATTTACATGTCATGGAAACTAAAATCAAGCAGGTGCGGAAATTTAAATATCTGGGAAGTGTTCTGACAGAAGGTGGTAAGTGTGACGCTGAGATCCGAAGAAGTATTGGGATGGCCCAAGACTCATTCTAAAATCTGTACAGAGTATTCTGAGTCAGGAGGATTTCGTTGGTAACAAAGAAAAGAGTACTGAGCTGCTACGTGGCATCTGTCCTCCTTTACGGCAGAGAATTTTGGACGGTCTCCTCAAAGATGAAGAAGAGACTCGAGGCAACGGAGGCATGGTTCTACAAAAGGATGCTAAGGATATCTTGGACTGAGCGTGTGAGCAACGATGAAGTTTTTGAGAGGATGCAAACAAGGAAGAGGCTTATACTTAACATCAGGAAGAGGGGGCTGAAATATCTGTGGCATGTACGAGAACGGAGGGCTTAGAGAATCTGATACTCACAGGGCGGATAGAGAGAAAGGGAGACAAGGGAAATCGACGCGTGACATACTTAGCGGGCTTAAGCAAACGGATGCCAGAACCGGGTTTGGGAGAAGTAGTAAAAAGAAAATATATTGAGAAATTCAAGGGATAGGACGAAGTGGAGAGCCATGATCGCCTATGTTCTTAGGGGACGCGGCACATAAAATGACAGAGAAGAAATGAGGATGATTCAACTCCATGGAAGCGGAGAGATGTACACTAGGAGAAAAGATGTGGATTACTGTAATTAAAGAATCTTCTGCAAGTTCTTTTATTCACACATTCCTCTCCATAAACTGAATGAATGTTTCGGCTGCTGAGTTTCCTTTCTTGAACTCATAAAGCATTATGTGCCTCAAATGATTCTTGGGTACTTCCATGTTAGCAAGATCTTAATCAAAATTTAATTTTATTGTTCTCTGAAATAAAATTTGATCAGTTTAAATGCATCTAAACATAAAAATGCTCAGCTTCATCTTTAAATTTCATTCATTTTAACCAAAAGTTAAAATTCGGACAGAACTTATGGGATGACCTGATACTTAGAAGCACATTACCCCGACTAACAATACTGTCCAATGTATTTATAAGGAGTGGGACATAACCATTAGTGTTCATAGCTACGGTACATATAGTAACAAAGATATTTTTAAAAATCTATTCAAACTAGAAATGCATTAAGGTAAATTTGTAGTGGGGTAGACAGATTCGTTCTTGTCTGTAAGAAACTGCATAAGGCACAGATTAGGTGATGACTCTAATAATTTCGTTTATCTTCTATCATTTTTTATAATCAGTATCACACAATACAAAGCTCGAGAGCCACTCAATGTAGAGTGAATATTGAAGGAGGTGTGTGATATGAAAAGAAAGTGGTAAGTAATTAGGATTACGAGGATGGATAACAGTTACACATTGGCTTGAAGAGATTTTCGCGAATAATCATTTCTTGTTTAATCTTTTAAAGTAAGTATTATAATAGTAAAATTATTTTCAAAGATCTAATCAAACTGAAACTATATTAAGTTAGAAGGAAATCAGCAAGAAAAAGTCTGTAAAAAGATCCATGATTTCAAAGAGATAAAAATGAAAAAAATTATACATCTTTATACAATTTATTGTTCGTGACCGACATTTTCTTATGCAATCTGTCTCATTTAACCCTAGAACACTAAGCATCAATTAAAGTTACACCACTACTAACCATGGGTATATCATCCCCGATTTTGAAAATATCAAAAAAGAAAATTAAATATAAATCTTTATTTGAAATATTTTACATACAGGCACTTCAAACTTTGTACTTTGAGTTAACATTAATAGGAACTGAAAAACATATTATTTAGGAAAGAAAATCAGATACTGGAAATTGTAATTAAAAATAGGAAAATTTGCGCTGGGTACTATATACCCATGGTTAGTTTTCTATGTTTAAGTGTCAAATAGATATATTTGGAAAATTTTATTCACTTCTGGAAGTGATTTTATCCACAAAGCAAAAAATGTATCTTGCTATTGAATAATAGCGTATTTGAATTTTGCAGTTGTGATGTCATACCCTGCTATGGCAACAGAAAATGACCATGACTGAAATTAAGTAGTGTAGTAGAGGAGGCTTGCAAAACAATGCAATGTGAAGGACAATAATGAATAATGCAGAGTGTTAAGGTTAAAATTAAAATCAGAATGAAGTTCTTATAACAAGTGAGGGGCGAATATGCATTATTCTAAGAGCTAAAAATAGCATTTGTCTATATCTCTGAGATGAGATCTGATGATTATTTATATTAACATTATTCGGACTGTCATCCTCATCTTTATTGCCATATTCACACCGTTTCGGCCGTTGTACGCTCCGGCCTTTATGTCTATGTCTCTCTATATATCTGTCTATACCTCCGAGATGAGGTATTATGATTACTTGCATTATTTACATTATTCGGACTGTTATCCTCATTTTCATTGCCATAATCACAACGTTACGGGCGTTAAACGCTCCGGCCTTTATGTCTATGTCTCTCTATATATCTGTCTATAACTCTGAGATGAAGTATTATGATGATTTACATTATTCGGACTGTTATCCACATCTTCATTGCCATATTCACAACGTCTAGGCCTTTGTACGCTCCGGCCTTTATGCCTATGTCTCTCTATATATCTGTCTATATCTCTGAGATGAGGTATTATGATTATTTACATTATTCGGACTGTTATCTTCATTGCCATATTCACAACGTTTCGGCCGTTGTACGCTCCGGCCTTTATGTCTATGTCTCTCTATATATCTGTCTATATGTCCGAGATGAGGTATTATGAGTATTTACATTATTCGGACTGTTATCCTCATCTTCCTTGCCATATTCACAACGTGTCTATGTCTGTCTGGCCTTTATGCCTATGGCAATGAAGATGAGGATATCAGTTCGGATATAATGTAAATAGTGTAAAGTGAAAACAACAATTTACATAATTTTCAGCTTCGCTGCCGTTTTTGGTCTGATCCGACTTATCTCAGTGTTAAACAATATAGATAGTTAAATCTTCTAAGACTCATATTAAATTAAATCAGAACGAAGTTAAAGAAAATGCCGAGACAAATATACATGGCTTTAAAGACGTAAAAATGATAAGACTTACAAAAAAATATTTTCAATATTTTGCTTGCAGGTTCCATTTTTAATTTTAAATGACTCGACAAAAATTGAACATGCGATGGGTAAATTGTCGCCATTTTATAATTTTCAATTTTGCGCATGAGCGTTGCTTTTTTTCGATTTCGTCAACTGCACAGTAGACTAGGGTTGTTTGGGCACAGTCTTTTGGGAAAAAGAGCGCATTTTTTCCGCCAGAAATTAGGAAACGACATGCTGTACTGATTGGCATTCGCGCCGGAAGCTCCAATAAGAAAATTTCAGTGGATTTCGATGACAATGTGTGGACGGTGCAGAGGATCTGGAATTACCTTCGTAATCACCATTAGATTCATCTGAGTCTAATGATGATTACGAAGGTACGGTATCTCGGGTATATTCACTGATCGTTCTGATAAGAAAAGACCTCCCGAATTTGTTGGTGAAGGCCTTAGACTCAACACGGAGGCCTAAATCAAGTGGCTTGAGGAAGTAATGCTGCCCTGGCTAAAGAGGTTTGCTGTTGTAAGACTTTATGTCTGGCTTCAGGACTCTGCACCATGCCACACAAGTAAGAGAATCCAGTCATGGCTGTCAGTCAATTTCTGCAACGACATCACCCCTTACATCTGGCCAGCTACCCCACCAGACTTCAAACCACTTGATTGTTATCTGTGGGGCGCAGTTGGGCGAGAGATCAACAAAACTCCTTGTAACATCAAAGATGAACTAGTTATGACAGCATTCACCAATTTAAACAAGGAAACCGTCCAGAAGAGTTGCAGGAGATTCCGAAGTCGTCTAGATGCCGTGGTTGAAGACAAGAGCGATTTTATTGAATAAATTTACTTTTAGTATTTCAATATATATATATATATATATATATATATATATATATATATATATATATATATATATATTTGAATAAAAAACAGACCACGTTAAGATTCCATGTAATTATTTCACCATAATCCCTTTAACAGGGTTCTGGATCATCATCATTTCAGCTTTTGGAAGTAAGTTCGATGATCCATAACCCTGTTAAAGGGGTTATGGTGAAATAGCTATTACATGGAATCTTAACGTGGTCTGTTTTTATTCAAACATATCTGCTCTGAATTTTACATTGAGCTCTCTGGATATCATCCTCCTCAGGTCTACCCATACGGATTACCTAAGTTTGCATAAACTAACTATATATATATATATATATATATATATATATATATATATATATATATATATATATATATATATATGCGTGTGTGTGTGTGTGTTAAAATGTCTCTGTTATTTTTATTTTTGCGTAATTTCAACGACAATTTATCCATCGCACCCTGTTTATTAAAGTTAAAATAAATTAAGTTAGGATGAAGTTAATGAAAATGTACAGGCAAGGCACTCAAAAGGTAAAAATGATAAAACTTATGCAAAATTTATATACAATTTACTGCTTGTGGGATCCCTTTTGACTCGAATGTGACTCTAAAAATATATGTTTAACTTTAAATAAATTACGTCAGAATTAAGTAAGAAAGGTCCAGACTATTGAGCATGTATTTAAAGAGTTAAAAATGACAACACTTACACAAAATTTGTATGCAATTTTCTAAGCGTGGGATCAATTTTGAGCTTAATATGACCCTTTAAATGTTAAAGCAACAATATTTACATAAATATCCTAAATTTTAGTTTAAGTCTGAATGAATTCAATGAAAATGTGCGGACCAATTTTTGGAATGTGAATAGTGCAAATAGTTACAATACCTCATCTCAGAAATAAAGACAAATCCTGAAGAAGGCCGGAACCTACAAAGGCCGAAACGTCGTGAATATGACAGTAAAGATGAGAACAACAGCGTGAACGATGTAAATAGTGCAAATAGTTACAATATTGATCTCAGAAATATAGACAGATCCTGAAGACGGCCGAGGCATACAACGACCGAAACGTCGTGCATATGGTAATATAGATAAGTACAATAGTCCGAACAATGTAAATAGTGCAAATAGTTACAATGCCTGATCCCAGAAATATAGACAGATCCTGAAGAAGACCAGAGCGTATGATGGACACAACGTCGTGAATATGACAATAAAGATGAAGACAACAGTCCGAGCAATGTAAATAGTACAAATAGTTACAATCCCTAATCGCAGAAATATAGACAGATCCTGAAGAAGGCCGGAACATTAAAGTGGCCGAAATGTCGTAAATATAACAATAAAGATGAAGACAACAGTCCGAACAATGTAAATAGTGCAAATAGTTACAATCCCTGATCTAAGAAATATAGACAGATCCTGAAGAAGGCCGGAGCGTATGATGGACGAAACGTCATGAATATGATAATAAAGATGAAGACAACAGTCCGAACAATGTACATGGTGCAAATAATTATAATCCCTGATGTCAGAAATATAGACATAATTTTCTGCTTGTTGGTTCCATTTTCAGTCTAATTTGACCATATAAAAATGTATTAAACTCAAAATAATTTAAATCAAAATTATGCTAATTAAATGGTCCAGACAAATATACAGTGCTTTCAAGAGATAAAAATGGGAAAACTTTTTGGGGGGGGGATCCATTTTAGTCGATATTAAGTCTTAAGTGTTCAGTAATGGCTATATTACTGTTCTTCTATGCGGCAGCGAATTTTGGACGATTTCCTCAAAGATGAAGAAGAGACTCGAGGCGACGAAGATGTGGTTCTACAGAAAAATGTGGTTCTACATAAAAAGGTAAAAATGATAAAACTTATGCAAAATTTATATACAATTTACTGCTTGTAGGATCCCTTTTGAATCGAATGTGACTCTAAAAAAATATGTTTAACTTTAAATAAATTACGTCAGAATTAAGTACGAAAGGTCCAGACTATTGAGCATGTATTTAAAGAGTTAAAAATGACAACACTTACACAAAATTTGTATGCAATTTTCTAATTTGCTAAGGATATCATGGACCGAGCATGTGAGCAATGATGAGGTCTTAGAGAGGTTATAAACAAGGATGAGACATATACTTAACATCGGGGTGGGGCAGCTGAGGTTTCTGGGTCACATAATGAGGAAGGAAGGTCTGGAGAATCTGATACTCACGGGTCGAATAGTGGAAAAGAGAGGCAAGGGAAAGCAGCGCGTGACATACCTGACTAGCTTGAGCAGGTGGATAACAGAACGTGGTCTGGAGATGGAAGCAGAGGGAAAGAGCTTGTTGAGAGCTGCAAGGGATAAAGGGAGGTGAAGAGGCATGATCTCCTACGATTGGAAATGGCATGGCACAACAAACATAAAAAAGAAATAGATATATTTACAAATAATACTTATTATAAAACCCAGGTTGTATGTGTGTCTGTGTGTGTGTCTGTACGTTTATATATTGGATCGGATTTCCTACATTTTTCAACCGATTTCAACAAAACTTCACAGTGCTGGGTAAAATTAACTTGCGATGGTACTGACATCGCCAAAAATTGGAAAAACACAATTGATTTTGCCCAAAATCAATTTGAAGACACGATTAAGAGGCATCGCGAGAATGGAAGGGGGACAACTCATATCGAGTTATACTTATTATAAAACCCAGGTTGTTTGTGTGTGCGTGTGTTCGTTTATATATGGGATCGGATTTCCTACATTTTTCAACAAAACTTCACTTTCTTTTGGCAGGTAGTGTTTCTTATTATCTTGCACACTTTTTTTTCTTTATTTTTACATTCACAATGCTTTAAAAATTCCATTTACAAGACAATTGTTTATAATAAAATTCTATTCAATCGGTAGACTTATAACGATTGAAAACAATGTTTTTGTTTGAGTTTGGGTTTGACCAATTCGTAAAAAAAAAAAAATAAATAAATAATTAAGACATGCGTATCCGTCAACCGTAAACAATAATGTTTGTCAATTTTATTTTTCAGTCTTTATGATGGTCGATACTTGATCTATCTCTTACTGTTACATCCCCGGGCAACGCCGGGCTCTACTGCTAGTATCTACTAAAACATACAATAATTATCACAAAAGAAGATTTTTTTAAAAACCTCGATTGATGACATAATTTTATTCATAAGCATGTATAGAAATTGGTTATAAAATGGCAAAAATAGAAATCTATGCCAAAGTGTACTTAAGTGTAGAAAGTAGAATATGTTGAATGCTGAAGGTCGGCAATTTAGACACTTAAGGGTCTTTACTTAATTGCAGTTTCAGAAACTAAGTACTTGTATTTTCTTTATTAGTTATAAGTAGGCCATCCTTGGTATGAATTAAAACTAGGTTCCTAAAAGAAGCAATAACTAAAGTCAAAAATACATTTCAATAATGAAAAATTTTTCTTGATGCTTTTATTTTGAGTTTTAATTCCAAGCTGATAGATTAAACTTATTATTTCCAATAAGCAAAATAATTTACTGTATTTCAAGACGAATTTAAATGGATTGCAATGATTTCTTTTTAAATCTCTAAAATCGGCCATATTGACAAATCTGTCAGCAGAGCATAATTCTCTTTATTAAAAATCATTTAAAAAAATACTTTCCAGAAATTTTATTTGAGGAATATTAACTCCAGTAGTTTTACAGCCTGAATTAAAACAAATATTACTTTTAGTTTAAAATATCCGAGAGAAGCATTTTTAATACGGGGTGGGTGTTTTTACGAGGTGTTGACAGATTTATCGGTAGCTTAATATTTGGCAATTTTAAGTAAAGATTGCATAACTGTAAAATTACTTGAATACAACGTGAACAATATTATATAATTTTTAACAACCCAGTAAACTAAAAAATTCGGAAAATATTCACTGTAATCTAATGTTGTTTTAAATTCTATGTATCTCAGCTTTAAATTTTCAATATAGTCACTTTTTTCTGATAATGTCGTGTATGGACGTACGTATTTGCAAAAATCAGCACGATTATACATACACACACATAAATTCAAAATTCGTTTCAAAATAACTGGGATCGCTTTCCATTTACGATTAGAAAATATAGTTTTTATTTAATAACATTATCACCTACATGCTACAAATTAATATAGAATTTCAAAAGATTTTAAACATTATAAATTATTTTAATTATAATATTTAATAATGTAAACAATAGTTGTAAAAATTCATTATTAATTGAATAAAAAATTAATATAATAATTTCCATAATATATTTTATTTATAAAAGCAATTAAAAGCTTTTCTATTTAAGTAAAGTTTTAGTTTTATTTTATTTTTATTTATGATCCAGAGCAGGTTTTCTGTAAGTAGGTGTCCAGTTTTACAGTAAAGAAAATTGAATATTCAAATTCTTCAATGACTTGTGTTTATAATTAATATAAATATTAAACTCGACAACATTAATTTTTTTTTGGGGGGTGGGGGGGAATTTCATAAAATTAAATGAGTGTGGTGTAAAACTAAGATTTTCTGAAAAAGAAACGTTTCTAATATCATTTCATTCATTTGCGATTAAGTCCTGATAGTTTCATTAAAATCCAAATATTATTTGATTTTTGTAAGAATTTTACAAATCAATGTATTTTAAGTAATCTAATATATTATTGAATTTTAATTACTTTGGACTTATAGTCTTATTTATAGACGCGTTTGTTGAAGAAATTTTAGAAAACAACAAATAATTTTTATGTGTTATCATAGTAACCGCTCCTATTTT
Source organism: Acanthosepion pharaonis (assembly GCA_903632075.3). Taxonomy (NCBI): domain Eukaryota; kingdom Metazoa; phylum Mollusca; class Cephalopoda; order Sepiida; family Sepiidae; genus Acanthosepion; species Acanthosepion pharaonis. The sequence goes on along the minus strand of CAHIKZ030000678.1, from coordinate 132,625 downwards.
ATGATATTGTCGTGTACGGACATCCGTATTTAAAAAATCAATACTTTTATACACAGACACAGACACACACACACACAAACACACACAAAAAAAAGAAATAAAAAAATGAGTGGGGCGTTAAACTTTTGTAAGCTTTTTCATTTATAATTAGTAAAAATAGTCTTTTCTTAATAAAAAATATCGCATGAACACCAAAACTTATTACTAAATTTAAAAAAAATAAATATTTATAAATTATTCTAATTATTAAGTTGGTGCATAATTATCGGGCGTTTTTAAACATTATTTATTATGAATAAAGAAACATAACAATTCAATAATAACATTTTTAAGGATTATTCCGGAGCGTATAATTATTGACACGCATTTTTATAACCTGAAAATAAAATAATATTTTTATTAAAAAAGAAGTAAACAAAACAGAAATTTTTATTAACAAATAAGTTGCCTACAAAAACGCCTGATAATTATGCACCGAGCCAATAAAACTTCAAAAAATTTTTTTTAAATTCTTGTAAAAATTCATAATTCATCGTCAAAATGTTTTGTTGAAGACAATAGTCTCCATAAAATCTTCACTGGTACTGCATATATCTAATATTAACATTAAGCATTGCAAAAATTAAATTCTCGAAATTTCATAAAATTAAATAAATTAGTGGGATGTAACGGATGTAAAAAATATATTTTACCAAGATTTTCTAAAAAGGAAAAAATTATTAAATAATTTCTGAAAGTTTCATTAAAACCCAACAATAATTTGATTTTTGCAAGAATTTCCAAATCAATGTGTTTTTCGCCGCAAGAAAAGAATGTTAAATTTTCCTTTAGTAATTTATGGTAGCCGGTTGACGCAAGAAAAAGAAAAAAATTTAAACAAAATTTCGAACGCTCAAAAAGCGATTAAAAAAATATAATTTAATAATGACAGAATGCTTTGGTCTTACCTCTTAATAACAAATACAATACAACTTATTTTGAACGAATATTTGGACGTACCTAAATACATACATACATATATATATATATTTATATAGGTAACTCCATGAAAATCAATAAAAGGAGCATAGCATGACAAGAACATCCTTAAATTTGTTGAAAAAAAAAATTATCTGCTTAAGTATATATATCATTAAGAAGAAATACCAAAGTATTTTTTGATTATTTTTTAAATTTTTTTAGTCATTCTTAGAATGTCCAAAATTTTAGTTAAAAATCTTGTTTTTTGTCAGCGAAATTGCTAAAAAAAAACTCGATATCAGCCAATTTTTTAAAATTTTGTAAACTAAGTTAAAATCCTAGTTTAAAATTCTTCCAAAAATCAATTATACGTTTTTCAAAATTTATTTGACGAAAATTAGCAAATTTAAAGATTATTTAATATATATTGAAAAAAACTTTTGCTTACTTTCTTCGAAGAAAAATGTTTAAAATAAAAAGGAGGCGATCTGTTGACAAGTGATGAATGATTGCTGTCATCACATATCGACAGCTAACGTGAGATTCGAGTTATCATACCGAAGGACATAATTGACGTAACGTTTTGTTTTTTTACATGAACCAGCTTATGTAGTACCTCGTAATTATTAAAATAAAAAAGAAATAAACTTTCAGCATTCTAATTTCTTTTATTTCTTTTTTTTTATTACTGTAGCTTACACCATAAGTTTGATGATACTATCTGTAGAAATTATAAATACTATAAATAAATTAAAATACAAGTGCTGCACAGCTTTCTGAGGGCAACTATAGTCCCCCCCCCCAAGTCAATACGGATCTGCTATGAGAAAACATTTCTATCCCAAGTAAAAATCATCACTAACATATCAAAAGTTATTTTGTTACACTACAGCCAATTTGGACTGAAAAAAAAATGAAAAATGACTTTTGTCATCATCTGAACAAAATATCAAGGAAATTTTTTTATCTGCACGCCATGAAACTAGGTATTTCTTGAAAGCAAAGAATGCTCTTTCATTTCTAAGTTAAATTGGTTGGTGTAAATGATTATAAACACATTTATGGGGATAAAATTTGAAAAATAGTTAAAATTGCTATTCCTGATCACTGGAAACCAGGATTTTTTTATATGCTTTTTATTTTTTTTATTTTTATTTTTTTTTTTTAAAAATCAGCAATAAGGAAAAAAGTGTTGAAATTAAGCCAAAATTGACTTAGACATTGCTGGGTCAAAGCCAGCCAGCCGACAATACCAAGTTGTCATCACCTTGAAAAAAATCTCATTTTTTTTTTATCTATGTTTGAACAATGGCTTGATGTATTTTTGTTTTTTAACAATTTTTGAGCAAGGTGATGACAACAACACTTAAGGATAAAAACCGAAAACAGTTTGTTTGAAATAAGAAATTCACATAAAATTGAAATAAAGATGACTCACTGAAAACTGAAAACTGTAAAACAACTTCAAAAAATTGAAATTGCAATAAAATATGTAAATGAAATAAATGGTACTTTTAAAAATGTAGTAATGTTGATGGTGAAAATGGCTTAGGATCTGATGTTCAAATTTTTTAAATGAGTAAAAAACGGTAATTCAAAATGCTCAGCATGTGTTTCGCACGAAGAATTTGCAATAATGTAATCGACGTTCAGCGGAGAACGCTT